>OU744279.1:36880490-37240490 GCA_916610125.1 Cheilosia vulpina
TTCAAAAACGATATCGTTCCGACGATTATTGTTATACGGAATCTGCCCCCTGGTTATTTTGGTGCGTATTTCGAATTTTTTTTTTTTGTAATTAATTGTTTTTTTTTTTTTTAGTATTTTGGTGCATATTTCGATTTTTTTTTTAATTAAGTTTTTTTTTAGTACTAGCTCGTTCAAAATAAATGGAGCTAAGAGTCTACCATAAACGTATGGACGCAGGTGTCAACATGAACTACTCGTAGAGACATATATTTCCTGTGATTAACTGCTCTCACTTTAAATTTTCTTTGATTTTGGTAGCTAAAATAAATGTTGTTTTAATTGATATTGATGTGGCATTGATTTTGCAGTGGCACTACGAAAAGCAGCAACCTCCAAATTATCAATGTCTATAATGATACCCATAGGTAGGAAGGTGTTTGAAACAAATAAATTACAGCGAAGATGGTTGAAAATTATAGTCTAATGATTTTTGATTTTCTGCCCTTGCCAAACTCCTTTCTAACGTCTTCTAAATAAATGGCCTTATCTTCTGTGATGGAATCGAACAATTTGTTCATCAGTACGGTCATGCACTGATCTCTTAATGAAAACATTTCTAACATAGCTTATCACTCAACATCTTTTCATTTCAAACAAGAATTCTATAATAATAATATAAGATGGTTCCAGATTTGCTTCACTGCACGCAATAGTTTTCACTTTCGACATAGCGTGTGTGAATTAACTTTCTCCGGAACAGCTGTCTTATCAAGTCAAAGTAGCTTTGGGGGAATTACACTGTTTAAATGTGGATAACAAGGTAGAGGCTTAGAATGTCCGGTACATGTAAGTCATTATAGTTAATTTCCTTTTCAGTGTGATATTCTCTTGAAAAATACTATCGTTTTTGTTGCTCCTCAACTGTGGATCAGTCACAGTCACTTATTCGCAAAGGTAATTCCTTATAAATTCGCGAACGTCTGACAAACATCCGAGAGTATAACTGTCATGAAAGAGCTTCTCAATTGGCCGTTTGGACTCGGCATAAAATTGTAGATCCCTTCCATTCGTCCCAAAAATAAAAACTCACACAAGACGAATGGTTGTGAGAAGCTAGGCTTGGGTCCATACGGACCTGTTGCGCCAATTATTATTATTTTTTTTTTTAATTCCTTATAAATGTTGGTATATTTTCTATCAATCTTTTCAGTTTATATACATCCTGTATGACTTAACAACATAAATAAATAAATTAAGAGTTGGCACAACTGATCTGTGGGGACGCTAGGACGCTAGTTTTGTCGATTTGTTTGAGTTTTATTTTTATATCGAATGGAAGGGATCAACAATTTTATGCCGCGTCCATATGTCTAATTGAAAAGCTCTTTCATGACAAATATACTCTCGGATATTTGTCAGACGTTCACGAAAACATCCCAAGAAGGAATTTTGTTTTTTTCGGCAATCGAACCTTGGACCCCTGGCTTCGTAGTCCGACACATTAACCACGCCTACAGAAGTAAGCAATAGGTTTTATTTGAAACCTTTAAAAATAGATATATTTGCAAAAGTTCATTTGAAATTCCCGTGGAAGAGCTGTCCTAAAAAACAATTCTTTCGCGACTACCCCATCTTATAAGAACACCCCCAAGTAAACCAGCAACTGATGCGGAAGTCACCTCTCCTCTTCACAATTTGTTTCCATTCGACCAGTACTCGTAAGTCCTTCACACACAACCACATACCAGCCTCCCTTGCCTTGCTAGCGCCACACCATTTACATTTATAAACTTCCTTGAGAATTTCCTCAAGCATAACATTTTGTCATATCGTACACGGCTCTGCCGCATTTTTCATTACTCTTTCAATAAAATTCCTTCCGTAGGTGTTTCATGCCGCACATCAAATGCCATTCCATACAATTCTGAAGCAAACCCGCAAGTCTGGGTATATTTCAATGCACCTTCCTTTGTGGACAAAAATGATAAAAGGAACTTACGCACTGCACAAGTGCACATGGGGGCCCATTCGAGGTATCGAACGCACCACCACGTATCGGTGATTGACCCTAAACAGCACAGTGACGCTCGGAAGCGTCATAATATTATGCCGCTTGACTAAGTGTTTATTGTTGAGAAGGCACCGTCTTCCTTTATTTTTATTATTAAAATTTGTATTTTCCATTCATACCGATTTGTGAGAACGTATGTACGTTCGATGGGATTATTAATAAGAAGTACGTGACAAGAAATTCATGTATACCACCAACGACATGCTCGGCCAAAGGGAAAATAATCTTTTACTGCTTTTGTGTGTACGTATATGCACAGGAAAGTCGTGTAATGCATTTTCAGTGGCTTGAGAACGATTTGGGGGACTCTTTAGAAATCAATAAATGGGGTCATAATGTTTGGATGATATCGTGATTTGCCGAGGAAAATATTTTCATGTCGAATGTTAATAATTTTATATACACTTTTTGTGGGCGGATTTTGAGAGCCATATATAAATGCATTTAAAAACATGTACCTATACTTCAGTGGACATTTGCTCGTGTTGGACGAATTTTATGGCCCTGATTATAGATTGATTTAGGTGCACACCAATGGGTTTTACTATCATCGCCATTTTTAACCTTTAGGTACCTTAAATTTGCTTTAAATCGGAATAGCTTATTTTATGTGCAAATTGCCGCCACTGTGAGCTTGCTAAATTTAACGTGGACACTAAAAGAGGGTATTAGTACCGCCCAACGTTTATAGAGTATATCCATTAAGCTGGTCATGGGTGAGAGATTTAAAAACTTTATGTCGAGCTTTAGAAGTTAATTTTTACAGGCAAATGGGTCAGTTTTGACCGGATAATGTGGGCTTTAGCTAGTGGCAAATTTGAGAAATAATCACTAAACCCTGTCGAACGGTTAAAATGTCGCAGTAAAAACCCACTTAACCTTTTCGAACACTTAAAATGTCCCACGAAGTATTTTATAATCAGCCGAAGAAGTCAAACATCTTGGAGTAATTGATTGGAAATAAATCGGAACTCTTTAGAAACGTTGCCGTAGCATGTGGTAAAATCTGAGGGATCTATTCAAATATCAAGCAATAGATGTACACACTGGCGATTAGGCCATAATAACGGATGCTGCGTTAGTATGATGGATAAAGTCACAAAAAATACCGCCAATTTAAGGCTAAAAAATGTAAAACACCTCATGTGTCCTTCCGAAGCTAGAGGGATGTGTGCCTTGGCTGTGATAGAAGTCCAACATGTTTGGAACAATGAAAAGAGATAAGCATTAGCAAACATACAGAACTAGTGACTCGGATTTTTGAACTTGAAATCCTCCGAGAGGGAACAGAAGGCTTTCGAAAGGCTATATGAATTTTACAACGGAGATCCTGAACGTTGTGACCCACCAAATTGCCAAAACGACACAAAGTGATTCGTGGATAGCTCCAAGGGAAGCGTGGGTATTGCAGCAGCACTTATCAAAAATTTCTTACTACCAACGAACACCCCAGTGTACCTCAGGTAAAGATCAAATAAATCGGTACAAATATCTACAATTCTGGCATTAAAGGCTGGAGTGTCTAAATATTCACAGAATGTCACCATTGACCCCAATTCAGTCTTTCAATATTTTAACATCTTTTAGATCAAATAAATCGCCACACATATCTACAATTATTAAAGGCTCGAGTATCTAAGTATTCACCCCAATTCAGTCTTTCAATATTTTAACATCTTTTAGACACTCAGCTTGGGGACTTGGAACAAATTATGCCGATGAACTGTCCAGAAGAGGTTCGAAAACAATTTTTACTTTTCCTAAACATTTCTCCCGTTCTCCTAAAAAGGCTATAAATTGATCTATCAATAAATGGAAAGAAAGAAAAGGGGTTTCAAGCCCAAGTCGGGCTAAATTATTATTCACCCCTTCGGTAATAATATAATTTTAAATCTTCTTTCCAAACCTCAACTTCAACTAAATGAACTTATAGTCGAAACCCCCGAACGCCGACTTTGTTTTGAAGAAGACGAAATAACTAATCATAATATATGTAAAGGTTGAGACGTTTTTAAATTAAACGGGCATTAGTTTTAAGTAATTGATCGGGTCTTGTAAAATTCATTAAATCGCTTAAGCGAGTCAGGAGTTGGAAAAATAAAACGATATGTAAGCAAGTCCAATATAAGTAATCAACTTGCAAGGACGCATTATTTCGAACGTATAGACTTACACGTCCGAAAGATGTAAAAAAAGTATTTAAAAATGCACGTCATACTCTTTTTGGGTGCACGTTTGAATTCTCAAGAGGACCACACAGATTGTCATGTGAACAACAGAAGCTATTCGGCCTCAATTTTCAGTAAAGATCTAAGGCTTAGAAGGCAGCCTCCATTTTAAGAATCTCGGAGAATCGATTAAAGTCTCTTGACTTTGAAGAAATGAAATAATAGCAATGGCCATGGTTGCAGATTGATGATTGTGGGTATAAGGGCGTGGACATCTGGGTTCAGTCAAATAAAATGCAATGTCAGTACCACAAAACTGCAATCTAACAATTCGGCGGGCTATTCTCTGACAATGCAGATTTTAAATTGGAAATATTTGTGTTAATAAGTAAGAAATTCATTCAGAAATTTACAAAACGTTGACTTGTGACGGATGAATTCCATGAACATACTTCAAAAGATATATTTTGTTCTCTGTGCTTATGATTATTATTGGAATACGTGCCATACTAAATGTCAAGAAGATACATCCTCCACTGGAGTGGTTCATACTTCCGAGAAGTTAATCACGGAATTTCTGTCATCAGGAAGTTTGGGCTAGCCCAGAATGAGGTGGGTGGATCAAAACCGACTAAACTTATCCTCTATGCCTGTGATGACTTATAATTGATGGCGAAGGACTAAGAGCAATCGAAGATCCACCGACACTCTGGTGATAATGCTCCTGATTTTCCAAAATATTTTCTGCAATATTTTCCATTCTGTTCCTTTACGCGCTTTCTAAGAAAACGCATATTGTTTCTTGTCTACGTTCGAAATAGAACAGATGACTAAATCTCGCTAAATGTATGTACTTCTAGTAGGACATACACTCCATTGAGACGATGGTTAGTGTTTGTATTTTTTGGATGATGAATGACGGATGGCGTAGAATTGAATAGAGAAATCTGTCGCATTTTACGGTTTAAATTTTCAGCTGACTTCGCCAAGTGACATCAAATTTGCATTCGAAATACCAAACGGACCATAATCCATCCGAATGAGTGATCTTCCCTACATAGACGGCAAACATGACTCATTTTTCTAAAAGTCTAAAAGAAACAAACCTCTTCATCTTCATTAAGAAAAATGCCTCATCTTCCACACATGACCCCGATTGCTCGTTCGTATAATCTCCTCGCATACGAAGATTATTTTTCAACAAGACAAAAAGAAAACCTCCGCACACAGGCCGTCTGCGCAAAAAGTACCAACATCCATCAATTTCCACAACACCTTGACTCATTACGCGATACGATATAAATACACACTATACTTATGCAATGCATTTCAGTTCCTACCAAAAACGAGCGAGAATATCTCGAGTCAACACGTAATCTCCTCCCTCCATTCAGAGGGGACCACACAATACTTGTACCTCATTCTAAATGCGATATTCCCCATTTGTCTGCGGTAAGTAATTGCCACCCACCATCTAAGACTGCCAAAAGCACCCACATCGTGTAGATAAACACATAACACCATCTATCCAACAGGTACTTGTATTACAAGCAAAAATTCCAAATTTGGTATGCCCAACCGTATGACTGTTTTTTTGATTTGCTCTCAGCTCCAAACAGTTAAATATACGTGTAGAAAACAATTGCCCATGTATGGTACAAGACCGCCGTTATAATGCCAACGGGCGGATGGAAAAAACAATATTTTCCAAATGACCTTGTTATAGATACTCACCTAAAAAGTGCAATCCAAGTGAATTTGTTTTTTTTTTGCTTTTCTTATATTCCCCAGTCAAAGTGGCGATTTTTGTTTGGTTTTTAATCCGAATTTTATAGATCCGCACAAATGGGTATATTATCCTTGAGGGGGATACTTCGCTCAAATGTTAAGAGTCAACAAATTTGTGTCTCCACTCAGCAAATCCCGTTGTTAAGCGTTGACAAATTCGTACTTTAACTTCACGTAGGTGTGCATATAAATGTATGAATTTATTTTTTAATTTTGAAATTCACACATTATTGGGAATTAGTTATAGATAAACGATTAAAATGGCAGTAGATGTATGTAATTTTTTCCTTTTGCTATCTGGTAATTTCACTTTTTTTCCTCGTCGCTAGTGCACGCTTTCTTTTTATGCATAACTGTGTGTGTGTGTGTGTATGTGCTACACTAATAATAATATTATTATTATTTTGTTACTTTCACAACACCGCGCACAACATTTATCCGCGAAATATCGATTGAAAAATATATATCACAAGACGTTCGCACAACTCCGATCAGTATAGCCAATGAATATCAATTGAATTAAAAAAAAACTGTTATAAACTGTTAAGTGCAGAACGCGGGCGTATCCGTTGCAAGTTATAATATTTTTTTAAATATTCCCAGTCCGTCAACTACCCATCGTCTAACTCTCAGTCGAAATGGTCGATTTGATCAAAAATTTGGACAACCACTTTTTTGGTTTCGTTGTCACATGAAATTTTATCTACCACAAGAAAGAGAGCAGTACCTGGCTCCAGAAGGTGTACAAATATGGAGAAGAAAATTAAAAATTTCCGGGAGAAACCAGCGTACTCGACGACTTTCGCGACTCAACTAAACTTCAGCCAAGTGGTAGGAGGAAATCGATGGTAAAATTTAATTTTGTCGTTGTTGTCTTTGTTGTTGTTTTTTGTTGCTATAGGTTGGCTTGAGAAGGTGCAACACAGCGGAGCAAGTTGATGGTAACTGCTATATCGAAAGAAAACTTGAACAAATACCATGGTCAGGCTTGGAGCATGAAAGCTGTGTGCCTCTATAGCTGTGCGTGCTACTGGTGTGCTGAAGAAAACTTTGGAATACAAGTCTTTTTGGTTCCACCTTGTGTGCTGTTGTTCGTCTCTTAAGCAAAGTCCAAAGAGAGGCTCACCAAATAGAAGGTCTTGAGCTCAACGCACACGGAACACTGTGTCTTTCTCTTAAGAAATTAGCATACGATTATTTCATTTTATTTCTTTAGCTGAATGTTAATCGAATTGGTGTTTTTTTTTTTTATTTATCGCATTATCTGTTTGGTTTCGTGCTCTTTTTGGAAAGCTTCCATTAGGCAATAGTGCATTAGAGGTGGTTGTGTTATTTTTATTTTTTAACGCTAATTAGCATACTTTTGATTTCTTTATTATTTGTATGCTCTGCGAGCATGGGCAAATTTTGGAATTAGATAACACAAGTGGATGTAGTAAAATTTATTGATTGGAAGTGAAACAAAAGAGTCGAGTGGCGAACTGGATTTCTGCATGTAGGTCTCATTTCGATTGAATTCACCTGGCTGCCAATAAACTTAGAACATGCAAATGGTACAGTTTGTTGCGCAATTGAGAGATATTTTTATAGCCGATTTATTTTTAAAATACTTTGGTTGTCGATCGTTGCTGCAGAACTGTATTGATAATCACAACAACGGTTCTCAAGGTCGATTGAAGATTATTCGGTGAAAACCCAGAAACAAAATATTTGCCTGATGCCACATTAGTTATTTTGTCGATGAATTTAGTCATGGTAATGACGGACACATGGCTTGTGAGCATATAGTTGGCAAATCTGTGAACTATGATTAATAATGGTTCGTTGAGTGAAGCTTGTTAAATATTCTGATTACTGATGTTCAAGGCTACCACCCGCTGCCTGCAATTGCGAATAAATAGTCGAAATCCGGTGAATGGACTGTGCTAGTGTGGACCCTCAGATCAGGTGTTGGACATCATAATTCACTACAGCCGTTTAAAGAGTCATCAATCTGGTATTTACAGGTTTTATTTTTTTAATTGCAAACGTCATTCTTCTCGGTTATCAACTCAATTTATTCAAAAGTGTGTACGTACTCAAACGAAGCCAAATGGCTGTGTATTTAGTAAGATGTGAGATCAACAAATCTGCAATTCCAATTTGAAAGTGCTGGTAACAGCACCTTATAAGATCGGGAGCACACCTAAATGGTTATGAGGAAGTCCTTCAAAAAAATGGGGCATTTTGCCCAACCAATATTATCAAAAGATTGCCCTTTTTGTAGCGCGTTCAAGAGCTGCACTTCTGTTTTATCAATATTTATGCAATTTCAAGAAAAAACATAACCATATAGTGATACGCATGTCATTAACTGACTCCCAGAATTTATATTGAATTATTGACACTAGTATCGCTTGTGGTCGAAAATCGGCCATTCCTTTTATAAGGATGTAAAATGTTATACAAAAAAACGTACGACAATTACTTTCTTTATTTATGTTTTTTTTTTATTAACGAAAAGAGCGACATCTAGATATCGAAAAAATACGTAAATGAGCTGCTCCATTGGAAACAGGTTCGGTATCGCTTGTGGTCGAAAATCGACCATTCCTTTTATAAGGATGTAAAATATAATACAAAAAAACCTACCACAATTGAGGACCTTGCATCCAAAAGGGGGCAAGTCCAAATTTAACTTTTTGTGGGAAATCAAAAAAAACCTGCCGCCTTTTTGCACCAAATGCACTAGAGTGGCAGATACATATTTAGCTATAACGCCCTTATTTTTAGTCGCAACTGCCTCGGTTATGCACCAAAAGATTGCTTTTTTTGTTGTTATTTGTGAAAAGGCTTATTTGTGTTAGGCTAAAAATATGGACTTTTATATTTACTTCTGTTATTTATGTTTTATTTTTACTAACGAAAAGAGTGACATCTAGATATCGAAAAAATATGTAAATGAGCTGCTCCATTGGAAACAGGTTCTAATATAAGATGATTTATATTTGAATACGTTACTATGGTAATTATGTCGGCGACAAATTTAATGTCGCCCAAATCCTTTCAATTGCTTGTTTTGTATGGGGAATTCATAACTTAATTTTACCAGCCTTAATGGCAACATATACCCACGATTTTTGGTTTGTGCACATCTATGGTACAGTACCTTTCGAATGATATAAGTTTTATTCTCCTCATTTCATAATAAATTCTTAAAAAGTGTACCGAAACTTTTGATGTTCACGTATTAATATAATGATTATATTAGCCTTTATTTTTAATAAGAGCATTCCCACTGGAATATTTCCTGTTTTACTATGCGGGTGTACTTCAACTCCATAAAAATGGCTATTCAGATTATGTTTGTAATTACAGAGCTATATATTTCGCTGCTGCCATCTGTTACTGAAATCTTTAAAAGGTAATTAAAATGTGGTAAGTTTTTTTAATAACATTTTGTTTTCTTAATTTTAATAATGGTTTCAAAAAGTCAAATCTAGTGAAGATGCTCTTTAAGATAAATGCTCCCAGATATATTCAAACTTGGAAACAAATAATAACACCTCAAAATTATTTATGGATATACCAAAGCCTATAATATTATTACCAGTTTGGTAAGTAAGCTTAACAACGCAGTATTTATATTTGAGTGGCTCAAATTCTATCTGGAAAATAGTTTACAAGAGGTGAAAACAAATAATGTCGGAAGTGAAATAATACGATTATGTTATACAGCATTTATACTAAATTATTTTAAAATAATTGAACTTTTAATATTTTTTTAAATAACTTTTTAATAAATATTTATTTATTTATTTCTTTTATCTCATCTTTTGGTTTATTTATAATTAGATTTATTTATTATTTAACTTAAAACTTTAAGTTAAATAAACTAATAACCTTCAAAATTATAAATAAATATAAGAAAAATCTTTTAATTTTTAATAATATAATTATTTATTTAGAATTGCAATCTAATATCATTATTGACTATAAAATATTGCAATATTGAGGTGGGTGTACACAAGGAACGGAGCGTAGACACATTTTTTTTTTTAATTTGCATAAATGAGCTTAATTTTAAAAGAGTGCTCCAAGCAACACTTGTAGATCTTATTGCGGGCATTACTTGAGACTTAAATTTATTAAGAAAAGGATTTGTTATTTTAGGTCATAAGCTCTAAAAAAAAACCTGTCCTTATTCAAATATTTCCTTTCATCTGTAAAAGTGACTTCAACTAAAACTTATTAAATGTGTTTCCTAAACTTAAACTACTGCGATTTTAACTACAGTAATCATTTAGTTTTCTTGATTTTTTTCACCGAAGCGTTACGAAAATATGAACGACTAATATTGAGTTTTTTTTTCTTATTTGATGAAAGTGTGTTCTAAAAGGCTTCTCACTTCTATGCACTATGGGGCGTTTCATTCATGATTGCCATATGACATATGATGCCAGGGGGGCCTAATTTAAATAGATTTATTCATTTCTTATGTAACAAAAATATATTCTGTGAAAAAATGTCTTTGAAAATTGTATTCATCATAGTTATCCACTGCTCTGTTATTTATAAATGGTTCATCTACGTCATTTATGTAGTTCTAAGGTTATAAAAAGAATATTTTTTGTAAGATCAATCAAGACAATTGTAATCTTCGTGGTAATTCGTTACTTCAAGTTTCTGTGACGGTGTTGTCCTCCTGGTATCATGTTTTCGCAGGATTCAAGTTTGCCTGTCGATTTTTTAATAAACTTCCTTAATTTTGAATAGTATTAAACTCAACAACCACCATTCTAACGAATTTTAAAAAAAATATTAATTGCTTTGAATTTGATGGTTTAGAAATTCTCTTGAATATCCAGAAATATAAAAACTTAAGGCTGAAATATTTAAACAGAGCTTGAAAAAAAAGGTAAAACACTGAAATGTATCTAGCACTTTGGTAAACCTACGATTTGTTATTTTTTTTTACAGGGTGCTGCATCATAAGTGATATTATGAATTATTTAATGAATAACTTTTTTTGTCTCATTTTAATTAAATTTCGCCTTTAATAAAATTTCAATTATTGTTTGGTAATATGTTGACATTATATTCAAAAGGTATTACCTTTCAAAATATAATGTCAACAATGGTTTATTTGTCCTAACGTGCAGAGCTCTGTCCACTACTTTTATTAAAAGTTCAGTTACCAGTGGCATCACTTCTTTTCTGATATTGGTATTGCATGGTTCTTAGCTTATTAACATGTGCACCTTACCATTTAAGTAGCCCCATTATATCGGACGAACACGGTGGCCAGTTGAAATAAAAAAAACGTGATATTATTAGATTGCCGAAGACAATCGGTAAATTGTCGAACCACTGGGCGCATTTCGAATTTAGTAAATTTCAAAATAAAATTGAACAACTTTGTTTCTTTGTTAAGTCTTTCCCTCACAAATTTCCTAAGGTTTTCAAAGTTAATTCTGAACCAAAAAAAAAATATGCAAAACAAACAAATTTTGCAATAATTAAATTATAACGCTATTTATGCGCCACTCTGTATTTATTTCTTGCTGGCATTTGAACGTAAACTTATAGTCTTTGCTATATTTAATTTTTGGGATTGATTTTTCCCATCTTCTGTTGTGACTTTTTTTCTCGGTATTTCGTATTTATTAACTTTCTCGTTTTTTCCGTGCGGTACCCTAACCTGCATTTAAGTTTTGAAAATTTTTAGGTTAAATATCCATCGACTTGATTATATGCCTTCCCATATTCAATATTTGATTTTAAGAACAAATTATATACACAGTGTTAAGTAAGTGCCAAATGCGAAAGGCGATTTGCGATATTATTTAATAGCTGTTGCTTTTTTTTCATAACTAATACCTACCTTTGGATACTTGTTTTGAAAAACTAACGCAATGTCTATTATCAATTTATGTGATAATTATGTAATATTGCTCGGGTCGCGCTAAATATAAATTTATTGCGAACCACTTTTTCAATATTCGTCGAAATTATAGGTCTGATGGAATCGTTTCATCATTAAAGGAAAACCAAGTATAGTATTTATTTAGGTGGCTTTGCCAAGAGGTTATTTGTTGGTACAGATCAGTTTAGCTTAGTTAAACTAGCTCTAGTTGAGAAATCTCTAAGTTCGATGATCGGGCAGTTGTTAATAAAACTGGAATAGTTAGTGGGGGATGAATATCGTGCTTAGCCTTTGGTATACGTAAGAACTAACGCTTCTACATATGACTTAATTATAAAACTGTTACAGAGCTCTTCGTAGAAGCATCAGATAGTAGTAAAGATTTATTACCCTCAAAAACAAAAAGTTGACGAAACAGGTCAGTGGGGACCCGAGGCATAGGTAACTCCTCACAACCATTCGTTTTGTGTGAATTTTTCATTTTTGGCACGAATGGAAGGGGTCTACAATTTTATGCTTATTGAAAAGCTCTTTCATAACAGTTATGCTCTCGAACGTTTGTCAGACCTTTGCTAGAGTTGTCGCAGTGGAAAAAAAAAATAAGATGGAATTTGGGTTTTTTCTACGATTGATGATCGAACCTTTTTGACTCTACCAAAAAGACTGTTCAATTTACCATCCAGGGTTGGTTCAATTTGTGTTTTTAAAAACGTAAAACCTCTCCAGCCTCACCCTACAACAAGTGAACTTCTACTTTTACTTAAACAATTTTGTCGATTTGTGGACGCTTCCACTCCTAGTCGAAGATCAGACTTTTAGCCCCCAAGTGCTTTTCCAGATGAAAAAAGTAAACAAATTGAAAAAAAAAAAAAACAATTCGTGTCGCCCCAGAGCTGCAATTCAAGAGAATATTTTTTTTTATTTTCAAAACTATAATATCAATTTCACATTGAAAATCCCAGCGAATACAAGTGAAAAAGTACAAAGTGTGTTAGTGTTTGTTGCGCAACATCCATCGAAAGTAAAAGCAGTGTTGAAGCTTTGCAAACGATATAAGGTCTTGATGTAATCAAGACGCGGTAACTACTATGCAAGCAATGTGATATGTTTCCACCGGTGGTATGCCATTAGCTACACGATGGGAAATTCATTAATTTTAGCAATTGTTCTCATATTTTTTGTTTATTTTTTTTTCAATGTGAATGATGGGTGTTTAAACTGTGTGTGAAGCCGAATGGCAACAGCGACATGCGTTTGAGTTTTGTTTGGATGTCTTGTGGTGTGGATAGTGCGTTCTTTTTATACAGAAATCAAATCAGCACTTAATATTAATAGTCTCATGGCAGCGCATGATTAATTGAGCACGGTGACCAGGGTAATTACCAAACACTTTCATTTTTTGCACAGCTCATGTCGTTATTAGCAAATGCTCACGGGTATTTATGGTTGCGAAATCTTATCAATTTGGGATTAACAATGGAGATACGTATCTGGCCGAATAAAAAGTTGACCTACCTGTCATAAATGATAAGTTTGTGCTAATGTTTTATATAAATGATCGGCGGGAGCATTCTTGATTGGTAACTCATGGGCTTTCTCCTCAGTTATAAACGCAAAGATAAAGCTAGCATAAAGATAATGCAATCCAGGTGTAATTCGGTTCAGTTAGCGGTACTTTCTTTCTGATAAATCCCACAGAAATGGTGATAGCATTGGTCTATGTTTTATGGATCGCAGGCAGTGGAAAATTACGTCTTCAGTGGCTTCTGTCCAACATAAGCAATGGAGGTTGTCAACACGGAAAGAATTGAAAATCACCAATTGGAAAATTCACGAATTATATCTTTGTCGCAAATTACAACGATTTTTTCTTGGATTGATATAAAAATTCGTAATTCGACATTGAAAACGGCGTAGAGTACAAAATTTTGCATGTTGAATTTTGCGATTAGAAGTATTAATTCGAGCTTATTTTATTTGTAGTGATTTGCGATATTGTTTGGCGCAATTTACCACTTCAATAAGTTAATTTCTCAAGCACTACTTCACAATCGCAAATTGCAAAAAGTATTTGCTGATTTACAAACACTGAGTGATGAATCAATGAAATCTTATAATAATTTAACCCATGTAAATTAAAAACGTAAGTTGACGTAGAGAAATCGTGAATTACAAAATATTTTTTGGTAATTTCCATGGAATTAACTACCCGATGTGTGGAATTTTTGTGCGCACAGGCAGCCGACAAAAACGAAACGTCATAGCATGGCCATGGTCCATGTAAAGAAATACTTTAAAGTCCTTTCATTTTCTGCATGGACAGCTCCAACCATGCGCATTTGGCTTCATTAGAGTCAGACAGTCGGTATTCAATCTTTGCTTAAAGCAGTTCTTGTCGGGTCAAAGTTATTTATAAGTATAACTCATTCGTAGTGATAGTGAGTGTACTAACCAACAAATTGTAAAGAATTTTGGAATATATCTTGTAAGTACATATTGAATAATACAAAAAAAAGTTAAGTAGGTAGGGCTATTAGGAAGAAGTTTAAATTGGAATGGAATCTGAAATATCATATGTAATTGAAAACGATTGTAAATGTTCGTATCAATGGCAAGTTCTTCTAAATAATTTGTTTGTATTTTAAATTTCAGCATAGACCGAAAAACCACCCCAGACAAATCCCGTTGTCTCCGGGCGATAGGGCGCCGTATGCTTTTCATAGGTATCAGGAGGAAACAAATTATAAAATGTGACTTTAAATATGTATTCGAAAATAACCGAAATAATTAAACTACGAATTTTGATTTATAAATTATAAGATATAAGTTGTAAATTGAGAACAAAGTTTTCTAATTTCACGATAAAACAATTTCAATTTAATACGGTGATGCCTCAAATCACTACTCAAGAATCGTAAATTGCAAAATATGAAATGCAAATTGATAAAAAAAAAATCAATTTACCATTACGAATTCGTAAATTGCAACTACTGAAGTGGTAACCCTTTTGTTCGCAAATCAACACTTTTGAGTTGCAATTCAAGACTAAATGGTTGCAATTTGTTAAGGGAGGAAATCGGAATTGGTATTTTACGAATTATTTTTGCAATTCACAATCCATAGCAATAGCAAATTAATAACTATTTGTGTCAAATTGCGATTGGTTATTGCAATATGTATTCCTCATTTGATCGCATCATTGACAATGAAAAGTAGCGATTCGCGACTTTTGAGGGTCAATATCTTCACTTCGTACAATTTATAGAATTGCGACTAAAAAGTCGTGATTTAGTAAATCCTGAGCTAAGCTCTAAAACTAGACAAACTTTTCGTGATTCTGCGCTCATTTTTCATGATTTGATGTTAAATTTTTTTCCGTGAAGGTTCAATCTTATGTTTATGATTCAAATGTCTGGGTCAAATAGCATCAGAGATATGTTGCCAGATTTGTCGACTTGTGATCTATGACCCTTTAGGGCTCATCTTCTCTTGTCAAAGTGATCTCATAACTGCTGACATTCGATTCGATTGTATAAGGCAACGGTTACCTTAACTATACCTTTTCAGTTATGTTCTAAAGACGGTAATTGAATGTAATTCATATGATGATATGAGATACCTGATGTGGAACTGCTTCTTTGGGCCCAAAGTCTTGCTCGAGTTACGATCCCCACACTTATCTAATAAAATAATGTAATACAATATATTCATTAAACATAGATCTTTAATTGTATCATATTCTAAATTCTGTAACGTAATATTATAATATTCATTCGTACTCACATTCCATCCACCTTTCGTTCTCACGATTTGTATAGATCACATTCCAATTACCTTCCGTTCTCATAATTTGAATCTTGTAGCATAAGCATAATAGAATTGTTATATAAACCATTGGAAAACTAAAACGATGTTCAGTCCTGTCAATAAAGTTCCCCAGAGCGAAGCTCTGCCCAACTAAATCGTGTTTTTTTTTATTAACCGTCCGAGTGCCAAAGTTAATTCTCGCCCAAAAATATAGATACGTATTCAGTGAAGCTGACTGTTGTACTGTACTGTGCTTCCTCATTTTTGGTTACACCAAATCAATATATATGAAGCCTTCTTGTAAAATCTATTATACATATATCACCTGCCACCGCGTTGATGATGACATAAGTTGCCTTCCTCGGCTTTACAAAAGGCGTCTTTTGCATTTAATGTGAATCATCCACTGTGAATTCTCTTTAAATCTCTCGATGGCAACCTAAAATCCGTCGATTATTACGCCATCCAATGTACTGTCTGCAGTGTTCAATATACAAATGGGTCTACACAAATTAGGAAACTGTATATAGGTTTGTTGCCTTTTGGTAGAAGCATCAGTCTTCTGTTTATTCACTGTTACCGAAGGGTACCTTTTATCATTTATTTAGGTACCCATTCAATGTATCCCCTGGATGGCTGGTGTAAATGCACTTTTAGGTAAGTTACAATTAGTGGTGAACTCACAAACTCATCCAATCGTCTTTCTCTTTCACATTACATTAACGCATCCCCGTCTTTTATACTGAATGTCATAAATTCTCGTAAGTACATTTCTTTAGGTCGATAACTTACTGCCGCGATATGGACGCCGTCCTATCTGACACTATCCGGAATATGCAACGTATTGCCTAATATCAAATTGAATACCGTATTTCAGAAATCTTTGCACAACAAATTTGTTAATTACTATCTTCGAGCTAGTACGAGACGAGTAATGACAACAAAGGGTGGTCCAACAGCTATGTCGTAACACTGTGAGGTTGCAACAAACGTATCTCACTGTCGAAAGCAAAAGAAGCAATTAATCTTCCGTCTTCACCTTTTACATTCGCATATACGAGTGTATTCGATAAAAAAGTATCCCTAAAACAAAGTTAATGCAATCTGACCAAAACGTTTTAATAAATGTGGTTGTCACATTTTCTTTATTATGGCTTGAGATTTTGGCAGTAAAAAAAAAACAAATGAATTCATTCTTTGCCCGATTGGTGTCAGCAAAGGATTTATGCATGGCTCAGGCATTTTTTCATTCTTTTTTTAAATTTTGAGCCCATGATGCTGTTTTAACAGCGACAGAGATGCAGAGATGCTTGCAGATAGGTGTTTGATCTGAACTGTAAATTGTGCAAGTTATAGTCCTTTGGAAATAATATTAAAACATGTTATGAAGAAGGGTAATTAAAAGTAAGTAAGTAAAGTAAGTAGAAGAAGGGAATAGAAAAGTTTTCGTGTCCTCTATAGAAAAGAGTTTTCGATAACGTAATGTCTCCGCGGATATGAAGTGCGGAGATTGGTGATGTCGGGCTTTTTTATTTATAATTCGGTTTAGATCCTCGGAGCATATATTTATTGTTTTTTTATTCTAGTTTCTTAGCATATTAAGATAAGTGAGTTGAATAAGAGACTTTTACAAAATTCAATAAATTAAAATTACTTTACTAACATTTTTAAGAAATACAGGGTGGCGCACGAATCGTGCTACAAAAATAAAACGTAATAACTTTTTTTCTGTGTGAGTAATCGGCTTATTTCTTTTTTTATTTTGTAGGTTACTATTTAGATTTATAAAAATGGATGCTTGGGATACGGAGAAAAGAATTTGGATAGTGCAACGGTACCATGCTTTGCAGTCCGTCATTTCCGTCCAAAGGGAATTTAGGCGGGAGTTTGGCTGTAATCCCCCGAGTAGATGGACCATTATGAGGTTTGTAAAGATGTTTGCCGAATCTGGAAGCATCGCACGAAGGCCGTACCATCGAGATGCCAGTGTTCGGGTTCAGGATACAATCGCAGCAGTAGCATCTGCAATACAGGCCAATCCGAGCGTTTCGACCCGAAACTTATCGGGGCAAATTGGAGTTAGTAGACGGTCATTACAACGGATACTTCATGACGATTTAAACTTGTTTCCGTACAAAGTCCAAATTACTAGCAAGTTAAACCCTCAGGATTTGCCTGTTCGCCTGGAATTTTGCCAAAAAATGATATCAATGGCCGAAGAAGACAACACATTGATCAATTGTTTGTTCATGTCTGATGAGGCCCATTTTGATCTTAACGGCAATGTAAACAAGCAAAATTGCCGTATATGGAAAGAGTCTAATCCAGAAATGCTCCATGAGACGGAACTGCACCCAGAACGAGTCACTGTGTGGTGCGCAGTTTCATCAAGGTGTATTGTCGGGCCGTACTTCTTTGAAGAAAACGGTGTAACCGAGTGCGTTGTTCAGTCAAGAGACCGTTAAGGGAGGTTACATTCGTGGGCTTCCGAAGGAGAGTTTCATTATGAACTAAGCAATTAAGTTAACATTTTATGTCCGCTGAATATTTCAAGCGACTTTTGTTTGACGTGATTTTAGCGGAATTTTTGGGGCGTTGACGTATTTTCCAAAAAAAAATTCGTTGCGTTTTTTGGAACGTTTATAAAGCTACGAAGCAAATTTCGACATGCTGAAGTCCCAAAATTTCGGCCTTTCGGTGGTCACTCGTGTGTCTTTCGTGAGAGTGGGCTGCGACAGCCCGCGTGACCAGACGCTTGAAAGGCAGTCACACGTAGTGTCAAATTTCGGACAAATATTTACGTCATAATGACGTCGGAATGTCAAAATTTGACATGAAAAGTGGCAAGTGTAATCGTAGCTTTAGATCGATTACAAGCGTTTTTTTTTTTAATTTGTTTTTTTGACGCACTGGGAGAATGCTTTTTTGATTTATTTACTTGCTGTTGGTGACAAGTTTTTGAAACTTATTTTTCGGGGCGCTTTCTGAAACCTTTTTCTATACATTTATCGGCGCTTTTGGGCCGTTTCTAAATGTTTTTGGCGCGATTTCAAGTATTTTATTGACACTAATTTTGATGGATTTTTCGTGCTTTCCAACGCATCCTCGTGGAATGAAATTTTTCACCCATTTTAGAAGGCGTATGGGACCTTTTTCTGGTGGATTTTTGAAATAGGTTTATGCCTTTCTTTTACGCGTTATTTTAGGCTGTTATTGAAGTGTTCTTCGAGTTTTATCCGGATCTTTTGGCCATAAACGGCCCATTGAGTTTTCGGGCTTCTATCTATGCTTTAACCTAATTAATGTTTATTGACGGCATTTGGACAATTTTCAAATGATTTTGGCACGTTTTTCAAAAGTTTTTGGAGCGCCATTTGTTAGATTTTATTTACGGCATTTTTTTAATTGTTTGACAGGTTTTTTGGGGGCACGAATCGGATTAAATTTTTTAATCGCTTCTACCACTGATATGGTTTGACAAGAAAAAAGACTAAAATAAATATCGATCCTCTTACCAGGGCACATAATAAGTTACGGAACTACGAGTGCCATCGAATCAATTTAAATGGTCCTGATGGTGGTTCCACTCACTGTTTTCATGACTCGGAATTCGTTTGAAATCTAAATGAAATCCCCCATCGGAAGTACAAACAATTTTATTTCCAAATTGTTTTCAAAGTGGCTACGCTTAAGATTCAGTTTATTTGGAGGAGGAATCGCTCTTCTGAATAATAACTTTCAGTGATGCGAAGCAAAAAAAGGAAATATTTAAATCATTGACACTGTAAAATAGATTTCCATAAAAGCAAACAAATATGACACAGCACCAATATATTACAGGTAGGTATAACTGGACCAGTTCATTCCCCTGCCGAATAAAAGAAGAAAAAAAACGCTACCAAGGCTACAATGTATATTTAACTACCGCCAACAGATGGTCTGATTTCTTCGCAACCTACTCCTTAGGCACACTTCAAGTGGCCAACAACCATGCGCATGACATTTCAAAATATTCCAATCGGCCAAGGCCGCTCATCCGTACCTCATCACCATAGCCCATATGGATTTTTATGACGCGTTTATTCGCAAAAAATTAAACATTATGCAGATCATGCCGATGCGATTCAGATACCGCACTCATTCGGTTGATTTTTGTCAAGTATTTTATTTTTCATTCGCGCTCGACATTTTGGTCAATTGCGACCGACCTCTACCTAGCGCCATTCTTGATATTTTGTCGATAATTGTTATGCCGCTACTATTGTTATTGCTTATTGACTCATTAGCTTCCACTACACTGCAGCAACACTGTTCACGGCGGCTTTGGCGAGGTAAAGCACAACAAACGAACCAATCAATCGTGCAACAACCTCACTCATTAGTTAAGTTATTAGCGCTTGTACTGGCGCGCTGTGGTTGTCAAGAAATCTCTCAAATTGATCGCGGCCTTGAAAATAATCAGTTATTGGTATCGCAGTCGCAGCCATTTCAATCCGTCTCGATCGGTTTTAAGAGGGTGTCTATGCCTATATAGTGGAAATGCTCGCCATCTGGAGTAAGTTCTGACGGCCGATTTAATTGAAGAGTGAGTGAGTGTGGTGGTGTCGTTTACCTGTCGATTGTAGGTTGCAAATGTTGAAATATTGGAGGCGAAATCTGGTGTATGCAAGGTTTTCTGCTTACGTTGTCGCTGTCAACGAAAATTGATACATTTTTAATTAGCGAAGCAAACCTTTAAAAAAAAACATCAATATCGTAAGGAAATTGTAATGAATTCAAACCAATATCAATTTAAAGTGCTGTTAAATATGACAGCAGGATTCATGATAGATCTTATTATAGCTTACATATTTCATGCATGTAGACTGCAAGGCACTAATAACCTTGCTTATTTCTTGCTCCTGGCCCCAACACTATTTACTTAATTCAGGAGGCGCTTCAGCCCGGGGTGGACCTGAACCGCAGCCAAAACGCGTCTTCAGTCAGTTTTCCAGTTGCGCAAGCTAAGTTGGTTAAGGCGCTCTTGTAAGTGCCACATCGCGGTCTTCTCAAATGCGCCGTCCTACGGTATTACCCAACCACGTCAGTCGTAGGACCTTAAGTCTTTTAATATTTCAGGCAGCAGCGATCAACTTCGACTGCAGTTTGTGGGGGACCGCCTATGATGCATCCTTGCAGACAAATGTTAGTAACCGGAAATTATAATGTCGCACTGGACACTACCTTTACGAAATTACACTGGCACATCTATTCCATACGTTAACCTACTTTGCGAAACTTGGCAAAATCAGTGCTAAACCGCTGTAACCCCATACACGGAAACAAGTTTCAAATGGCCTACCAAAATCCGCCAACAAGTAGGTATAGCTCTTTTTACTTTAACTTTCTGCCGGTGATGGTACTGTCGAGCCATCCGTCTTTAGCTCAGACATCAAAAAAAAAAATAAAAAAAAAATAATAGTATTTAGGCAACTACAAACTAAATTTTGTGTCCTGATGTGCAACGACTCACTAATTAAATAATTAATTAATCGCAAACAACACATTATATCGCGAAACCTAAGATTATTCTCACGCCAGTGCCACTGCACTTACACGCATACACTACACCCCAGTAATTTATCAGGTAAAACGTTATATATTTCCGTCGAATATGTTGTATTAAGTGAGTGTTTTGTTTAGCACGGTCAGTGACGATATTTAATACTGCCGATTGATACCACAAATTGCGTCGCACGTCCGCTTTGATATCGCTCCATGATCAACCACGTGCCGACCAAAATCACCATCGCCGGTAGAAAAAGTTACTCTGCCACCTAACATCGAACCAACTAGGTAGCGATCATTCCTCAGAGAAGCGCCACAACCACCAAAATTCGCAGACTCCCACAATACACCAGTTTGAGCGGCGAAATAGATGAACCCTCGAATCAGGTCACCATCTCAATCGTCGTGAGCTGCAAGCAACTCTAGTGTTGATTACAAAAAAAAAAAAAAAAAAGTTAAACTCCTTCGACCTTGCAATTTCGATTCTGTTCGAACGCTCCCACTGATTCGCGACCACCAGCTCTCATCAGTCTGTTACCTACAACAACTACACCATCATCCAACCAATAAGCTTTAAAGCAATCAGAAACTCAACTCATCCATTCTGCGTTATCACCTCCGCACCCATTGATCCACCTGTTTGTAAGTCATCGCAACTAACAAGTACCGTAAATTGTAGCAAAGTGCACAGGCATCGAGCTCTATTGTTCTGCCAAATTGTATCCGCTACAAAAACAACCATCAATCCACCACTGACCTTCACTTCACCATCAGCATCATCATTGATATCATTTTGATATTATCAGTAGGTAGTATACTCGCATTTCAGAAAGGACAAGATAGTTAAGTATAATATAAAGTGATACAGTGTAAAGATCGTTCATATGTAAAATATTTATTGTTTTTCCGAAATAGCTACACCTTTTAAATGAAGATCAACCAATATGCTGTGCACAACATCTTGGGATATTATCGGCGTCAATTATTAAATATAAAACAACCAAATATATGGTAAGTGAGTCAAATTTTTATTTTGCAATTATTTTGATATGTTGATATATGAACGAAGTAGGTGTATACATAAATATTGTTTTGTTTTTTTGAATTTCTTTTGAGTCATTTTTCTAAACATTAGCTCTTGTTCGGTAATAAACAAGTTTATTTTTTTTTTGCGAGAGACGTGTACTGATAAGGAATTAGAGATTCGTAGGTAATTCTACGGCCTAAGCATATGCAAAGATTTTTCTTTCTGCTTATACTGGTACGTCTTGTTTTATTTTTTTTTGCTTATGATTTCGCAGTGCGAGAATATTAATTTGTAGGATAGGCATTAGGTGCAATAAGAGTACATAATGTATACCTATATTTACACTTGTATTGTTCATTTAAGTTTAAATGGATTGATCGGACGGTCGAATTAATGACACCGATCTTGATAAGCACAGAGATTGTGTGAATTTGTTTCTTGTTAGAAAAGCAGATGAAAAGCTCATTAAAGCAAATTAGCATTGAATTGATAAAAATTATTCATTAAATTTATTTGATTTGTTTGATCTATTTCTTTATAAATGTTGGTCAATTTATATTTAGTAATTATAAGTTTTTTTTATAATCTAGGATAGTTTGTATGGGTTAATATTTAGTTAAGTCAATCATGTCGTTTGAAATATAAACCTACTGAAGTCATAGTGAACTATGTACACATCTTGTTGGATCATTTTCATTTATTCTGAATGATTTTCAGCATGAGCTTTCAGTAATTGTGTTGTGCTAGTGGGTGTGTGGAAGCAATAGGTATGTGTAGCGACGGTAAGTTGAGTGAATCATTATAGATTGCTCACGTATACGTTAGGGGTCATTGCGAGTAATCAAGTGGAGCAATGGCCTAGGTAGTCCCTATTTCTTACAGAATAGTGGACCGAGGGAGGGCCACACAAATGGAAACCATTTTCACCTTTCGGTTTCCCAACTTTAGGGATTTTATTCAACGGTCTAGAGCTTTGGATATAATAGGTTTGAACATTCTTTTAGGCATGTGAAAAATGTACGGTAGTTCAGTGGCATATGCAAGAACCCACCCATTTCGACGAGCTAGATTCGTGCTTTAAGCAAGCATGCCTACCGCATTACGTCAGCTGGACACCCCACTAAACTACCCATTGATTTTTGCAGGATTTCCTGTGATCCTGGAAATCAATGGGAACGCAAAAGGTCGCGTACGTTTTTTTTTTTATTTCGTATCAGTTTGGTGGGAACAACTTCCGTTACACAGGTATGGCGCCCAACGTGGGGCCCGACACGATAAAAGAATCCTTTATAATTGGATACATCAGTCAGGACAATCGCTGTCCGAAGATAAAGGTTCCATAGAGACCAATTCTTGTCTGTAGCGTTGATTGTTTGTGAGACTGTAACCATTTTTGATCCAATCGAAATCATGTTATGTTTGTGAGTTTGTCAGACGACCGGGAGATATAGGTTCATTGGAAACCACTTCTCTAACTGTTGCGCCTGCGCTTCCTATCATTAACGTGTCCTCTAAACATCTTTCTATTATTTTATCTTGCGTCCTACTACACTTTTAAGATTCAAAACCATTTTTTATCGCAAAATAACAGCTTAATATACATTATCGTAATTATAATTTAGAATTTTGAATAACATCCGTAAAATTGATTTAAGGTATACGATGTCTTTGGATATTAAAGCTAATTTTTATCTTTTATATTGCAATGTATCTAAATTCAGTTTTAGTCTTCTACCTATACATAGTATAGCAGTGCAAAATATGATGAGATGAAGAATTGAAATCAACGGATAATTTTGCTTAGACGTCCAGGATATGCAGATTAATGTGAAACTATATATCAACAGCTTGCGTCAAGAGATTCATCCGCTAAAATCGATCCGTTCCATCTCGTAAGATTCAGAATACGACACATATATATATTAAAAAAAAAAAAAAAAAAAAAAAATCTATATTAGTAGCTACGAATTTAAATCCAAAAGTTATTTCTATCGTCACATTTATACACTTACCTTTTGACATACCACATTCCCACGCACAAGTATTGAATACCATATATATGTTACTTACCTCATACATATTTGATTTATAACAGATTTGTATTCACAATTTTAGATTTACATATACAATTTATAGATACCATTTTTTGAATATTTTTGCCTGCGGTATTATACACAAAGTGTTCATTTTAGGGTGTTTATCTTTTTTTTTGATTTCGAAAAACCCAAATCCATTCTTGAATTTTACACTTGGCACCTTTTCTTTTAATAAAACTAAAAAGCTATCACCATGCCTCCAAGGTTTCCAAATGCTAATCGAGGTAACCTTAGTCAAAACCCTCGAAATTTACGATCCAATCGTAGGTCAAGGGGAAATGGTGGTGATAATACAGCGAACTCGGTTAGACTTAATGATGTTGCCAATCAGCAGCAGCCTATTGTAGAACAAAATAATGAAAGTCGTGCATCAAATGTGCTCAATGAAACAGCAAATAATATTCAGAATAGCACTCGCCAGGAAAATTCGATTAATCCGTCTATAGGCCAATCTTCTCAACCAAATCAGAGTCTTTCTCAATACATACAGGAAGTTGTAACAGCTACTATAGGGTTAGGTAGATCAGCAGAATTACGAGCAAGGCGGGAGGAATTTGAAAGAGAGACGCAAATTATCCGTAGGGAAGTAGCTGATACTCTCCAAGGATTGCTCCGAGCCAATACTCCTCAGCGCAGCTCATTCGAACATAATGTTAACCGACCTGGGCCAGGGCAAAATACCGCAAATAGAGCTCCTGTCACTGTAAATGAAAACCCAGTTCCCAACAATAACCCAGAACAAGTCCCGACACAATTCAGTGCGAATACCCACAATTTTATTAGTCAGCTTAACGCTTTGAATCTCAATTCCGAGTCTTCCGGAGAGAGGAACATTCCGTCATCTGCCTCCCAGAGAACAGTCGAATTTCAAAAATGGGGTTTGAAATTTGATAACCAACATATGACTATTGATGACTTCATATTTAGGTTAAGTCGGCTAAAACAATGTTACGGATCTTCATGGGAAGAGATTTTCCTACATTTTCATCTATTTGTCTCCGGACAAGTAGAGAACTGGTATTGGATGTATCTTAAATCCAATCCAGCTGGCGATTGGCGTTCGCTTCGGATGGCACTAATAGAACAGTATAGGAGCCTCGAAACCGATTCAGAACTTTCACGTAGAATGTTCGATCGGCGGCAAGGAAATAATGAAAGTTTCGATGACTTTTACAACGTCATTATGTTGATGAATACTCGTCTTCATTACCCTAAAACACCAGGAGAGCTAATCGACTTGATTAAACAGAATGTCAAGCGCCGTATAGGCGAACTTCTTATTACATATAGCACTAATAGCTTGCCAGAAATGGTTTATATCTGCAGAAATATTGAAAAATATGTTAACCAAAGTGATGGTTTACGTACAAGGCAGTTTCAGCAACCAAATTTTAGGAGGCAGGTAAACGAGCTTGAGATTGCGCATGTCGAAGAGCCGGTAATGGAATTAGAGTCATTGCAAATACCTCCAGCTAGGCGTGATCCAGGTTCTTATGTTTGCTGGAATTGCAAGCAAAGGGGTCACTCGTTCGTCCAATGTCCTTGCCCACAACGCAATCTCTTTTGTTTCAAATGCGGCTTAGAGGGCACGACAACACCTCAATGTATTAAGTGTTCGGGAAACCGGACGCAGGGCGATCCGAAGACCGGGGAGTTTTGCCCTCCACTCAAAAGCCCGGAGAACAATCTTCTGTAGAAATAAACCCAATATATGACCAAAATATCATTGACGTTCAAAATTTACCTGATATTCCATTCAAACCAGACTTACATAAAATACCTGATATTCCAAAAACATCTGATTTACACCAGCCAAAAATTTCTATTGTACCAAGATCAAAAGAGCTTTCTAACAATTTTTCCGTACCTATAGCAAAACAATCATCTTTGCATGAACGATTGATAAATTATTACAACGTGCGGTGCCGGATTTTCAAAACGAAAGTTCCTAAGCGTATTTTGAAGCTGCGCGAACGCTTCAAAAATAAAAGAGAAACCCATAAAGCTATTTCGGCCACAAGCCTTTGCAGTGCTGAAGATCCGAGACCCTACGCGAGTGTTTTACTTTTTGGTAGACAAATGCTGGGACTCCTTGATAGCGGCGCGTGCATTAGCTGCTTGGGTTCTGGATGTTTGGGGATGTTAGAAAGTACCAAAACCTCCTTTAAACCGTTCACATCCAACATCAAAACAGCAAGCGGACAAATCCAATCAATCGTAGGAGAGGTAAAGACAAAAATTATTTACAAAGGTGTTTCAAAAGAGATACAGCTATTTCTAGTCCCTTCGTTAGAACAGCAGTTGTATCTGGGGGTCAATTTCTGGAAGCTCTTTGGGATAGCTCCTCAAGTGATTTCAGAAATCTCGTCCAAATCGCTGCATGATTCGGTAAATTCGGATGTCCACGAGTTATCAATAGATCAGTTCAAACAACTCGAAAGTGTTAAGATGTTGTTTCCGTCCTGTACCAAATTTGGTCTTGGGCGTACCACACTCGAAGAACACCACATAAACACAGGTGACGCTGAACCCATTAAGCAGAGACACTATCCTGTTTCTCCAGCGGTGCAAGCCCTTGTATATGAGGAATTGGATAGGATGCTCAAAATGGGCGTCATTGAAGAAAGCAGTAGTGCCTGGAACTCGTCGGTAGTCTTGGTGCGGAAACCGGGAAAAAACCGCCTTTGCCTCGACTCAAGGAAGGTGAACCAGGTCACTAAAAAGGACGCCTATCCGCTTCCTCATATGGAGGGGTTGCTAGGTCGTCTTTCGGAGACACACTATATATCTAGTGTGGATCTGAAAGATGCCTTTTGGCAAATACCGCTGGAGAAATCCTCACGGGAAAAGACTGCGTTTACTGTCCCCGGTAGACCCCTGTACCAATTCAAGGTTATGCCCTTTGGCCTCTGCAATGCGGCTCAACGTATGTGCAGACTTATGGACAAGGTGGTGCCTCATGAATTGAAACAAAATATTTTTGTATATTTGGACGATCTCTTGATGATTTCGAGGACATTCGAAGAACACTTGGATCTTCTTCGTTTAGTCGCCTCTCGACTGACATTAGCAGGTCTCACAATAAACCTGGCAAAATCAAAATTTTGCTTTAAGCAACTAAAATATTTAGGCTATATTGTGGGAGGAGGGTGCTTAAAAACTGATCCCGAAAAGGTTTCCGCGATTAAGGAGTTTCCTATCCCAAAAACACCGCGACAGGTACGACGATTTTTAGGTTTATCGGGCTGGTATAGGCGTTTTGTAAAGGACTATTCCACCCTTGCAACCCCCATAACTAACACGCTGAAAAAAGGCAAATCGTTCGTGTTTGGTCCCGAAGCAATAGAGGCATTCGAACACCTAAAAGATGCGCTAACAACAGCTCCGATATTGGTGAACCCCGATTTTTCAAAACCTTTCCTGATTTTGTGCGATGCTTCAACTTCCGGCATTGGCTGCGTTTTATGCCAAGAAGATGAAGAAGGAGTTGAAAAACCGATTTATTATTTCTCACACAAACTTAATTCGGCACAGCGCAACTATAGCGTGACCGAATTGGAATGTTTAGCTGCCGTCTTAGGAGTCGAAAAATTTCGGTCCTATGTAGAAGGACAAGAATTTACAATTGTGACCGACCATGCGAGTCTGAAGTGGCTTATGAGCCAGAGGGACCTGAATGGGCGTTTGGCTCGGTGGAGTCTAAAACTTCAGCGATTCTCTTTTAATATAGAGCATCGAAAGGGTTCACAGAATGTAGTGCCAGATGCATTGTCAAGAGTTTATGCTGTTGACAGTATTGCACCTATAACGACAAATGATGTTAACTCTTCCGAGGTTCTATATGTCGATCTTGGAGATCCGGCCTTTAAGTCAGATCAATATACAGGATTGATTGAGACGATAGAGAAAAATAAAAGCCAGCTACCTGACCTTCTTGTCTCAGATGGTTTTGTGTACAAGAAGGTTAAACATTGCACAGGGAATCCCGGAGACGATGACCTAGTCTGGAAACTCTGGATTCCATCTTCGCTGACCAAACGCCTGGTTTTTCTGGCACATGATCCTCCTAAAGCTTCGCATGGCGGAGTTGCCAAGACACTGTATCGTCTGCGTGAGCGCTTCTACTGGCCTAATATGGCGGCTGATGTTAAAGCCTTCATCGCAGACTGCAATGTATGTAAATCTTCGAAAGCCCCCAACTCGATCTTGAGACCACAGATGGGTCAAGCATTTTCCGTCGAACGACCTTTTCAACACATATATGTCGATTTTCTTGGTCCATACCCGAGATCTAAAAATGGCAACATATTCATGATAGTTTGTCTAGACCAACTGACGAAGTTTGTTACTGTCGCTGCATTAAGAAAAGCCACTGGTGAAGCCGCCATAAAATTCCTTGAAGAAAAAGTGTTTATGATGTTTGGAGTACCTGAATCAGTTTTATCTGATAATGGGAAACAGTTCACGGGAAAAGAGTTCAGTAAGTTTCTATCTAGCTATGGAGTAAGGCATATCCGAACAGCATCCTATTCACCGCAGGCTAATGCAAGCGAACGAGTCAACCGGTCAATACTATCGGCGATCAGATCATATATCGGACCTATACAAGAAAATTGGGATAAGCATCTTCCACAAATTGTAAGCGCTTTGCGCTCAACAATACATTCAGCCATTGGAATGTCACCCCACGAGGCGTTATTTGGGCAAACGAAAATCGAACATGGTTCAGATTACGTTCTGCTGAAAAAGTTAAAAGGATTGAATAATTCCGAATTTGATATTTTGCCCAAGGCTGTCAAAATGAATATGATTCATAATAACATACAGGAATCATTAGCGAAAGCACATGCTACCTATGAAAAAATTTACAACACCAGGAGCAAAAATTGTAAGTTTCAAGTAGGACAGGTTGTCTTGAAGAGGAATTTCGTCCTAAGCGATGCGACCAAGAAACGCAATGCCAAACTTTGCCCTAAATTCGTACAGGCCAAGGTTAAAAGCATAGCTGCTAATAACCTATACGAACTGGAGGATATGAAGGGAAATACAATTGGAGTATTTCATGCGAAAGACATCCGAACATAGCTTTCATGAACCCCCATTTTATCTCAGGGGTGGGTCGAATTTCTGTCTACTCTGACCCGTTTTCATTCAGTTGCATTTCACCTGAGTTCAAGCAATTGAGATGATTTGTGGGGGACCGCCTATGATGCATCCTTGCAGACAAATGTTAGTAACCGGAAATTATAATGTCGCACTGGACACTACCTTTACGAAATTACACTGGCACATCTATTTCATACGTTAACCTACTTTGCGAAACTTGGCAAAATCAGTGCTAAACCGCTGTAACCCCATACACGGAAACAAGTTTCAAATGGCCTACCAAAATCCGCCAACAAGTAGGTATAGCTCTTTTTACTTTAACTTTCTGCCGGTGATGGTACTGTCGAGCCATCCGTCTTTAGCTCAGACATCAAAAAAAAAAATAAAAAAAAAATAATAGTATTTAGGCAACTACAAACTAAATTTTGTGTCCTGATGTGCAACGACTCACTAATTAAATAATTAATTAATCGCAAACAACACATTATATCGCGAAACCTAAGATTATTCTCACGCCAGTGCCACTGCACTTACACGCATACACTACACCCCAGTAATTTATCAGGTAAAACGTTATATATTTCCGTCGAATATGTTGTATTAAGTGAGTGTTTTGTTTAGCACGGTCAGTGACGATATTTAATACTGCCGATTGATACCACAAATTGCGTCGCACGTCCGCTTTGATATCGCTCCATGATCAACCACGTGCCGACCAAAATCACCATCGCCGGTAGAAAAAGTTACTCTGCCACCTAACATCGAACCAACTAGGTAGCGATCATTCCTCAGAGAAGCGCCACAACCACCAAAATTCGCAGACTCCCACAATACACCAGTTTGAGCGGCGAAATAGATGAACCCTCGAATCAGGTCACCATCTCAATCGTCGTGAGCTGCAAGCAACTCTAGTGTTGATTACAAAAAAAAAAAAAAAAAAGTTAAACTCCTTCGACCTTGCAATTTCGATTCTGTTCGAACGCTCCCACTGATTCGCGACCACCAGCTCTCATCAGTCTGTTACCTACAACAACTACACCATCATCCAACCAATAAGCTTTAAAGCAATCAGAAACTCAACTCATCCATTCTGCGTTATCACCTCCGCACCCATTGATCCACCTGTTTGTAAGTCATCGCAACTAACAAGTACCGTAAATTGTAGCAAAGTGCACAGGCATCGAGCTCTATTGTTCTGCCAAATTGTATCCGCTACAAAAACAACCATCAATCCACCACTGACCTTCACTTCACCATCAGCATCATCATTGATATCATTTTGATATTATCAGTAGGTAGTATACTCGCATTTCAGAAAGGACAAGATAGTTAAGTATAATATAAAGTGATACAGTGTAAAGATCGTTCATATGTAAAATATTTATTGTTTTTCCGAAATAGCTACACCTTTTAAATGAAGATCAACCAATATGCTGTGCACAACATCTTGGGATATTATCGGCGTCAATTATTAAATATAAAACAACCAAATATATGGTAAGTGAGTCAAATTTTTATTTTGCAATTATTTTGATATGTTGATATATGAACGAAGTAGGTGTATACATAAATATTGTTTTGTTTTTTTGAATTTCTTTTGAGTCATTTTTCTAAACATTAGCTCTTGTTCGGTAATAAACAAGTTTATTTTTTTTTTGCGAGAGACGTGTACTGATAAGGAATTAGAGATTCGTAGGTAATTCTACGGCCTAAGCATATGCAAAGATTTTTCTTTCTGCTTATACTGGTACGTCTTGTTTTATTTTTTTTTGCTTATGATTTCGCAGTGCGAGAATATTAATTTGTAGGATAGGCATTAGGTGCAATAAGAGTACATAATGTATACCTATATTTACACTTGTATTGTTCATTTAAGTTTAAATGGATTGATCGGACGGTCGAATTAATGACACCGATCTTGATAAGCACAGAGATTGTGTGAATTTGTTTCTTGTTAGAAAAGCAGATGAAAAGCTCATTAAAGCAAATTAGCATTGAATTGATAAAAATTATTCATTAAATTTATTTGATTTGTTTGATCTATTTCTTTATAAATGTTGGTCAATTTATATTTAGTAATTATAAGTTTTTTTTATAATCTAGGATAGTTTGTATGGGTTAATATTTAGTTAAGTCAATCATGTCGTTTGAAATATAAACCTACTGAAGTCATAGTGAACTATGTACACATCTTGTTGGATCATTTTCATTTATTCTGAATGATTTTCAGCATGAGCTTTCAGTAATTGTGTTGTGCTAGTGGGTGTGTGGAAGCAATAGGTATGTGTAGCGACGGTAAGTTGAGTGAATCATTATAGATTGCTCACGTATACGTTAGGGGTCATTGCGAGTAATCAAGTGGAGCAATGGCCTAGGTAGTCCCTATTTCTTACAGAATAGTGGACCGAGGGAGGGCCACACAAATGGAAACCATTTTCACCTTTCGGTTTCCCAACTTTAGGGATTTTATTCAACGGTCTAGAGCTTTGGATATAATAGGTTTGAACATTCTTTTAGGCATGTGAAAAATGTACGGTAGTTCAGTGGCATATGCAAGAACCCACCCATTTCGACGAGCTAGATTCGTGCTTTAAGCAAGCATGCCTACCGCATTACGTCAGCTGGACACCCCACTAAACTACCCATTGATTTTTGCAGGATTTCCTGTGATCCTGGAAATCAATGGGAACGCAAAAGGTCGCGTACGTTTTTTTTTTTATTTCGTATCAGTTTGGTGGGAACAACTTCCGTTACAAGTTTCACGAAAACACGAAAATTCAGTGGCAACAAATTTTTAAAAGTAAATGGGCGATTTTTGATGGACGACAACTTACAGTGACAAGAAATAGAACACAAAACATGACAAATAGCAATCGTCGAAACGCTTACGCAATGGTACCTACAGTCGGTCTTTCGACTAAATAGCGACCCTACGGGCGCACCGAGCTTATAAATATTAGATTGAATAGTGGCACATGCAACAAACAACGTCTATCAATACTCTCATATTGTAAAGTGTGTCTGTTTGTAGGTGGATTCGTTCACGCAAACCGTTTTCAAATTTTGCCAGAAGGTTTGTCCCATTAGGCCCGTTTGCTGATACTGTTCTTTAATCTGTGTCATATACTCATAACTAAGTTTAACTTAAGTTCTAAGTACAACTTAATTTATTTCCAGTTAACAGAAAATATTTAAGTTTCACTTTGCTAAAAATAATTCGAAATGCAGCCAACTTTGCTGTATTGCTAAATGTCAAATAAACTTCAGTTCAATAATAGCAGATAAAAAAAAATGAGGAATTCAAATTTCTTCTTAAATGAAAAATGAACGCTTCTTCAATGCGCTTATGAAGAAAAATTAATAAATGGGGACAAAAAAAACAGACTGAATGATATGGAAGAGGGATTGAGTAATGATGTCAACAAGTACGATTTTTGTGGGTAAGCGGAATGCTTCAATTAATTTACATAATTGAACATGTAATAGAACTATTGTTTACCCAAAATAACGCAGTCTGCGAAATCTGGACCTATTACTTGGCTCTTGCTCTCAGTGACGCGCCGTGGTGCTTTCAGTAGGGTGCTCACTATATTTTCTACCGCAGTAAGATAGTTAACTTTTTTGTTCTATTCCAGGACACTACGAGGAAATGATCGACAACGATCCCATTACTTAGTTTTCTTATATTTAGGTAGATATATTTATTTTTTGGTTTTTTGTTTTTTACTTTTTCTATTGGGAATTTACAGCAACTTTTAAGTGATTAGATAATTTTAAAAGAAGCAGGCAAGGCCAACAGAAGACTTTGCTAATAGAAGGGCAACCACTCAGTTAAATTAATGATTCATTTTTTTTTTCATGAAAGTGCCTAATAAAAGATTAAATTAAATTTGAAAAGGGTGGGGTTGGCCGACCAATTTTTTCCAATTTATCAGCTGAACACAACTGCGAAAATGTTTTCGAAGTAGCATTTCAATTAAAACAGTTGCAATTCCAAATATTCGAATTCATATTTATTCACTGCGCAACCGACTTCTATAGTCTATTCTATATTTATTCACTCAAAGGAACAGAATGAGAATGAAAAATTATATGAAATTCCAGCTTGTGCTTTAGGGTCTGCAAAGAATAGCGCACCACACGTCCACAGGAGAATCAGCGGAAATGGGACGCTGGTTCTGGCTGTTGTAAGTTGTAGATGAATGTTGTATCTTGCATGATCTTGTGTTGTGCTTGTTCTTGTTCCTGCACACAGTAGGCACTAGGCAAGGCAGACAGTATAGTCACACCGCGCAAGCACAACAAGTATGTTTGCCAGGGTGGAACGAAAACGAAAATGAAACTACAAGTGCGAACTGCAAAGAGGTGCGCTTGATGTAGGACAACACCAGGTAGATTTATGAGGGAAAAGGGTTTTTATTTTTTATTTGGTCTTGTTGTTTGTATGTTATTTTGCCTGTCCACGGTGCTCCAAAACGAGAAGAACACCCCGATGGGTAAGTTTCATTACCACCAAGTTACTTCGACTGTGAATTGAAATTATCGTTCAGTGCATTTTAGTAGTAGATTTGGATAGGGTGTGCAGTGAACACCTGCGCTCCTTTAAATAAACGTCACTGCTTGCTCTGCTACTGTGAAATATTGTGGAATCATGCGTGGAACCAGACCACCTTGCAACCACATTAGTCAGAATTATGTTTGCAGTGAAAAGTGCCTTTTTCTGTTCCTGAATATTTCGCCTTCTAATCTAACTAAAAATAACTTGAATTTTAAATGCAGTAAAATCAATCAATACGATCTTACCAGGAGACTGCATTTTAACATGAGTTCCATCAACGGCACCTATAACAGAGGGAAAAGATGCAATATCAAAAAAAAAAAATAACTCGTTTGACTAGTGAAACCTCAGCTGGTGTAGCGGGGAATTTGATATATTTGCGATTTCCGTTGAAACTCTTACTACGATCCTTGAAACAGTGGAATCATGTATCCCACCAAAATCAGCAATGCTTAGAAGATGATTCCCAGTTGCAAAAAAAAATTGTAGAGCTACCAAAAACTGGTTAATAGGTGCGATGGAATTTTTTCACGAGAACATAAAGTAATAAAACGAAATCAGAAAAACCTATTTAAATACCTGTTATAAGGCCGTTCCAGAGCTTGTTATGTCATGTGAAATCGTTTGTAGAAGTCAAAGCTAAAAAAATACTCAATTCTATCGTTAATCTGACGCGGGACACTCAGTTCCAATACTTCTACATCGTTTTCCAACAAATCTGCCCATTTTGTTATTTTAATTTGTTTAAAGCAAGAACTAATTTTGTTTGCGCTACAATTCGCTCCAATGTCATTATAAAATATATCTAGGCTTCATGACCTAATATTTCTTCCCCATAAAATAAGTTCCACTTAGTTTCGTTTATGGCAAACTTTGATTTTGGCGCAAACCAATAAGTAACACTTGGTAATTTATGAGTAACTAAAATCGCTATAAGTAGTATCAGCAAACGGGCCCAAGAAATAGTTGCACATTGCCTGGTGGTAATGCGTACGAAGTCGGCGGCGCACCTATTGTCAGTTATCGCGAGGAAACTTCCAGGCCTAATACGATTTTAGCACCATAAATTAGTATCGATGGCAACACCGAGAGTAGTAGCAGACTCAAGAAGATGTTTTAATTTTAACGCTTGACAGACAAAATATTGGGTGCTAACTTTTTGCTAGAGGTGCTTGTTGATTTTAGGGTAGGGGCTTAAAAGCAACCCATTTTTGCCCAATAATTTATCGCTGCAAGTCCAAACCATTCAAACGAGTTTGATACTATTTGAAAGTCTAGAGGAATAACATGCTTCCAGACCAGTGTCAAATCTATGTCAAAATAATTCGTACTAAAACTGAACCCTGTGGTACTCCTTAGGTGACAGGGTTATACATATATTGAATATTTTCTTTCATTGCGAGCCTCGGTGATGGGAAATTTCTATACAACCGCACAGGACCTTCCCGTAAAGGCAACAGCAAAGGAGAGCATGATTTACTTTGTCGCAAACCTTTTAGCAATCAAGTAAGAAAGTCATAGACCCGTCAAAAAATTATTCACATGTGTACACTCATAAAAATATCGCAAGCTAAATTATTGTCCAATCAGGTTTATTCTTTCTGTTCTTCATTCTTACGTGCTCAATCTCAAAATAAGTCGAATGTTTCTTAAAACAATAACAAAAATCTAAAATCAAGCTTTTTAATTTTAAATCAAGTTTTTAAATTTTAAATTAAGCAATATTAAAATCTGAACTATATAACCTGAATTATGTTTTTTGCACTCAAATACAGGATCAAATAAGAATTATACTCTCCAATCAAGCCGAAATAATGTTAAACTTACATAATTAATTAATGTATACCAATTAAAAACAACTGAAGGAGCTCCTAGAAAAATTAAATAATGGAAAGACATATTTTAGATTTAAGTCCATTTAAGCGTTTTTCTTTCAATAAATAAATATGTTTTAAAAAAACAATAATTTGTTTTATTTTTTTAAACACAAAGTGACGGAGTTGATAATAAATTTGACAAATAAAACTGTGCAATCTTAAATTGTGATATGACATTCTTGAAGCATTCTAAAAAAAATAATATAAGGATAACATGTTCTTATTTGAATTTCAAGAGTAATTATTTTGGGCTTTAGGGAGCAATATTTTTACTGCTGATAAATAGGTGAACAATAAGATGATTTTGAGCTTAATTTGAGCACATTTTTCATTATAAAGAATCTTATTTTTAATTTATAATGATTTGAAATCAAGTTGTTTCATTCTTCGAATGAAATGACTTTGGGCTGAATTTAAGCTTACACGTTCTTAATACTGTTATAGGCAATCTTTAAATAAAATTCTTATTTTAATCAAAAAACATACTCAAAGTAAGATTTTTGCACTTGGATTAAGAATTTCCGAGCTTCAGACTTGTGTAAACGGATAGGCTTGATCTGACACTGATTATCTTGATTTTATCTCGTTTTTTCCCTGAGTGTTGTCTAGAATATGGACCATTTTTTAAGAAAAAAGTCCCTAGGCCTAGCTTCTAAAAAACCATTCGTTTTTGTGTTCGATTTTCATTTTTGGGACGAACAACAGGGAGCTACAATTGTATGCCGAGCGCAAACGGCCAATTGAGAAGCTCTTTCATGACAGTTACTCTATCAGTGTAACTGCAGTGGCGCAGTGGAACCCTTAAGATATAATTCGTGTTTCCTCGGTGAAATGTTAATACATCTCGAAAACCGATTTTAGACGTGATACATGAAAATACAATTTTTGGCGATTCAAGTCCCAATCCACGAACATAGGCACAATTCCTCGCTCTCAGATTATGTATAGATCGTGCTACTATCTCATAATCATTTGCATTTTTAAAACTCGATTTTGACGTAAATTGAAAAGGGACTGATATCAATTCCATAAAAGTCACACTGCATATTAATTTTTAACAAAACGCGAAGCTACTTCGTGAATACGTACAAAATGACACAATAAGTCGGCACAAATATTTATGAATAGGTCCAGGACTAGCGATCAGATTCAACCGACTCACTGCTTTAGCCAACCACCATCTTTAGCAACAAATTATGTAAAACCATTTCAAATAGGAAGACTATACAAACACAACTTGAATGCTTGGCTAATCAAAATTATTTTAAAATAGATAAAATAGCAACATCCGAACTGATAAACCTCGTTACAGCACTCGGCTTCAAGATGAAGGGCATCCCACCCAGACCGTGAAGTGAGTTCTTCTTCGTTCATTTTGTTTCAGTTATGAATTTCATTTCGATATCTGAGGTCAAAAAGCAAGTCAGTGAACCCGAAACGCTAACTTTTTATCACCCCAACTTGTTAGCAATATTTCTCAGTCCAAAAACTTAAGATGCCCGTGCCAACAATGACAATTTCCATTAGAACTGAATTTTGAAATATTTTTGGTAGAGCACCAACAAGTTTGCATTTAGCATTTAACTCAAAACCACCATTTAGTGGATCATAAAACCCGCTACAGGTAGCTCGATTTAACTCGTTTTAGTTCGTTTATTAATTTTTGTGTTCCAAGGTGATCAGTGTTTAAACAAAATATAAACCATATATGTTTCACAATTTCAGGCAAGCCGCCCCGTCCAGTTCCGACGACTCGGTTGGGTTTGCATAAATCAGGTGAAGAAATTGAAATTCGCTGTCTGTTGATGTATAGGTATGTAGTTTGCGTTTTAAATGTTCCGCAATAAATCACGAAACCTGAAATTCAAATTATGTTTCCATTCCTTGTTTTGCTGATACTTAACACAATATTTCTTTGAATAATTGGTTCGGATACGAATTTGGACGGCTTAACAATTTTGCGAACACGGAAATGTAATTGAGTGCCCACAATCCTTATCACTGATCTATGAGGAAATGAGTTTGACAATATTGTCAAACTGCTTGAGTGGGTTTCGGATTAGACGATCTGCAATGGGAGTCAAATATAAATTGGACATAGACTGTTTTGAGATTATTGTCTTTGCTTTTGGTCAGCTGTCTATTTGCAGAGATTTGGTTTTGGTTATGGCGATCATAATGACTATGATGGATGTATGACAGTATGAAAAGTGACCCCCAACGTGTACATTTATCACAAATGTACATTTGAATTCTTGTACAGTAATTGATTTGTACGAGTATATGGTGCGGTTGGAAAGAGCTGTTGCCTTGTTAATTCGTTAATCATGCGAATTATGCCGCTGGCGGGCAAATAGAGGGGTAGAGGGAGGAGTAGGTACAGAAATAATCAAAACAATCATATAAATAAAATTGGTGTAGTTCTGTTCGACTAAGATTGAATTTGACGGCATGTCTTTAAATGCAAAAATCTTAGAAACTGTTCAATATATCCTGGTGCATTTTTCACAGGCCTATAGAGGATACCTAGGCCTTCAATCTCTACTTTGATTTAACTCTATATCTCTATAAATTCCGAAAAAAATTGGACAAGAGTAATTTATTTTTTCGTTTCGTTTTGCTTTTTTCTTTGTTACGCTTTCGGCTCGAAAATACTGGGAGCATTTAAGTATAGTAAATACCAGCTTATAGAGGACATCTTTAGGTACAACTTAGGATATCCAATAACTCGATAGCTTAAAATGTTTTTAAATAAAAAGGCAAAATTTGAAACATTTCTACGATTTTCATATGAGCGAGTAGATATGCAATTCATTCTCAAAACAAACATACTAACTGCGCAATATTATATTGACATCTCTTTTAACCCTATTTGACTCCTGTGACGGAGGGGGAGACAGGCAGAGTCAGTACGCTGTGAGGTTTGCTAAGAAAAAAAAACAAAAGAAATGGCAAATATGTAGGAAAGGTTTGTATGCCTCTTTTTTGCTTACGAAATAAAGTGTCTAGAAAGAAATGTCAAATAGGTATAGGTACCAGTGATACCAGATCGTGGTATTATTACATTAGGGGATTTATTTAATTCCTGGTGATACACGTCGTACTATTTATAAATGCTATTTGCAATCAAGATGAGGCAGTACATTACCCGGTAGAGTTTTTTAAAAGCACAACAGCCCATGGCCTTTTTGCTCATAAAATTGAATTAAAAGTTGGAGTTCCCATTATGTTGCTTCGTAATTTGAATCCCCCAAGCTTTGTAATAGAGCCAGACTGAGAGTAATTTCGTTGCAGAAAAACGTTATATAGGCGTTAATTTTAACAGGGTGTGGTAAAGGAGATACGGTATTTATATCAAGAATACAAATAATTCCCAGCAATTATCCATTTCAGTGTAAACGGATTCAATTTTCTATTAATGTTTGTTCTGCCATAACAATCAATAAATCACAGGGTCAAACTTTAAGAAAAGTGGGAGTTGAATTCACGAGCAGTTATAGATAATTATGTAGCGTGCTCCAGGGTAAATAAAGCAGGAAATATCACTATCTCAGCTGATAGAAACAAAACTTCTAATATAGTGTACAAAGAAGCGTTACATTAATAAAAAAGTGAGTTAAATACATATTATAAAATTATTTTCTTTCATTTTCATTGTCCAAAGAATATTAAATTGTTGCGTTGTTAGTCCAACGACCAGGTGCAATGCCATGAAGGCAGAGTGGACTCAGTCTTTGGGATGTTTTTTAATACGGGCTCAAGTCCCTCACTATTGCAGACCGCTCCCCCGCGTTATACCTCTGCAATGTCTATCGATGATTTTTCTTGGAGCGATTATAAAAAAAAAAATTGTGTCCCCTACAAGACAGCAAATTTATAAAAAAAATGTTTCCACCAATTGTTCTGAAACCACATTTTGCACGGGCGAAGCCGGGCGGGTACAAGTAGTTTATATATAAAATAGGTCCGTTTTTGAGATATCAGGAGACTGATCCCCTTTTTCAACCTACCATTTATGAATTTTCGTAACAGATAATGAATTAGAAAAATATTTTGTGTTTTCGAGTTAAAATAAAAGTTCAAAACCGAGATCATTTGTGAAGGGTGTCCGATAATTCATGCGAAGTGTAATTTTAATAGATTGGGGTTATGTAGGTATGGAATAGCACATCGGATAAATGGCCACCACGTCTTTGCTGGCGAGTACGTACGTTTTTTTATTGAAATTTTCTATGACCGTTTCGCATTAATGTGTCTGAACTTCATTAATACACTTCCAAATTTGCTCTCTCAAGGCGTTGGTGGTCTTATGGGCTTGTTTGACTTTAAAAAAACCGAAAAGAAAAAACTCCAATGTCGTTAAGTCGCAAAAATGGCCGATTACACGATTAGAAAATGACTCAAGCAGTAGTTGAATTCTGTGACAAGGAAACAAGGAAAAACAGCAAAAGTCATTTTTAGTCATTTTTCAGGAGCGCAGTTTAAAGGTTTGACTTTCAATGTGGGTAAATGACTTTTGCGTTTTTTCCTGATCCATAACACAGCACCCATAAAAGATATTTGAATGAAAAAAAATTCACATATAGAACAGGGTGCAACATTAACTCAATTTTGACATAAGTCGACTTATGCTGTTTTTCCTTGTTGCCACAGAATTGTTTCTCTGTCTGTATGGCATGTGACACCGTCTTGATGAACCCACATATTGTTCACATCCATATCTTATTATATAGTCACTAAAAACTGGGTTATCGTGTCACGATAACGAACACTATTAATTGTTACTGCCTGACCAGACGAATTCAAGTTCCTGGACTGTCAGCAATACTCTCGCGAACTGCTTCGATGTTTTCTGTTTAACGACTTGTAACAGAACACCCAGAGTGTTTAAGATCACTGATTGACCCAGTCTTCCTGAATTTTTCAATTATTCTCTCCACAGTTGATGGTTTTAAATGACTATGACGGCCATATACGAAAATTGCGGACTGTAGCTGACAAACATTAATTATGTTTGAAATATTGCTCAATAATGAAAATGCGTCGTTCGATAGTGTAGCGCTCTATTTTTACTAACCCCAAACTGTCAGCTGTCACATCGTTATCTATTTTTCCGTTGGCATCACTGTATAATACTATTAAATGGCGCAAAATTCAAATTTTGCGTGATTTATAGGACACCCTTTATAGCTCTTGTTGCCGACACTCCAGGAGAGTGGCACAAGTCGACTATGTGGTAAAACATGGAATAACAATATTTCTCGCCTAATTCAATAAGCAGTCTCGACCAATTTCTATTGGGAATTTTGTCGACTTTTCCTTTGATGTAGATCACTCGGTCTGGTTCGCCATGTAGAAAACATTTTTTTTTATTTTTTATTCATTAAAATATAAACAGAAATAAGAAATAATATTTTTTACCATTCATTTTCCTTATCAAAATATAAACAGAAATAAGAAATTATATTTTTTACCATTCATTTTCCTACAAATATCGTTCGATCGCAAAGAAAAGTATACGTTGTTTATGCGTAGACGGCCTTCGGCCAAACCGCTAAAGACTAAGATGTTCTGTTTTTTTTTTTGAGCTTATACATTTTTTGAAAGAAATACTCTTAAAACTAAAACTAACCAAAAACTCTACATTAATTATTGTGTTAGAAATGACACGCAAAAATACGTGACACGTATGTTCGGCAATTTTGTGTACGTGGTAGGAATTATGGGAAAGTTCTGTATGTTTTGTGATATTTTTATTCAAATGGCTTAGGGAATTTCGCTTTCCTGCAAAACAATATGGCTTCCGGAAGTGATGAACGGATAAATTTATTTATGTATTTTGTAAAATTGATTAATGAGTTAATCGTTAAATTAACTGAAACTTATTGCCAATCCGATGACTTGTCTTAAATCAGATATGGAAACGTTTTCAAGTGATTTTAGAAATGTTGTTTTACGTAGGTACCTATAATTATGGGTAGAACATGTATGACACTTTAAATTTTTGATCTAATTCTTATTATGCCCCTATTAGACTGCGGACACCTGTATTTTAATTCGCTGTCAACTTTCCAAGCCGTCTGCTGTGTGATGAGCAATAGACCACCAGTTTGAAAAAAGACAGAGGGGTTGACAGCCATAATTCATTTTTGTTGGTTCTTACAAGCCGCGGAATTTGTGGTATTAGTTTTAAACTTCAAGAGTAGATTTAGAAACATTATTAGAGTCTTTTCGTAATTTTTAAAAAGGTACCTCTCCACTCTCTTCTTAAGAGGTAATGTTAAAAAATAATATGGACTTTTTACAATAACTTCGAAATATCTGTGGAGACCTGCTGATTATAATAAAGAATAGAATGCCTTGAGATATTGTTCTATTCTGAAATATACTTTATTATTCATTATAGTTTGAATCGCAGAAGTGATAGTTTATAATAAACTAAACTTAGAACTTAATTTTTGTTCCAATCTTATATACCGTTTTCGAGATACTAGAGCTCGGCCAGTGGTAGAAATGCTACCATTATAGGGACCTGGTTTATACACAGCATTTTGGAAAACAAATTATAAACAGCATTGGATCTCTGCACAATGGGTCGTATTAATAAAACGTAATTGCTTTTACTCAAGGGAAATATTAAAATCGATGCATTTCGTATGAATAAAAACCGATTTGAGTTAGTTCCAACTTTTGACATGTTCTAAAACCGGCGGCACTGACCTTTTACTCAGATCGGTATGAATAAAACTTATCAGACAAAGCAAATGCTATGCAAATTCTGAGTCTGCTATTTAGTTGACTCAGACCTTTAGCTAAATATTTTGTACGCACATTTTTTACATAAAACAATCTACGCATTGCGAGTTTTCGATGTTTTGTTTATAAATAGTTAAATTAAGTTTTGTTCGTGCTGGAAAACCAATGAAAACATGGATGCGATAAGTTTTTTTTGTTACGTTTTGATAGTTTGATTTTGGGATTTGCTAAGCAAAACCTTTCCTACAGCTTCTATGGTCTAGACAAACACCAACTCATTTTGATCAGTCTTGCGAGTAGACGTGGCAGATGGAAGTTCCTCTTCATCTGCTAAAATTCAGAAGAGTCAGTTCAAAATCGATGCTTACCATAAAGCTCTTCCAAATAGTCCTCTTCGTCGCTCTGCATATTTGTTTCTTTTTTATTTATTTACTTTCACTTTTTATTTTAATTTTTTTTTTTAAATTTTAAATTTAAAATTTTAAAATAAACAAACGACCGGAGACCGCGGACAGTTATCACTTGTCATATATGACAGAAATTGGAACTGGAAGGCTATGTTCGAATTTTCGAACTTACTTTAGCAAACTACGTTTTTACTCATACCGATTCAAAGCATTTGTGCAAGGACTTTTTTTTTAAATTGAGCGAATATGTTGCTTTTGAGGCAGTAAAAGTGGTTCTATTGGCCTTCGCCTATTTATATATAAGATCGCAATTATTTTAAAACAGGCAGTCGATCTCTGTGTATTCTTTAAATTCGATTGATTAGTTAATTTGGACATGATTTACAGTAACCAATTTCGACAGTAGATACTTGTTAGTACGGGCGTGCATTGTTCATTCACCCATGAAACCCACAAATATAGCTTATTCTTCATTCTGCCCGACATGTCTCAATACGCGTGCTATTCTCTCCTTCCTGCCTATTTTTCGTTCGAATCTTTTTTGAACGAACCCCCGATGTGTCTCTGCCTGAGGCACTGCAGCCTTCTATTCTCTGCCACCCGGGCACACTGCTTCCAGTTATACGGACCAAGCGCTCTGGCATCCACAATGGCTTGGTCTTTAAAACGGAGGTTTAGTCTTCATAATCGTTTCGAACCCCGGGGCTGGGATTCAAAGATCCTCTTATATCGGGAACATTATTGTTCATTCGCTCGATGTGGCCGAGCTAATGGATAGTCGACTTATTTTGGCTTTTTGAGCTACATTCAACTCAAATCTTGGTACAGCTCATAGAGTTCGCGGTTGTACTCGTGTTTTTTCCTTCATTCGGCCTCCTTGCACACAGGATCTTGAAAATTCTAAGAAGAATTTTCCTTTCGAGGTAGCCCAGTATTAGCTCTTCCTTCCCGCTTATCGTCTGGCACTCGGCGTCATAACACAGAACTAAAGATGAGGATTTTGAAAAGCATACATTTATTTCGTCCTACGCAATAAAGGAGTTTTCGACTTGTTTGGCCAAACCGAAGCAGGAACGTTTTTTCGTTTCAATGGTGTTCGGAATTAAAGCCCAAGAGCAACAAAATTTGACTATGAAAACATGACTATCTGTCAGCGGATGCAATCTGTCCTTAGTGCTATTAGAACAGTTGCTCGCAATCCAATCTTGCGGTCCCAATTAAATGTTACCTATATATTTACCTGGCAAGAACCGATATAGGTAGAGGAATTTTTAAAACCTACTCGGACGTCGGACACAGATCTTCGTTAAACTGCGGTCCATTCAAAATCAGTATTTATTGTCTTTGCTCAGTGATTCTATCATTGTTCGATCGATGTCTAAATTTAATACAAATGCTCACATTCTGATATGGTTTTCCCACTCCTTCTTCTTTACAACAGACATGCCATTCATTGTTTAACATAATTATGGCTAAATTTATAAGTTGGCTCGGGTGCAGCTACATATACAGAAATGCAAATATGCAAGTCAATTCAAAACCGTATTCATATGCATACCTCAAACTCCAATGCACTGAATTCGTTGCTCAAGTACCGCACTTCTCACGAAGTGCACCTCCTGCATACCAATTAATTAAGATATCATTCTAACAGCGCCACTCTTAAGAACATCCTCAGTCCAAGAAGCTGTTGAAATCTTCAATGTTGAGAAGTTGAGAGCTTTCAACAGTTTCTCGACTTTTCGTGCGATACTGGCTCATTAGTCAGAAATGTCTGCGAAATTAAGAATTCAATTACCAACTGCACCCCTCCTTAGCATGGCAGCATTCTAATCATGGCAATAACTGCCAATGATCAATTTTTGTATTTACTTAAGTTTATTTAATTTATTTGCCTTCACTTGGAACGAGTTCCGCTACATATATGGCATATTAATAGATCCGCTTATTTTTGGACAATGTAAACATTTTTAACCAAATGAGTAAGCTGTCGGAGAAGCAACGATTGTGTTCATTTAAATGAAGATGTAGTGTGACAAGTATTTCGCAGTACTTTTTCTTCAGCCGATTCGGAATTGTGTTAATTATTACAAATGGATGCAATTTTTAATTGTAATCTGTGTCAATATGTCACCTGGCTGTCGCCTGTAATGGGCAGTTGCTAATTTGCATTACAATCGCCGCGCGATCTGCCTTCGACGGAAGTGCATTTGTCAACTTTGTGAGATGACAAACACAAGATTGTGACACCTATTTACTGGTCTCGTATTATTTTCAATTTATTTCATATTTAAGGCCAGGGATGTGACATTATATACTTTGACAGGTGCTTGAGTGTGATGCGAGTGCGAACATCAAACTGACACGCAAACGTTGTCGAGTGCAACATTTTAGCTGTTTCGGTTTGATGAAGTGTTAACGATGTTTGAAGGGTTAGTCATGTTGTTCAGTGTGAAAGGTGGAGGAGTTAAAGATGGAAGCTGTCCCCTTGGTTAATATATTTTAGTTTCTGTCTCTGGAGGCTGACTTTTTTGAATTTTTAATTGCAGACTATCATCTGAATAGAGGTTGGATTTTTGGAATAATGCGTGAGGATACACAATTTAAAAGCTAACATCTTCAGGATCCGAAAATGAATATGCCAAGGCCCAAATGAGGTATGTAGAGCTGTGACATCTATTACGGATAAAGCTACAGAGGTCAGCTTAAATTTGGATACGGATTTGTTCTGGGCATCGTCGCAGTTATATAAGAAAGCACTTTGCAAATAGAGTCTACTTGAAGAAAAAACATTCTACACACAGCAAGATGACAAAATAATAAATTACAGTTTAAAAAAATAAACTAAAAAACACGCTTTAATAGCAAATTGAGCTAAAAAGTAGAATATATTTTGTTATTGTTTATAGAAAGTCTACTAACTCAATAAACTTTAATCATTTTCAATGATTCTAAAATAAAAATAAAGTGATAAATAGAAAATTAATTTCATTGTAAAAAAGGCGTGGGGTGCTTGATATTGATTTTTTTTAAATATATCAGCAGTATCTATTTGTAAAAGTAGAGTTATTATAAAAATATAATAAAAACCCCCACACGCATTTTTAAAAAATAAAATAAATTTTCTTTTTATCACTTTAATTTTATTTTAAAATCATCATCATACTGGCAATACCGCCAGTAGAAAGGGTCATTCATTTTTCTGTTTCGAAAGTAAAGCTCAATAGAAAATACACAGCAGTAAATTTTTTTTTAAAATCTTATTTCATTATAAAGTTTGGACTTTGCCATTATGTGTGAAATACAATATCATTCAAATGGCCGCTTCGGGAAGATTCGCAGCATGTCATTCTTTTGAGGTAATTTTTAACCGCTTTTTCGCGCATTTCGGGCGGTATCTCGGCCATAACTTGAGTAATATTAATTTTTGATGCGTCCAGAGTTCGGAGATTATTCGCGTAAGCGCGGTCTTTTGCATAGCCCCACAGAAAAAAATCGAACGGTGCCAAATTGCATAATCTTGGCGGCCAATTGACGTCGCAAAATTTGAAATTACGCGACTTTTCACGCAATGAAGCCATAATTGGTCCTGTCCTGTAGCTTGTTGCGCCGTCTTGTAGTAAGTTTTAATAATTTTAACACTTTGTTCGATTGTTAAGCGATCTATTATCGTAAATGGCAAACATTCAACTAATATTATTATTATGACACTTCAAATGACAGCTAAGTTTGAGAGGTGTCAAATGCCAGCGCTACCAACTTGCACGAAGTGAATGACCCTGCACCGTATTCAGAAATGAACAAAAAATTACTTAGCAATGTCAGAGACAACCCCAGCCATCATTTACTATGACTATGAAATGTGGCACCACCCTGGAATCGGTCCTGTGACTAGTTAACATGAAGGTGGAGAAGTTTACTTGGTAGCTGTCCGGCAGACTGGAAAACCTGTCCACTCCTGACGATTTTCAAGCGCTATACCTATTTAAACAAAAAAATAATTAAGAAAGGCTCATTTGGGGAAGATTTTGGAAAGCAAAATAAAGGACAATTTAAGAGATTCACTTCTCAGTCATCAATGCCACCTTCTTTCACAATTATTAAATACTATAGTATCGCTTGTGGTCGAAAATCGTCCATTCCTTTTATAAGTATGTAAAATGTAATACTAAAAAACGTACCGCAATTATTTTCGTTATTTATGTTTATTTTTTATTAACGAAAAGAGGGACATCTACCTAGACATCCATTGGAAACAGGTTCTAATTTAAAATGATTTGTATTTAAATACGTTACCATAGTAATATGTCGCCGACAAATTGAATGTTGCCAAAATCCTTTCAATTACCTGTTTTGTATAGGGAATTTATAACTTAATTTTAACAGCCTTAATGGTGGCATTTATGGTTTGTGCACATCTATGGTACAGTACCTTTCGAATGATATAAGTTTCATTCTCCTGATTTCATAATAAATACTTAAAAAGTGTACCGGAACTTTTGATGTTCACGAATTAATATAATGATATCTTGTCATATTCCGTGAAGTCATGGCTGTCTAAACAGAAACACCCTATTATAACTGCGTTAAGCCCCAGCCTGACATCAACCAGTGGACCCATCTAAAACGTCACTGCGCAAAAATGGTTTCAGTATATGTACATACTTGGCACTAAGAGAGTGCGGTGTCAATCACATTTTTATACGCAAGAGGCGTCAAACGATGATACTCGACATCACTCACTATTATATGCAGAGTAAAACTCCTAACGGCCGTTATTGAATAATCAACTAATTGATATGGTAATGACGTTTGACAATAAAAACATCACTTTCTCAACTTTGACTTGTCGACTCTTTGGCAAACAATCCTCAATCATTAAAGATGTCGTGTAATATGAAGCACAACGCTCTTCTTTGACATCTGACGCACGCGAAACTGAAATTAAAATTAATTGGTGACTTACATTCCGACGAGCTAAAATGAAACAAGCTGCGCATACTGACACACACACGGACGCTTTAGCGTCACCCCAAAAGCCCAAGCCCAAGCGAGATCGTCAACCTTCGGTCTGGTTGAACTCTTTCTATACTTGCGCTGTCAAGACGCAGTGTGTCACCGAAGTGCCTCTCTTTGGGTTTTCTGCACAGTATTTCAATTTGGTGGCCTGGCAAATGAGTCAACGAAACAACTATCTATATGTATGGCTGGTTAAAATTCGTTGACACCAAGATCACCGCTATTATGTGAACTCAAGCATGCCCACCGACCGCACTTCAAATCGGATCGATAAGTTAGTAGTTCTTCAAGCCGACTCCGAATAGATACCCACGTTTGAACGACTACATTTTGTTTTCGCTTAGATACAATATATATTGGACTGGGGCAGTTCGAATCCAGAAGCGACTATGGCACGCTTTGCCTTGGAGCGGTTGATGACTTGGCTCCGCGATCATTGTGCAATGCTCGAGTTCAAACTGGAACTGGCTTTTTTGAGGTTTCTTGTAATTTGCATCCTTCAAAGGCCATCTCCATCAATCACCATCATCTTCATCACTGTGACACGGATGCGCGTTATCTGTGATTGAGATTGTGCCGAAATTAATCATCGATATTGCATAATGGCCGATGAGCGATTCGGTCGTTTGACTTGCGCCGTTAATGAGAATCGAAAATTTCCCCAGTCACTATCGAGTGTGGAATCAAATCAAAGAAAAAACTGTTAGGTCTAATTGAATATTACTTTGCACTTTCTCGGTAATTTGTGTCGTGTATCCCCCGGACGATCTCGTACTAGTACGAGTCTGCTGGCCGCGTGCGAGGAATAAATTTGTCTTGTGGAATGTTAGGCATTCCGAATGAACGCACATCTGCCAAAGTGTAGTCAGTCCGCTTTTCATCGCCACTTGGTGTGATCTGAATAACTAGTATCGGCTGGCAAATATTGTGTATGAATAAGACATGATGAGCGAATTTAAATCAGTGCAAGCGTGTGCTAAGAAAAATTTTGAACGAACGCCATTTCGACCACCTGAAAGCGAAATCGGTTTTTATTCAACTAAAGCCAATAATCTGTGCACCTGATTGCCTTGAATAGTAAAGTTTAGTTAAAAAGTTAACCAAAGCCACTACACCGGTAGAAGTTGGATAAAAGTTGATTGTTTCTGAAAGCAATCGACTAATGGCCTTCGTTTAACTATTCTAATAGGAGTTCCTTAACATACGTACTATGTGGGATATACATATATTGAGCTCTTTAAAGGTTGTCAGTCTTTGGGTTGCAGAAAAGTGTAAAAGGCTGTAATCATTTTAGACCGGTAATCCATAAAGAGCTTGCTGTAGGTGCGAGCATTATAAATTGCTAAGAGGTCTGTTTCAAATAGAGCAGGCTTTCCGCTGATGCGATGTCCGGTGTCCTCATCTAGAGGATTGTTACAGACATTACAGTTTGGGAGAGGATATGGTTAACCGATATCTGGGACATTGTTATTTGGTCTCCAGGCAAGCAATTCATATAGCTACTATCCTTAGGAATGGAAGTAAGGCTTCTGCATGGCTGGATTCGAAGCTTTACTCAATCTGAAACCTTCTTATCTTAGCATACATGAATTTAACGAAAACTGAATCTTACTGACAGCTGGAGCTGAAGAAGATTCTACAAAACATAACTGGATAAATGTGCAGAGTACAGGCTACACAACTCCCCTTCCACATTTTAAGACCACTTGTTGCTACTGTTTAGCACAAAACAATGCTAGTACGTAATCAACAAACACAACATGGCTTCAAAACTGATATTGGCATTGACTTAGTTTCTGAATACAAGCCGAAATAATAACTGGTTTGCCAACACCAGTCATATCATATAATATACTTTTGATTGACAGCCAGCCAACAAACAATTTTCTTCCCACGGATAAGTTTTTTTCAGTTCCCTTAAGAGTTATTTGAATGTATATAAATACTTAGGCCCAACTTATTTTTGTTACTAAATTTGACAGCTTGTCCGAAATGTAATAAAATACGTATATATTTCTCATATTGTGACGCACCTCCATTGGGTAAATTAAGTTTTATTTTCAATTGGGATGGGTGTTGGCAGCCTTTGGCGGCCATGTTGTTTTGGTGGCGTTTGCCTAATCTGGTGTTTATTATTCTGTCACTGATGCTAAATCTCTGTGGCAAGTAACACGATTGAGCATTTGTATTTAAATTTTTTGAAGTGAAAATTTCTTTAGGCGCGTTTCGCATTTTTGAGATGGGAAAAACTATTAAACTCGCGGCACTCATGTTCCGACACCATTGTTCGCGTTGCCAACCAGTTTTCACGAAAAAATTCGTAACTTGAAATGTGAAAACTACTTTAGACGCGTTGGGCATTTTTGAGATGCGAAAAAAACATTGAATGCGCGACACCAATGTTCCGACCAGAGTTGAATGAATAAAAGAGATGGATATCTTTCGTACGTCTATCCCCCCAAAATCCATTTGTTTACATTGCTTTTTTTGTAATTTCAAAACCCCGTCTGTGAATACGTGTGAGCTACAAAAAAATATGTTGCTAATGACAGGTCAACATTCCTTTTGCTTTTATTGGCATCGCGCTGTTTATTTGTTTTGCGTTTGGTATTGAACTTGTTTGGTTTTTGTTAAGGCTTTGATTAAAATAAAAAAAATAGTGAAATACACTATACAAATTTCGGAATAGCGAATTCTTGCATTAAAGTCGATTTCATGAATTCACATATACTAGAAAAGAATTGAGCATAGTACGTGACTTCATGAATGTTTCGGGAAAACATATATCTCTGTATTCCAATATGTTTGGTTTCGACACCATTGTTTGCGTTGCCAACCACTTCTGACGAAAAAATGCGTAAACTTGAAAAAAGATGCATTTTTCAATAATATAATGCCAAAAATAATTTTTTTTTTGTAAAGCTGAACAATAAATCAAAAACTAAACACAAATATACAAAAATAAACAAAACCGATTATTATTTATAGGTGCAACAAACAGCTTTCGAAATTGTTTCCAATTTCATTCCACTTACTGGAAGTGGACGCTGAAGTTATTTTTAAAGAATGACAAATAAAGTGTTCGGAAAATAGAAAGAGTTTGAAGGTGGAAACACAATCTTTAAGACAGAGGTTACATATTTTTTTATTTTTTTTTGGCAAAGATTTTTTAAGAGTGTTTAAAAATTAAAAAGTCGGTGTATTGAATCAAAAAAAAAATTAAAAACATATTTACAATAAAAAAGATGCATTTAAAAATAAAACAAGCCTTAGCTAATGAAAAAATTGTCTAAAATGCACGAAAAAGCCTTAGTTGGTATTTTATTTTTTTACTAGTAGTTTAAAATAATGAATAAAGAAGTATTTCCTACACAATAAAATATACGTAATAGAGTATTTCGCGATCCCTTTCACAACTGTGCGGTCTCTTTCACTTATACGTCAAACCAACTTGAAGGAAAACAAACCAAATTTTATATGGCGGGAGGTATGATTTATTTCGTTTTATGACTAAAAGTCTATGATAAAGGGAAAAATACTACTTAAAAACATTACCGAAAGCGGGAATATAATTAAAGAATTAGAATTATATTTACAAAAGCAAAACGAAATATACATGTCCTGTGAAAAATTTGTGTATATGCGTTGTTGAACAAAATGTATTAGGTATATGTTTAAAAGAGCTCACGGAATTGGCAATAAAGTCTTTATAAATGCTTTCCGGTGCAAATAGCACTTTCCCAAGATTAGAACATGTTTCAAAAAGGCCGGCATTTGCAGTGAGCAGATTCGATTTCACCATTGAAATCTACCAACACCCAAGTCTCAAGTGGCTTTTCACCTAGACGATGGGAATGAAGAACCTAAATGTAAGAACATACAATTATTAAACGGTTGTTATACAATTTGCATGTTTAAATAACCTTTCCCAGTACCACATAAATGTGAGAGAAACGAGTACCTTTAACATCTTCAAACCACCCGGCTTGAAAAAGATCTTGGCCTTTGGTGATGCTCTGACTATTATTGCACTCACTTCCAGTGTGTACCAAATTTGTTCTTATGAAATAATTAAAAATTTAAGCAACCTTCTTTCCCGACCATCTCAATTTTTTTCTATGCAGCGGACTTTATTCAGCACATCAAGGCCTTTTGTATAAGGAGATAGCTCCAATTTTATAAGGAAAAGTTATTCACTGAGTTATATGTTATGCACTTTAAAATTACTAGAATTAAGTTACTTTTAACAAACACTAATGTGGTAGGTCAGTTTTTATGTTTGATTGCTCAAAAAAAAAACAAACAATATTTATCCGATTTAAGAGCATTTACAGTGGGTGATCAAATTATTACGGCCACTAGAAAAAAAAATTATTTTTGTAAACTTAAGGGCACATAACTTTTTTATTTTAATTTTTTTTTGTCTTTATTTTTTTTTAATATAAGAACGCACTTAAAAACTATTGAACAGAACTTTTTTTAACAAATAAAGTTTAAAAATAATTTAAAAAAATCAATATTTTGTAAAACCACCCTTGGCGGCTATAACCGCCAGAACCCGTTTTGGCATGCTTTCAATGCATTGGAAGCAATTATTTTGTATGTTATCGCTTTTGTGCCACACTTCAATAAGTTTTTCGATTAATTCCCACTTATAAGTGATTTTTTCTCTGCCTAACTCCCTCTTCATGAGCTCCCAAAGATTTTCAATGGGATTCAAATCTGGAGAGTTCCCCGGCGATTCTAGAACCTCCACACCCTTTTCCTCCAAAAAGGCAGTCACTTTTTTGGCCTTGTGACAAGGTGCAGTGTCGTGCATGAACACATAGTCGCCGTTTGGAAACCATTCACGTGTTTGTGGCAACATTTTCGTCCTTAGTACTTCAATATACTGGTCCTGTCGCATGGTTCCTTCAACGATATAAAGCCGCCCAGTACCTTTTCCGCAGATTACTGACCAGACCATAATGCTTAGTGGATGCTTAACGCGTTCCACTACGCATTCTTTTTTATATTTTTCGTCTGGTCTGCTTCTCACAAACTGGGCCTTATCCGACAAAATCTGCACTGACTCGTCAGAAAAACAAACCTACAGGAAAACAAATTTGCCAGATAAATCGAAGAAAGCCAACTAATAAGTAACTGAACGCGTTATTACCTTTAGCCAATCTTCTGATGTCCAGTCCTTGTGTAGTTTTGCCCATTTAAGCCGTTTTTCCATCATCGTTTTTGTGAGAAGTGGCTTTTTTGCTGGGCGGCAACAAGTAAAACCCATGTCTTTAATGCGTCGTCGGACTGTCATGTCTGATATTTTGATTCCTGATTCGTGACTTTTTCCGATTTTGGACGCATATTTCTTTAATTTTGCGCTCGTCCCGTGGTGTTGTGGCTTTTTTTCTCCCAGATTTACCGGTTCTCTTTGGGGAAAGAGCGACTTTTTCACGAATTTTGCACCGACGACTTTGCTACCCGTGCAACAGCTGCAGAGTCTTAATTTCCGAAATTTTTGCCGGCGAGAGATCTTTTCGTCGTTCCACAAAAATTCACAACACAACAAAAATCTCAAACTGAATGCACACAAATTGAAATTTTAAAATAAACACAGAACACATATTTATCAAATTATACCGATTTCAAATAAGTAGGCTTTGATTTTTCCCAAAAAAAAGCCATTTAAAAATTTGAAAAAGCAAAAAAGCATAACCTACAAGAAATGAGATGTCCACTAAGTAAGGGACTTACCAAACAATTCGGAAACATTTGAATCATCGACTTTTATAAGTTTTAAAGATTATTTGTTAAAATATAGTTTAGAAATAAATTTTTTTTAAAATTAAGGCCATTTCTTCGAACCAAATCCTGAAATTAAATTTTTTTATAGTGGCCGTAATAATTTGATCACCCACTGTATATCAATTTTGATTAAATTCAAATCTCTGCCTATCTCCCGCCAAATAAAATTTAGGTTGTTTTCCTACAAGTTTCTCAGATGTCACTTTGTTTTTTTTTTCTCGTTTGATACTGACGTTGTCGCGAACTACCCTATTGTTCAAGTTTTCACCTGAGACAATACTGAGACCACCAACTTTGGCCGATTTCCCGTTACTTGTATGTATTGTTACATAGAAATTAGTACTGACAAATGTCACGTAAACTTCAAAAATTCCAGCTCACCAACACACTCGCACCTTGCATATGCCACTTCCGCTGTGGGCAAAGTTGCTGCCAGCGTTCAGAGAATTTGAAATTATTCATTACGATTGGATAATATTTTTTTTTAGGAATAAGTGTACATTTGCTTAAAATATTAATGAAAAATGTAGATTGGTTGAAGGAAAGTGAAAACATTTTGAGCAAATTTTCTTCAGTTATCTAAGAAAAATTTACATACACATGAATTCGAAGTTAATGATATTCTTAAGCGGATATATAAATTTCTAGTATATAGAACATCTCACTTAGATAGTTTTATTAACCAAATAAATCAAATTATTCGCCTTTAAAAATGTATAATAACTTACCAATGGCATTCAGTAATGTAAATGTGGTATTCCCGAACTCTTGGACATATCTCTACGGTTGCCGAGGTTGGCAGCATTGATTTTTGTATTTTTTGTATGTTTTTGCATGTCACACGGATTCTTAATTGACATAACACCGATAGGAAAACAAAATGAAAATATAAATTTGGAAAAAAATTGAGGGGGCCAGCGGCAAGAGGATTGCGAGTTGTGGGTCTCAGTATGAAATGTCTCTGGTTTTCACTTCTGTCGGAACTCGCGGAGTGCCACTGTTTTTTTTTTTCGTAAATAACATAATTTCTATTCTTAGCAAATTTTTATGGATCAAGCGGTTTTATCCGCCTTAATCTCCCGATTACATTGTCTGTATTTAATAATTCGGTTATTTCTAAACTAATGTGGTTGAGAAGCCTACGTCTGTGCATTTGAGGAATCTTTTAACCTCTTTTTCAACCATTTCCATATTTAGGTCTCTATGTAGATCAGCGTTACGTATGTACCAAGGCGCATTGACCATGTTACTTAGTACAATATTTTGGAAAACATGAATTTTTTTTAAATTTGTTTGGCATGTGCATGCCCACAACTGGGCTTCAGGTCTCTACTGGTTTGAGAATTGCTTGTATAACAATAACTTATTGTAGTTGGACAGGGATGAATATCTCCCAGTATGCCAATACATTTTACTGTTCAACGTATCTTTTTTTTTCTTTACATGCGCTTTTCAACGCAGTTTAGCGTCTAGAGTCATGCCTAGACATTTTTCTGCATTTGAGTATTCCAATACATTCTTGTTCATGAATATTGGAATGTGTGGTACTTTTTTATACGTAAAATTAATATGGACTGACTTTAGGTCATTTAATCTAATCTGCCATTTTGTAGTCCATTCTGAGATACTTGTTATCGCCGTTTGAAGTTTTCTTGCCATTTTTTCGGCGGTTGTTCCAATAGCAAGTACAGCGGTGTCATCTGCAAATGTTGCTGTAGTGGTCTCTCCACTAACAGGCAGATCGCTAGTGAATAAAAGGAATAGCACAGGATCTAGAATATTGCCTTGCGGTACACCAGCTTGAATTTCTCTTAATTTTGAGTACTTTTTCTCTTGTTTAGTTTTGAAGAATCAATCTGATTTATATTGTATGACTCCAGAAGTGTCAATTTCTGCTTCGGCAGTTGTTTTTGCAATTTGTGGATCATTCCTTTATGCCTGACTTTATCAAAAGCTTGTTCTATATGAAGAAATATTTTAGAGCACACTCTTTTCCCTTCAACTGCTTTTTCGATTTTCTCTGTGATTCTATTAACCCGATCAATTGTAGAGTGCTTATTTCTAAATCAAAATTGGTGAATTGGGACTAGCGATTCGTCATCAATTATTTTTTGTAGACGTTTTACCAGCATTTTTTCACACACCTTGGACAATATTGGTATTATCGATATTGGGCGATAAGAGGTTACTTCGCTAGGTGGTTTTCCTGGTTTTGGAATCATTAATACCTCCGCGACCTTCCACATGCTTAGCAGATACCTTAACTTAAATGCAGCATTTATAATCTGCGGTAGGTTTTTGAACATTTTCGTGGGAATTGTTTTAAGATTTCCCCTGTAATTAAATCGAACCCTGGGGCCTTTTTTATATTTATATTTTCTTTGGCAAGTTCTTTAGTTGTTGTTCGGTTCCTTGACTTTTGTCTTCATAGGGTTTATAGATACTCTGCAAAGACATTTGCTTTCTTTTAGCTGCTTTTTGCCCAGTTACTTCTGGAGGAATGTCAGGTATTGGTCGATTAATTTACTTTGTTGCCTTCCAGAGCGATTAGTAGGTACTAGCATCGTTTGTAAGATGGCTGAGGTAAGTTTTCAAACACTTATTACTGAATTCTTTTATAGACTTTCTGAGTTTAATGTTTAAATTGTTCAGAGTGGTTTCGTCGATTGGCGCCCTTTTCTGTAATGATTGCACATATTTCGCGAGGGTAAGAGTTTTGCTTAATCTTGTTTATTGTTTTAGGAGTTGCAATCCACGCACAGAGAATTTTTGAAAAGTCGATGCCAGGGGCCCTGAGGCGTGAAAATTAGAGACTACTGTCGCCCATCGGTAACGCTGCCGCCATTTGTTCGATGACTGGGATTTGGGCTTTATGAAGTGGACCCCAATTTCGGAGGTAAGAAAATGTTTAGAACCATTGTTGCCAGTTTGGGGGTATTTCCCCCAGATGTTTTTTTGGTCGACGGGGGAAATCTGGGGGAGAAATAATTTAGAGGGAAATCTTAGCTTTATTAAATTCAGTTTTATTTGATTTTAATAATTTTCGTTTCCTTTTTGATAACCATAAAATTTGCTTCGGTAGCAAAATTTAATTTATAGACATTTTGCGAATGTAAGAAAAGCTGAATAACTTAACTTAGGAATGAGGTAGTGTATAGAGATTCATCGTTCTGTTCTGTCTACTATCACATGACTTAAACTTGAACAAGACAATTGAGGGTAAAATAAATGTTTGTCTTGCATTTTAAATTAGTAAGTTTTGATTCCCACATTTGCTTGTACAAATTATTTGTTTTAATATTTCTGAACTAATTTCGTTTAATAAACAAGTCTTCTTTCATTAGGAAAAAGTTACAGTTTTTTGTAATAGTTCCTTAAATATTTAAAGACCAACCTTATCTGAACAGTTTATAAACAACAATTTCATCAATGTTTCGCAAGGTTCCAAAAATCAACATTAGTTGACCTTTTTATCGGGTGTATTTGTTTGCCGCACACTTCTGCATTCTGAAGACCGAACCTTACATGTACGCGTTTGGGTTTTTTTTTTTTTTTTAAATAGCCAAATGGGGGCTTTTCAGATTTGTCTGAGGGGAAATATTTTGAACATCTGGCAATGCTTTATTTACTTTACTCAATGATTTCTTTTTTTCCCAAATCGAACGGTATGAAAGTAGACGACATGCGGTTCTAGCATGATATTATTACCTAAAGTGGTTATTTTATAATATTTCAACATCGACCCTTCCTTATTGAAAAACCCTTTACAAAGCACAAAACTCAAACTTACTCAACGAAATTTCATGATATTGCGATTAAAAATGTCTTTACATATTTGCAAATCTTCTACACTGAGAGAATTACATTTTTGTTCACATTTTAAGCTTAGTATCCTGCTCGCGCTTAATTTTAGCGTCCATATAGTCGATTCTCCACACCAAAGATAAATGGTCGCTAAATAATTATTTTGTATTTTGGTTTTGGTTTTTTTTTTTATTTAACGTTCTCTGCAGTTTCCTCCGAAAAATCCATAACAATCACAACACAAACTTTTACCTCCTTTTTCTTCTGTCAAAATTTATCTTCGATTCAATGTACCGGACATATATTTCGCGAGCTAAATGAGTGGAGACTTGTTATCGGCCCATCTATATGAAGTTAAAAATTTAAGGCTGATACGGAACTGTTCCGGAAGGAACTTTTCCGGTAGTCTCCAAATCGACAGTGAAACGTCTGCGAAAAGGCAGCGGAAAATAATTTGTGGAGAGTTCCATCAACTGATACACAAGTAGCAGTGTTACCAGCACTGGCTATTTATATTTGATTTGGCTACTCGAACTTTTCACTGGCTTCTTAAAATTGTCATTGGGGGGATATATCCTAATTTACGCTATTGACTTTAAAGTTTGACGATTTTTAGGCTTTATTAAATGAACATCCCCTTTTCGTATAGCCAAAACATTTTAAGCAATTATGTAGTTTTCGATTTGGGATTGCAAATTTCTGCTGCCAGATCGAATGCAATCCGAATTCTATTTATTCTTTTGCGTATTGAGTTGCCCGAAAAAAACTCTTTTTTTTCACTTGCACTGGAAATCCATTGCAATTGATTTCCACACATTTATACCACACCATTTCGAAACTCATTTTAATAGGTGTTTCTTTTAACATTGAAAAATGGAAACTAGAAAAGTCCCTCAATTATGAGTGTGTATTGTGTTGTTTTTTTTAGTTTAATATCGTCGTCTTTAAAAACAATGTAATCAGAATAATTGTGCGTTGTGCCTAAAGAGTTGCAAAAATGTTCAATTTTGATCTTTGTATTTGTGTTTGGCTATTTTCGGCTCCAAAGATTTTTGAAATTTTCCTCCATACCTCTTATAAAACCTGGTAACGCTGCAGTACAAATGTTCGCAAGCAAATAATGCTTCCGACTATAAACGTGAGCGAAAAGAGAGTGGAGAATTGTACCAAGCAATCTACTACAACTACCCACTTTTCCGCCATCATTTCGCAGCAGTTGCTTATTGCAAAACGAAGAGGAGAGCGAAATTTTTCGTTCGTGATTTCGTTGTGTCATTTTTGTATGGGATTTTCAGTTTCGGAACATGTCCGTACTAACCTTTGGCGAGCGAACAGGATACTGCTTTGCTAAACTGCCCCGCTAAATTTTATCGTTGTAGACATTTTTGTATAGGAGATGAAAATTAGCGCGAGCAGGATACTAAGCTTAAAGGAACTTTTAAAAGGACAAGTCAACAGTTTTGGCGTAAATATTTTATGTGTATGTTTTCTGTGAACAAAAAATAGGCAAAAAGTGTATATTCTGTATATTGTTTAAGCTTTTGCAATAACTGAGTATTTGGAAGGCTGCTGATTGGCAAACACGAATAATTTTGAATACCACTCCTCTGCTCATAAATTGATTTGCATTTACCCCTTCAAATGGATGGAAATGCTCAATATAATAACAGTTAAATGTTACACACTGTACCTATAATTTAAAGCATTTTGGTCAACTTAACTTGACTGCATATTTTAACTGAACCTATACGCGAGAGAGGCACCCATAAACCCCTTCAAAAAGTGTCTCTATCCGATAGTCAATTGCACAGTGACATTAAAATCTCAAAGTTTAGCGAATAAATATTAAACAACACCCAGCTATTTGACAATTTGCCATTTGCCAAAGTGTATTCCAATTAAACTGCCAAACAAGGAGGTCTTACCGCACCGAGTCCCCACATGAATTTTCGCATACAAATAACGCCATGGGATTGTCCCGCAGCTGCGCACTGCGCACAACACTGCAAATGCCAATCACTGGAAACGTTTGCTTAAAATCGTTTATTATTATCAAATCATCCAAATATGGAATCAACTAGTTGACGAAGCTCAATTGACGGGTTGCCGCAGTAAACGTCTAGTCTGCCCCCAATTTGAATCGAACTTAATGTTGTGGACCAGAAACCAAGAGTCCCAATACCAGGCCTTTGACGCGACAACTCATTGCGTAAAAACGCAAAGCGCGCTCAAATTGCACTGCACTAGGATCAGCCTCTGTATATCATGTTTGTGTGCGGTTAGAATTTGTGACTCTGACACGATATCTCGGTGTCGGGTTCGTATGGTATACCACCAATACTGTTGGCCAAAGTGTTTTGCGTTGGGAGCCAGGGCTTTTTATAAATTCAGAGCGCGTGTCAAAACTGAAACTTTCAATTCAACTTGGTCAACAATTGGCCGCTTAACTGTTGTTAGTTTATTTTTCAGGTGGCCACTGTGGTCAGGCTACTACGTGCCTGCTGTCGAAGAATGAATAACAATATCTCTGTTACCCCCACCATACTGACAGAGCAGCAACAACACCAGATTACAAATTCACCGTTGGCTTAGCCTTGAGATACAAAATAGGTGAACAAAACGATACGTGGATCTATAGCAACATTTTTATGTATGTGCCCCAGTGGCAGGCAGTCCGATAACAATAATTCAGGCAATCGGAAATTGTTAAAATGAAAATTGTCTATACCCAGTGGAGTAGACAATGTCTCAGTACCATAGGGTTAATAATTTGACAGCAAACTCGACAAGATACTTTGAGCGGGTGAGTTGGCGATTTTTTTCAGTTTGAAACCATAAAATTTAATTGAACAGCGTATACTCTGGTGAACATGTGAATGTAATGCGAGGCAATACAATCGAATTGGGTGTGGTGGCCTACAATAGTCAATCATTTCCTCATTGAAAGACAAGAAACGTCCATTGTGATTGGATGTTCGGTTCGTATTATGCAAAGCGAAAATAAATGCAACGCAACAAACGAAAAGCGGGGAAAAAAGAAGCGGCTCTCGCATTAAATTTGTAAAGTTAGTCTCATCAGTTTGATGGTTAAAGTTGTCAACGCAAATGCTCAAGGTATAGGGCACGTTAAGGAATCAACGACATATAGTCAAGGGATGGTAGTGTGCGTTATAATGTGACGTTAGCCAGATTTGTGAAAGGAAAAGTCATATTTGTACAGCTTTGCTAGGGCAACGTTATGAAAACTGCGCTGGCATTTTTTTATTAAGACTGCACTCTCTCAAAATGGGAACGAACCCTCATACATAACACATAAGTACGAAATAATTATTTATGAAAATGAATTTTAGGCGCATTTTTTGTTCAATCTATCCTATTCTGGCCAGGCTCTCTATATGTGTAGCTCACGGCTCCTTTTGGATGATAACGAGATCACGTACCAGTCAAGCTTTCACAACGGCAATGCTGGCATATACCTAACCTATATATTATATTCGAACCATTCCCGATTCTTATTATAATTGCATTTATTTTCTTTTTATGCTTCATTTCGGCATACAATACAAAAGGACATCCGAAATGTTGTTTAATCAAAATTCCTTCGACAAGCGACTCAGTAGGATCTTCGAATACTCTAAGAAGAATTTATTAGGAGGTTCGTTGTAATTTAATCTTATGCGGTTGATGGTTCGTTGGCCAGGCAAGGACTTTTCCTCAGTCTTTCTAAAAACTATCAATAACAGTGTCGTTTCTTTTGTTAACTTTCGTATTTCTATAATAAAAAATAAAATATAATCATATTTTTTTTTAAAAATACCCACGACATCTTTTATTTTCCTCCCAGGAGAAAATCTAAGGCTACAAATAAAAATTAAGAAAAGAGGAGTTAAAATTTAATAAAAAACAAACAAATTAAAAAAGAAGAATATTCTCTCCATCTTTGCTTAACAAAAGCGGCGCTTTTTAAAATTTTCCAAAACTTTTTTTTATTGTTTGCAGAATTATGAAAACAGAATTTTGAAAGCAGAACTTTGTAAAAGAATTTTGACCCATCCAGAATTTTGACCACCCCAACCCCGATTGTTTCAATCGTTAAATCCAATAAAGAGAAAGGTAAATTGTGCGTGGATGGATATTTGTTTTATTGTGAAAATTTAAACAAATGTAAAAATTATAATTGGGCCTGTGTAAACCGCGTCAAAAAACGTGCCAAAAATCGGGCAAAAAAAACGCGCAAAAAAAAAACAAGTCAAAAAAGGCGCGAAGAAAACGTGTAAAAAAACGCGTCAAAAACGAGCTAAAAACGCATTAAAAAACGAGCGAAAAACGCGTCAAAAACGAGCTAAAAAACGCATCAAAAAACGAGCGAAAAAAAGCGTCAAAAAACTCGTTAACAAATGCGCGAAAAAACGCGCCAAAACGCGTTTTTTGACCGATTTTAATGAAATGCTGTGGATATGCATGGTTGGTTACACCTTAAAATATAGGTTAGTTTTGTACCCGATAGGAGGCGCTGTTGTCAATATAAACATTTTTTCTAATTCCTTCAACTTAATTTTTGAAGTGAATACTATACTGGGGAATGAACTGGTTAATGTGTTACGAAAATAATGATCTGGCGAGGACCCGGGATTGAATTCTGCCGAATTTGAATAAAATTAAAAAAATTTCAGTCTCAACTAGGGACTATGAAATTCATTCAAATTGATTATTTTTTTAATACAAATTGATCAGTGATCACAAAGACAAAAATTTGATTTTATCTTATTTTTTTGTAATAATTGTGGCAACAAGGAAAAATAGCACAAGTCATTTTTAGCCACTTTTCAGGAGCGTAGGTTAAAAGTTTGACTTTAGATGTGGGAAGACGACTTATACGTTTTTTCCTGATCCATAACACAGCAACCATTTGAATTCAACAGGTTACTGTGCATCCGATCGTAACATTAATTAAATTTTGACATAAGTCGACTTATGCTGTTTTTCCTTGTTGCCACAGGAAATCCGGTTCAAATATCATCAATATGTATTTAACTTCAAATTTTAACGCCTAGCAAAGCAGGCGAGGGTCCGCTAGTTAGTTTATAATTCAGAATACCTGACATATGTTTAGAAATGAATTTCCTTACTAAAAGTGATACAAGCAGAAAATATTGGTTCGTATTATAAGTTAGGTAGAATAGGATGTGAATTTTGCTTCCGGGTATTCATCTAGTTATAACAAGTTGGACAAGTGTTGTGCTTGATTTTAAATAGACGCTTTTTAAAGCGATTTATGAAGGGATCTAAATCAAAAACCAGTACCACGTCATATTTATCGTTGACGTCAGTAAAACGACCGTGCTATTTTACTAACTAACTTTTGCACTGGCGCGACGCAAGTGCTGTGCTTTTAAGATCTGCCTCACCATAAATACGATGATCCTATGCTTACGTCTGCAGTTGACCATAACATCACTGCGACACTTTTAACGAATCAAAAATTTATTTTGAAACCGTTAAACGCTAATTTAAACTATTTCAGGTTCGAAATATTTTTAATGCATACGTATGTAAAATAAACACATAGGATCGGTCATGAAATGGAGCAGGTAAAACTCGCTTTTGACATTCTTATCAACCTTAGCCGTCTCTAATCTTTGTATATGCCATTTATTTATTTAGCAACGGGACAGACTTTATTGAGCAAAATCTATTGAAAATGTCATCGCTAATGAATGGCAATGCATTTAAAACACAACACAATTATTATGCAGTAAGGAAAGTGAAATAACATTATTAAAATAAAACAGGAAATGTTAAATGATATAATCTTTATGAAACAAGCGCTCGGAGTGGTATTTTAATTTAGATTGCGGTAATGTGGACTAAACATAAATGAAACGAGTTTCTCAAGATGGTTTTCGAGAATATTTTATAAATATTTTGATTTTCTGAATCCCCTTGAATTTTTATTTAAATACCCTCCCACGTAGCTATTATTTTGGATGCTGCAGTATCCAAACAAGTTAATTGGAAAACCACAAAATTTTAATGCATATCAATTTCCGAATAATCTAGAACATCCGTCTTTGGGATATTTTTAGTGCATCGTTTTAGTAGAGCTTTTTTTTTTCATTGATTATTTATACAGCTTTAACACCCAAGGTGCCAAGGGAAAGAAATTCCTGGAGCTGTAATTATTTATGAAGCATAAAAGCCATAAACTAAGTATTAAATAGATCGTCAGCTCCCGCGAATTACGTTCTTTTATATAAAAACACCTTTACAAATTTTCTTTTAATATATTTTTTCAATAACAAAATATATTTTCTTTTCAATAACAAAACCAATGTCTTTTTTCCCTCAATTATAAATTTATATCTTCCGAAATACGTTCTTCACTGGTCCAGTGTTACTTCCAACTGACTGCAACTCTCCAGAAAACTCTACAGCAGTGACAATCCGCACACCGTACACTCAAGGCCAAACCGATGCGTTGCTTCATATCCAAGATAAGGTGATTTCGGTATTGGATGTTTTGGTCAAGCACATACAGTAGTCTGCCAGTGGATCATTTGTGGTGGCATTGATATCAGTTACATCAGTATCATGGGTTTAGGGTTGCCATGTAACTCGCGCACCTACCCGATTCCCCCCGCAAATTTCGAAAATAAAGTTTCCTCTTAAATTTCCTATCTGTGAATAGATGTGAAGCAGCAAAAAAAAATTCTTAAGGTGTAATATAAGAAAACAAGTAAGAAAGTGTTATCATCGGCCTGGTCGATGCTTTGATACCCTCCATTGCAGTAAGACATGCAAAATTGGTTTTGTATGGGAGGTACCAGAACTACTTGACCGACATAGCCCATTTTCAATACCAACCTGACGACGATAAAAAGAAGTCCTTTCACCAAACTTCATTCGCCTATGTTGATTCCTTTAGACGCTATTGTGTTTTCAAGAGACAGAGGGACACATGGGTCTAATATTGATTTTGACGACGATAAAAAAAAAGTCCTTTCATCAAATTTCATTTGCCTATGTCAATTCGTTTGGGCGCAATTGTGCTTTCAACAGACAGACTGACGGGCAGACAGACAGACAGAAGGGCATGGCTAAATCGATTCAGAATGTGATCCTGATTCAGAATGTGATCCTGATTCAGAATACCTATATATACTTTATGAGGTTTCCGGTGACTCCTTCTTGGCGTTACAAATGTAATGACAATGTGAATATACCTTCCTGTGGAGGGTATAAAAACTGAACGAATCGTCAGGTTAATATGTGCAAGTGGATGCATGCGGCTAATTTACTTTAACATGGCGCACATACTTTCTAACAGAGTAACACGGAAAACAACTTGTAGGCAAATTCTCTTAACTTGTCTAAACTGATGGTCTATTTAATACTCAGTTTGTGATAATAGCTGTCTGTCCGACTAACCAAATATGGTCAGCTTCCGTGCACCTACCCGATTTTCCCCGCTAATTTTGTACGAAAATCCTCTATCGCGCGCCTTTTTTTCTGCCTGTGCATACGTGTATTAATGGCCGCCGGCGCCAGGTGCACTATTTCAATAACAAACAATTTGTAAATGAATTTATACAAAGTAAATATTGAGTAGATATAGTTTTTTAAATAGCATAACTTGTTCTCTATATATCTTCGGCACCAAACACAGTTCATCCATTCACATTTCAGTTTTTTTTTGTAACTTTGTTTATATGAATTCTATTTTTGACAGTAAAATTCATGCATCTGCATAAATGAAATCCGTGGGGGTTGTTCCAAAAATGAGTTAACCACATGCAAGTTAAACCCAAGTTTCCACTAGGACATAGGTGAATTTTAGAAAATGTTCATGAACATTGAATAAATTTAAATTAGGCTTGGGTGTTTTCAAATTCGTTTATTTTTAACAACATATTTGTATAAAATCGAAATACAATTGGAAATTCTGCAGTTAATAACACTGAACAGTATTGAATAATGTTACTCCGGAACAGTTGAAATGCAAAATTTATATTTAAAAATAAAGACGTATTAATATCAGAAAGCAAATTCGTAAAAAATGTGATTAAACTCCTAACAAAAAGACAATTTAATGTGGTATTTAATTGGATTCTGCTATTTGATTTCCGATTTCAGATTTCGCACATTCAATCGGACATAAGAATCCAAATTCTTTTGTTAGTTGTAATTCGCAGTCTATAGGTATTTCGTTCTCTTGAAATGTGCACTGATTTTTAAACCTCTCTAAATACTCAATTAACAAAAACAAGTGCGCATACTCTTTCTGTTTTTGGAATACAAAAAGTGATCAAAACATTTTTTTACTGTTCCGTATTTCTTACATAAATAAAGGGCGATCTACGAGGATTTTTATATTATGGCATTTACCAGAAAAAGACAAGCGAATACAAAGTTATATTTGCGAGTAATAGTATTAACAAATGCAGACTTGCATATTTTTTTGTGCAAGTGTGCATTTTACGTGCCAATTACAGATTATAAATTATGCTAAAACTAAAAAATATTTTCCCCACGACTTACTTTGTGCCTGCACGGTTACTTTGTGCCAACCGTGCTTTTTTACATTTCAATTTCACTTTACCAACGCATTTTCATATTCCATAATTTCTTTGTTTTTATGCTTTTGAATAATGACATGAGATTCAAAATCAAGATTTTGGCGGAAAAGTTCTAGTGCGACAAATTTCATCTACCAAAAAACTAAAATCGCTGTGGACTATTTTTCTTTACGATTTATTTGCCATGAGAAATATTAAAATTAATATAAGTAAAACATATTGTTTACGTTGTTACGTGGCCTTTTCAATAAAGTCGCAAGATCATGAGGTAACTTTGTACCAACGTCCTTGTTGTTTCACTTGGCACGAAGTACTACCTGTGTATCGATTTTCTTTTCCACATTCAACGTTCGAGAATTGAGCCGAAATGCGTCGAAATATATATATAAAAAAATTAGGAAAACGGCCCTTCGGTAATTTCACTCATGAATCATTCAAAAACGCAGAGCAGGAAGTCCGAAGTGGACGAATTTCAATTTCGAAAAGTGAGCGAAAGGTACGATATTCATAGAAATACACTAGGGAATAAATTAAAAGATGCTCATTGAAATGTTCCGGGACTTCAAACCGAAGAAGTCACAATTTATTGAACACAAATTATTGCTACATCCACTTATGGTTTTCCAGTCACTCCACTTGATTTAAAACGACTTCTCAAAAGCTATTACGACAAATCAGGGAGGAAAGAAACTCATTTCCCGAACAACGAGCCTGGCCCTGAATTGACAAAATCATTTATGAACCGACACAAATCTTTATAGTCTTCATAGCATCCCCGAAACAATTTATTAAAAATTATTTTTTTAAGGCAAATAAAAATCCTTCATTTGTTTCTTTAAAAAATGTTGTTATCATGTGTTTTAATATGGTATATGGGGTAAAATTCAATCAAACTTACGTTTTGACAAGATTATCAAATGATTTCGTTAGTACCCCAAACTTGAGGTATCTTTGTGCCGCACTTTGAAAGCTTACATATTTAAAAACGTAAGTCCTCTCGTTAATTTGAAAACGTTTCCTTCATTGCTTAATGCTTACGATCAAAATTTTGTTTCTTTCATAAAGAAATAAAAGTTTTTTGACAAAAACATCAAAACCTGGCACAAAGTAACCCCAGTTAACGGAACGTTTTCCGTAAACGGTGTTAAAATATTTTGTTTCAATATGACTTCGAAATTAAAAGCATAGAAATCAACAAAAAAAAATGTATTTTCCTTTAAATATACAAAAAAAAAGCTTGAAGTTACAAAATCTCTTTTAACTAAAGTGCTAAAAACCGTGCTAGTTCATTTTTCTCCGATTAATATTATGAAATCGATTTCTTGTAGATTTTGACAAATGATTATTATATTAATTGTCATTGTAATTGTAAACTATATCAGTAATTTCATTTGATATCAACAATTTCATAAACTTTAAAAACTCTTCAACTGAACTGCGATGCAAAGGCCATGCAACTAATGGGCACAAAATATACGGAACACAGTCGCCCCCACTTAAAATCCCACCTGATAATGGCTGCCGGATGGACATCAAGTCCCTGCATAGGATTTTCTAAGTATAGGGGAGAGTGTGGCACCTTTGAACGTGGGTTCTTTTGAACAGCACTAACAAAATCTTATTAAAATAATATTTGAGAGCGAAAACTGAATTTCTATTCTGGGAATATTGTAGTCTTTAAACGTCAACGGCTTTCGGTCATCTTTTCAGTAGTCGCTTGACACTAGCTCGTGTTGGATGTTTTTATGCTGCATTTCCCACTCTTTTTTTTTGTTCTTTGTAAGAGTAGACAAATTTTTTGTTGAGCTTTTTATTCTGAAACATATTTTTCGAAGGCGAAGGTTCATTTAAAACCATATTGAGCTAAGTGTACTCATAGATACAAACAAATAATTAAAGCTAAATTGTTCGTGACAAAACACACGTTGGGGCAGGTTTGAACAAAATGGTCGGGGCAGGTTTGAAAGTGATCAAAATGATGACCTTTGCTTTTGACTTCTCTAAATTTCAGTTAGGTTAATGGGGCTACTCCTGGTTTATGTAAAAACTCGTTTGTTTCGTTATATGTAGGGTAGGTATCTTTATAAATAAAGTTATCTATGAATTCTGGTTTGTGTACATATTTTAAGTTATCTTTTTGCTTATGATATATGTTCCAACCTTATTTATGAATTTCAATTTATTTATGTTAAGTTTTTTTGTCTCTAATTTAAAAATCAAAACTAATTTATAATTTAGTTAAAGTGTAAAGTCTTATTTCAGGTTAATATTTAATTATACAAGGTGGCGCAAAAATAACCTTCCGATGTTTTTTGGCTGTAATTTGAAAAAAAAATGAAAAACTTTGATTCTTCTTGTGGATTATTTTTATTTGGTCTTTTAATTTTTTTTACATCAAGTCGAGAATATGATGTCATGTAAATGGCCGCCGCCACAGTTGATTGTCATTTGAGCCCTTTTTATGGCATTTTCCATCACTTTGGCCAAAACTTCCGGCGATAGGTCCTCACATTCTTGACGGATATTGTCTCAAAGAGCTGCTTATTGACATAAACCCGCGACTTCAAAAAGCCCCACAAAAAGAAGTCTGGAGCGGTCAAATCAGGCGATCTTGCGGGCTAGTGCAAATCGCCAAAAACGACCCGGGAACACCGCTTTCAGAATATCGGTTGTGGCTCGCGCAGTGTGTGCCGTAGCTCCGTCCTGTTGGAACCACATGTCCTCCAGTCCTAAATCGTCCAATTGCGGTAGAAAAAAATCGGTAAACATGGCCCTATAGCGCGCACCGTTCACTGTTGTCGTTTGACCAGCGGCGTTCTCGAAAAAAAATGGCCGCGTCAACAGAGGCGATAGTCTCGGCACAACGGGCGCTCCGGGACGCGCCACTCTTGCCAACGTCTCGTGTTGTGCCAGTCTCTTCGAGGCGAGCGGCTAAACGTCGCAGTGTTTCACCAGTAGGTGTTGGACGGCTAGGAAATCTGCGACGAAATTCACGTTGTGCCAAAGTCACCGACCGATTATTGCTCAAATATATTCCACGTTCTGGAGCAGTGTAGCGCAACATTGTTTATTAACGTGTATTTCGCATGAGTTTACTACACAAATGTCAAAACAGAACTGACATTAGGGGCCAATCGCAAAATTTATAGCATTTTCTGATAGGAGGATTACTTTTGCGCCACCTTGTACTTTATGTCTGCTAAAAAAAAATCCTGTATATTTTATGTCTGAGAGAATATTGAAAAATAAATAAATGATAAGGATAACATGTTCGTATTTAAATTTTTGAAAGTTTATTTCAAGAGTAATTATTTTGGTCTTAAGGGAGCATTATTTTTACTGCTGATAAATAGGTGAACAATTAGGTGATTTTGAGCTCACACATTCTTCATTGCGTTATGTATGTTAAGATTGAATAATCTTATTATAAATTAAAATCAAGTTGTTTCATTCTTCGAAAAGACTTTGGGCATAATTTAAGCTACAGGTTTTTAATACTATTATAGAACAATCTTAAAATAAAAATTAAAGGTTAATCAAAAAACATACTCAAAGTAAAATTGTTGCACTTGGATTAAGAATGTCCGAGCTTAACAGAAAATACTTTTCTGCCAAGAGCCACCGACAGCTTAACGATTGGCCTCCTCACATCTTTGGAGGCAATCATAATAGCAGCGATACGGCTCTGATAGCAAACCAACTGTCTGATTTAGGTACAAAGAATAAGCTTTTACTTCAGATTCCTGCCTAATTAATATTAACAGCATGAGGCCCATTTCGACAGTGCGATATACTCCGGCACCAGATTAGAGAACCAACCATGTCCATGACCATCGTTTTTTTTTAAATTTACCCTTCATTGTTCTGAACCTATAGCCCCTGGAAGGACAGGTTACGTTAGAAGGATGCCTGGCCAAAAGTTAATTCGATGCGTGATTTGAACGTGAGCTAGGCCTTGGACGCGCACCGTAGCTTTATTCGTGGGGGGGGGGGAGCAGAGATATTCAAAGATGTGCTGTCCTCACATGAGCTGGTAACTCATGGTACTCTAGACAGAAGACGAAAACTATGAGCCGGCAACAATAAAAAACAGGTCCTTGGCAACAGGACCCTACCCCAGCTTATCACAACATTTCGTTTTGTGTAGTTTTTCATTTTGGGACGAAGGGAAGGGATCTGCAATTTTATGCCGAGTCTAAACGGCTAAGTGAGAAGCTCTTTCATGACAGTTACACTCTCGTGTATATGTCAGACGTTCGCAGTGGAGAAAAATCTTATGATGGAATTTGTGTTTTTTTTCGGGAATCGAAACACTAAATTACCACTGAGCCACTGCGCCTGTTGCGGCAACAGTTTATTTATTTATGGCCAAACCTATAATTTCAGCTCAAACTACCTAAAACAATCTGGAAGATGAGCTCTTTTCCGTCCAAAAAGTCTTGAGTTAACAAACTTAAACAGAAATTCCGAAACCCAATAATTCATTAACTGGCCCGAGATATTCCGAACCGATGGACTTCACACTGATCCATCACCTTATTCCATCAATCTTTCAGTCATTCTGTGGATAGTGTTGACCCTGCCTACAAGAATTCCGATTTGTTACTTATTGCCTACTAGACATGGATACAGATTGATTAATCAAACAATCAATCACATTTTACAGACGGCTCGAGTTAGTGCGAGTGTAATGACCCTATCAATTAGTTCTTGTTGGAGAACAACTAGTGCACGTCTAATTGCCTCGACTTGTCGGTTCCTGTTTATCTATACAAGGCAGCGCCTCTGTCATGGCTTTTAAGAAGTTGACATTTTTTCGACGTCGCATGTGCGAGATTACAAAAAGCGTTCGTTGACTTTTGCAAAGTTGTTTCAGGATGCTCGTATCTTTGTCAAATCGAACATATCCGTTTTATTACCACTACCAAAATTGGCCGAAACTAATGATTGATCATGCAGAGCGATTAACAGATTCAACAATCCGCAGCGCCTGCCTACCATAAATGGGGACCGCGGACCACTCTCTGCCATTAGATCAATTAAATGTTAGCCAAACGAAGTGAGTTTCTTCACTTTACTAGATCTTTCGCCAAGGCGGGCTCTCAAATCATTAATTTATCGCTCCATCAATCCCGAGGTGTTAAATTCTCGCCCCGACTATATCATAACTAATGAACCGGATCTATATAAAAACATGGCACCAATGGGCATTTACGACCCCCAAACAAACAAATTCTAATGACCAGGACAGCGATTGTCATTATGACAGCAGGTAGAACTACATATTTTCGGGTGACACCATACCACCATCGGTACGGTAACGGTAGCCATGCCAGTGTTGGTGTTTTCGTTGACACTTTAGCGATAAGAACCAGAACGACCACCAGAAGCTACCATTTCGCGGTACATTCGCTCTCAAGTTTGCTCAGGAGGCACTGCCAGCGCGCGGTCCATGAAACGTATAACATGTATAACCACCACACGCTGTCAATTAAATTATCCAAAGTAGGGTCAGGTACATTAGGAAACATAGTCCAGTAAGTGACACAATTGGAAAATTACCCAGCCATAGATCGTGGACAGGTGATTGCGCCAATATTCAAATGTCAGTTGCAGACGCCATAATGGGAGAATGGCCAGCGAAAAGGCGCACTGCCCAGTGGATCGGGCAGTTGCATGTATCCGGGAATCCAATTAGCTGTTAAGGGCTTTCATTGTCATATTTGGTGATTTATTAACAGAAGGATATTCCCCTTGATTGGGAAATGGTCCAGTGCAGTACAGTGGCTAATTAAGGGTCGCAGCCAGAGAGTCGCGGACAGTGGACAAGACATAAGTAGACAGGAACATGTCAAGCGGTAGCTATATGCCCATTCAAAAGTCTAAACAAAAAGTCATCATTATGTCCTAGACTTAGACCAACATGAGTCATTTGAGGAAGTTGCTCTAGAACATTTGAAGCGCTGAATATATCCCATTTATTTTTATTCAACATTGATGGAGCAATCTTATTGTGCCCATTGACTTTGAATGATTTCAATTAATTTGTATTTGGGGAGCGCCGTGATTTTTCTCTGTCCACTTGTTTTCAAATTGACAACTGGCGTACGTACGTAGGTAAGCAAATATGTCAAGTCTTGGGTTTAAGATTGATAAGTCTTGCTTAGTGTATGGAAAAAATGTGTTCGGCTCGAGACCACCCAAGGGATACGTTAGTTAAGTTGATTTTTAAAAAGCTGCGGTAGGTAGGTTAGTTTATTTGATTAAATGGGAATGTACTCCCACGCGCGACTAGCCCGCCGCCGGTGGAGGCTTGGTTATTGACAAATTCGAGTACTTTTGAACGCGCTTAAGGGGTTCGGACATTAAGGAAATCAAGAAAAAAGTACTACCACAACAGACATGGAAAAACTGAATACCACAAATGAGAGATGAATTATGAAATAGGAGGACATCTTCAGCTAAACAGTTAGAAAAAAACACCTTTTGCGGCTAAACTGTTTGCCTTTATGTTTATCGACTCTGTGACGGCGCCAGACATGTCTGCTGTGCCTTGTATATACACAGTTGACTTCCTCAAATCCACAAGTTGGTTTTGAGCTTCATTTTTATCATCTTCTTTTTACGAAAAGTTGTCGTGAGGTGCAGTCTTAAAACGGCGCTTTAGTGCTACTTACCAAATTAAATTATTTTGCAAATGAAAAGCTTACACCTCTTGCACATTAAAAACCACTCAAACAACAAACTGCGTAAATGTTCCTTAATGTATGCAATTTAAAGTAAACAGTTTCTGGAAATATATCGAATCCCAAAAAAATAAACGAAATTCTATAAGAAACGAAAAATCCTTTCGCATTTCAAATAACGAAAACAGTAGTGCAAAGGCGAAAATATTTTTTAACGTTACTTGTTAGGCCTTACTAATAAATCATTTGTAACCTTCACACTAAATATTTTGTGGGTCACAATAGTTAATTTTATTTTTGGGAAATTTTCGCCATTTTGAGTTCGTAAAATACTAAATATGATTATTAGTATCGGGGCTTCTCTTTTCGTTTTGAAAAGATCGAGAGACAGTTTGTTTTACATTGCATATTTATTGGATCTGGATATGGACCAAACTAGGCTGTTAACTGAGAGCAGATACGATACATTTACCTGCCAGTCCTGCATAGGATTCGTGCCTGTACAAATCAAAGGAGCGCCATTGCTGCCGCACGTAGGGGAGAGTGGGGCACCTTTGAACACTTTTTCCTTCCAAGTCTCATAAAAACCTATGTTTTCGAATGTAACCTCTTTTTTCTTTTTGAAATGGGACGTTTAAACGCATAATTCCATCCGTTTTATGAAGATTTCGATTTATTATTAATTTTTGAATGAAGCAAGTCCATATGTTCAAAGGTGCCCCCCCTGTGGGCCGATTTTGAACTAGGCTGGGGCACCTTTGAACGGCAGTTTATACAAGGTGGCGCAAAAGTAATCCTTCTATCAGAAAATGCTATAAATTTTGCGATTGGCCCCTAATGTCAGTTCTGTTTTGACATTTGTGTAGTAAACTCATGCGAAATACACGTTAATGAACAATGTTACGCTACACTGCTCCAGAACGTGGAATATATTTGAGCAATAATCGGTCGGTGACTTTGGCACAACGTGAATTTCGTCGCAGATTTCCTAGCCGTCCAACGCCTACTGGTGAAACACTGCGACGTTTAGCCACTCGCCTCGAAGAGACTGGCACAACACGAGACGTTGCCATGAGTGGCGCGCCCCGGAGCGCCCGTTGTGCCGAGAATATCGCCTCTGTTGACGCGGCCATTTTTTTTCGAGAACGCCGCTGGTCAAACGACAACAGTGAACGGTGCGCGCTATAGGGCCATGTTTACCGATTTTTTTCTACCGCAATTGGACGATTTAGGACTGGAGGACATGTGGTTCCAACAGGACGGAGCTACGGCACACACTGCGCGAGCCACAACCGATATTCTGAAAGCGGTGTTCCCGGGTCGTTTTTGGCGATTTGCACTAGCCCGCAAGATCGCCTGATTTGACCGCTCCAGACTTCTTTTTGTGGGGCTTTTTGAAGTCGCGGGTTTATGTCAACAAGCCTCAGACTCTTGCAGCTCTTTGAGACAATATCCGTCAAGAATGTGAGAACCTATCGCCGGAAGTTTTGGCCAAAGTGATGGAAAATGCCATAAAAAGGGCTCAAATGACAATCAACTGTGGCGCGGCCATTTACATGACATCATATTCTCGACTTGATGTAAAAAAAATTTAAAGACCAAATAAAAATAATCCACAAGAAGAATCAAAGTTTTTCATTTTTTTTTTTAAATTACAGCCAAAAAACATCGGAAGGTTATTTTTGCGCCACCTTGTATATAAAAAATAAAAAGAGAATATGGTTAGAGACATTATTATTTCATATGAAACAGACAAACATATGTCACTTCAAAAATGGACTAAAGTGTGGGGTGAACAATTTTTTTTTTAAGTAGATGGCAACCTTTTATTTTTTATGTAATAACAACTTATGTAAATAAAACTAATCAAGTCGAAATCAAGAAGCTATAACTTTTTACTTTAAACAGAAAAGCGTACCTAGTTCTTATTATTCGTATATTATCAGGGAGTCTGTTAAACAATTTTCGGGAAATAATGGAGTAAGGAGTTTTTGAAATTGGTAGTGCGAAACTCCGGTATAAGAATACGACTTTGTGAGCCATTGCTTAAGGTAAAAGTGTCGAAAATCGGACTCTGTATATATCCACCTCTCAAAAAGAAATCCTTAAGCACTTTGTAATAAAATAAATGTTTAACTGGAAGGATGCTCGCAAGGCGAAAAAGCTCCATAGTGTGGGCTAGGCGAGGACAGTTACAAACTTTTCTAATTGCGCATTTTTTCAATACAACCAACTGCTGAAGCTTATTCCGGTAAGCGCCTCCCCAACCGCTTATACCGTACTGAAAGTTTGAATGAAAAATTCCGTAATAAATTGTTTGTAGAGTTCTATTAGAACAATACCTTCTTAGATGATAGAAGATACGTATTGTTGAAAGCAAATATCGCTTTAAATTCGAAATTTGTTCAGACCAGTTAAGGTTACTGTCGAAAGATACTACGGAAAAAATTTTAAGATCAAATCAAGAAAAATGAGCGCAGAATCACGAAAAGTTTGTCTAGTTTTAGAGCTTAGCTCAGGATTTACTAATTCACGACTTTTTATTCGCAATTCTATAAATTGTACGAAGTGAAGATATTGACCCTCAAAAGTCGCGAATCGCTACTTTTTATTGTCAATGGATCAAATGAGGAATACATAAATATTGCAATAACCAATCGCAATTTGACACAAATAGTTATTAATTTGCTATTGCTATGGATTGTGAATTGCAAAAATAATTCGTAAATTACCACTTTTGTGTTGTCAATTCCGATTTCCTCCCTTAACAAATTGCAACCATTTAGTCTTGAATTGCAACTCAAAAGTGTTGATTTGCGAACAAAAGGGTTACCACTTCAGTAGTTGCAATTTACGAATTCGTAATGGTAAATTGATTTTTTTTTTATCAATTTGCATTTCATATTTTGCAATTTACGATTCTTGAGTAGTGATTTGAGGCATCACCGTATTAAATTGAAATTGTTTTATCGTGAAATTAGAAAACTTTGTTCTCAATTTACAACTTATATCTTATAATTTATAAATCAAAATTCGTAGTTTAATTATTTCGGTTATTTTCGAATACATATTTAAAGTCACATTTTATAATTTGTTTCCTCCTGATATCCATAAAAAGCATACGGCGCCCTATCGCCCGGAGACAACGGGATTTGTCTGGGGTGGTTTTTCGGTCTATGCTAAAATTTGAAATACAAACAAATTATTTAGAAGAACTTGCCATTGATACGAACATTTACAATCGTTTTCAATTACATATGATATTTCAGATTCCATTCCAATTTCAACTTCTTCCTAATAGCCCTACCTACTTAACTTTTTTTTGTATTATTCAATATGTACTTACAAGATATATTCCGAAAGTTTTTACAATTTGTTGGTTAGTACACTCACTATCACTACGAATGAATTATACTTATAAATAACTTGGACCCGACAAGAACTGCTTTAAGCAAAGATTGAATACCGACTGTCTGACTCTAATGAAGCCAAATGCGCATGGTTGGAGCTGTCCATGCAGAAAATGAAAGGACTTAAAAGGATTTCTTTACATGGACCATGGACATGCTATGACGTTTCGTTTTTGTCGGCTGCCTGTGCGCACAAAAATTCCACACATCGGGTAGTTAATTCCATGGAAATTACCAAAAAATATTTTGTAATTCACGATTTCTCTACGTCAACTTACGTTTTTAATTTACATGGGTTAAATTATTATAAGATTTCATTGATTCATCACTCAGTGTTTGTAAATCAGCAAATACTTTTTGCAATTTGCGATTGTGAAGTAGTGCTTGAGCAATTGACCCATTGAAGTGGTAAATTGCGCCAAACAATATCCCAAATCACTACAAATAAAATAAGCTCGAATTAATACTTCTAATCGCAAAATTCAACAAGCAGAATTTTGTATTCTTCGCCGTTTTCAATGTCGAATTACGAATTTTTATATCAATCCAAGAAAAAATCGTTGTAATTTGCGACAAAGATATAATTCGTGAATTGCAACTCAAAATTTTGCAATTGGTGATTTTCAATTCTTTCCGTGCTCCTAGGAATTTGAAATGGAAAATTTCGATTTTAAAGCAACTGGCATTACACGCAACATTTACGTTAAAGGAGTTATTATAGCCTGGAACAGAACACCCATTATGTGTATATATTATGAAACAATTTGTACTTTGTACAATTAAACGAATGAAAAGCTATATCTATGTCAGGACTTGATACAGTGCTGAGATTGTTTGGAATGCTTCAAGAATGTCATATCATAATTTAAGTTTCATTTGTCAAACTTATTATCAAATCCGTCACTTTCCTGTTTAAGAAAATAAAACAAATTATTAGGTTTTTAAAACGTATTTATTTATCGATAGAAAAACGCTTAAATGGATTTAAATTTAAATTTTTTAATTTTTCGAGAAGATTCTTCAGTTGTTCTTCGTCGTCATCTTAATCGGGGGCAATTTGTTGCAAGGATTATTATTGCTAGACACGAGAATTAAATTGTCTTCCAGCAAATACTCATAAATCAAAACTCTATCCATTTTTATTATCACTTGCACTTTTTTCAATTTTTCACTCTTTTATTTTTTTAAACACCGAATAACAAAAACACGTGATCAATCGGAATGAACGAACTTTCTTTATCCATTAGAGAATACAATTCTTGTGTCGGTAATATTTCGATCTTAGTTTGACATTGGTTGCGTTTGATTCAAGAATATAAATTCGTATATCATGATCGTATAGATCTTAAGTGTACATTAATCCATTATGTAAGTTTAAGATTTTTTTCGGCTTGTTTGGAGAGCATAACTCTTATTCGATCCTGTATTTGAGTGCAAAAAACATAATTCAGGTCATATGGTTCTGATTTTAATATTGCATTGGCTTGGTTAAAAATTAAAAGCCTGATTTTAGATTTTTGTTATTGTTTTAAGAATCATTCGACTTATTTTGAGATTAAGCACGTAAGAATGAAGAATATTTAGAATAAGCCTGATCGGACTAGAATATAGCTTGCGATATATTTATGGGTGTATATGTATAGTCTTCTTCAATATACTCTGGATACATGTGTGACGGTAAGTGGCACAGAATAACACACTCCCAGCTATATCAAGCAGACTATATACTTTGGACCTATATATTTTGGACCAGAACAGACTTTTTTGGCCCACAGTGGGTTCTATTTTTATATTCGCAGACGTCATATGACTTAGGGCTTATGTCTTTTGCATCTATCGGCAGCAAATCATAGATCGAACTGGATCCAGAGATATGCTCGGGCTGTTGCTCCATCAGAAGTGGGTATAAGATTGACAGTCCCGGTGCCCTACTCTGTATCTCGCTTCGAAAGTAACATTTTTTGAAAATGAGCGTTTTATTACTCTCTATTTCGATAGCCAAATGAAATGTACTACTACTCCGATTTAGAATTCCGAAAGTATTACAGAGTACCTTAACTTAAGAACGAAACGCAAAGCAATTTCGAATAGGATTGACTTTTGGAACGAAATAGGGAGTAGGGCCGCAGGATTCGGATGTGAGAAGTATATGGTGCGAATAATGGGAATACCACGCAATTGTTTTATGATATTTATTGACAACCGGCTACTTGCCACCGCTGTCGCAAGAATGTTAAGGCTCTTGGACTACAAAATAATACGGAATTTTACTGAATTCCTCTCTCTGCAATTTATAATGAGTGGGCTTTTAAATTTATCAAAATACCGCCATATAATATGAGAGAACGAGTGAAAAATTGGATAGAAACCAATAACAGGTGAAACTCAAGAAGATTTGGCTCTTCCAATTTTCTGGCAGCAACAATTTATTTTCCGCGTAAAAGTTGCTTCGATACAAAGAGTAGCAAGTCCTGAATACGGTCTTGTGAAGAGAACGAGCAATGAAAATTGCATATAATTGCAACCACTTTATTTCAATTAAATTAAAATTAAAAGAGCTTTCAGCACTAAGTACAGTGACAGCTGACAGGTATGGTGCACAATATACGCCCAGCAAAGCGTTGCCAGTTTGGAGGTTTTCCCCCCAGATCTAGGGTTTTTTTTTTGACCGACGGGGGGAAATGTGCTGATTTTTATTTTGGAATTGTGTGCAACTCTTTTTTTTTCTCACTTAAAAGGATCGTTTTTTTAGAAAATAGCTAAATCTGGGAGTTTTTCAGATTTTTCTAGGGGGAAATATTGGAACCGTTTGGCAACACAAACATTTGCGAAAATCGTATCCCGGTTCTGCAAAAAAAAACTCCATTCAGGAAACTAAATAATGAGAGGTCTGCTTCATAGTTGGTTTCGTCGATATATTTCAGATGGATTAACTCTTCGTTCAAGTCAGGTACATGTGATTTGTATTTTTCGACGAAACATGTTGCCGCATTTCCAATCTCAGTTGTTTCTATTGTTAAGATTGACACAAAAAGGAAGAAGTTACATTCAAATTTTGCATTGCATCGAATTGGCGAGAAATTCCAACAAAAATCGAGTCAATATATTTCTTTGTCTAATTTCGTTGGTTTGTTGTCTGGATTTTCTGCAAAGTGCCTCTTCAATTGTTGTCTTCGGTGCGATGGAATCTCCCCTAATGTAGTCGCAACTGTTTGGGATTTTCATAAAAAATTCAAATTGGGAGGAAATCGGAGATCAAACTCTGAAGATTTTGAATTTCAACTTCAATACTGAATTCTCCTCTTCCTTTTATATTTTCATATTCCATATTTAAAAAAAAATTAAGCATTATAAGTTGTTTGTCTCTAATTTCCGGGCCCCTCATGAAAGCCGAGTCCGGGGGAAATCCCCCCTTTCCCTACCCCTTGCGACGACCCAGGGTACAACATTTATTTACCAGAACTATAGTTACCATGATAAATAAAAATAGTCATCCGCTTAGTCCATTGACAATATTCGGATTCAGTAGAACAAAAAAAAAAACAACAAAAGACAACAGCTCAGATCTGATCTCCCCCTAAAATATTTCTTCTTCACACAGTCACCAAATTTTGGGTAAAAACAATTTCCGAAAGTCATTAAGTAGTTTCTTGGAATACGGTATGATGTTCGCCAAACAGGACCCGACAACAATCAGTGATGTCATTCCGATTTGGCATCTTTTACTATATCCAATAGTGGAAACCCAACTAATTAAGAACAAAGCGAGGTTATTTGTTTTACAAACAAGTATATACGGTATGCACACCGCTAGGATCTCAAAAGAGGACAACATGCTATTGCCGACCTTGGACACCAACACAAAAGACTCATAACTCAATAAGACCGTTTTCACACCAAATCTGGACACAGTGTACCGGTTTCCTTTGTACCAGCCAGTACGATCGTGGACTTTAACAGTGGATTGTTCTTCTTCATCTTACTCGGCTATCTGCAACTTTCATAAATTATTTGCAAACCATGCTGGAATGTCTGACATTTTAGCTGCACAATTGCCATTCCACTCCTTGAATATAGTGAACAGCATACCGCAACTGCATCGACTTTGGTTACAACAAAAGCTCAATCTGAATCGGAGTTGTTATGAGTGTCGTTTTACTGCTTATCCTGTAAAAAGTTGTATCCATTGCAAGTTTATCTTATGTCTACCCATGGTGACCTTGATGATGCTTATGCACTTTAAATAGGTTTTTTTCCGCTGATTTACCAGCGCCCACCAGTGTTTAGCAATAACCGTCAGAATGCCTCTCTTTGTTCGATCGTCAATTGATGTAGCAGAGACGTTGACGAAAATACTGATCGGTATCACTTGAATCAACAGACGGTTGCACCCGTTTACGGTACATCACGAAGATACCCCTATGGGTTGGAGCATCTGAAAAAAAGGTTCATTCCTCACATCAAGGTCAGCCGGAGGTAATTTATGATAGCCGACCTTCTTGTAGGTTAAATACTGCGTGCATATTGGATTGTACCGCATGCCATACCTCACCAGTCACCATGCATGTGGTTTATAATTACGATTATAATTTTAATAAGTTTACCACATTTTATTAACCGCCCATAAATCATTGAAAGGTGTTAAATGGTGTAGTTTTATTGTCTTGTGTGTTTTTTTTTTTTTTTTTGAATCCAAGCGACACTAAGCCCGAGTAGAAAATATACTTATCCAACAAGAACTTGTACTTTTAATTGGGCTTGCGTGAGCACAGACACTGCACTACTACATTTCGAAAACTAGTTCATTTTATGTGCCGTGTAAAATTGGTTTGCTAGCTGGGCCATTGTTCAAGCCAATAAAGTTGATTTGGTGTTCATAGGTTCTTCTGAAAATTCGTTCCTGAGCAGGTATGCGTGCTTTCCGGTAACGGCCTTTGTTAACCACTTATTGAGTGACCGTATGAGATACTCGTGCAAGTATGTACATAACCTCTGGCGTAACTTTCCGGTCGACTTTGTTCACTTCCCGGTGACATTGAAAAGTGAAATTTTGGGAATGTGGACCGAAGGCCACTGAACTGGAGCACAGAAACTTGCCGATCAGGATTCAGGTCGTGACTCTGGTTGTATGTTGCTGATGTTCGATGAGAGAGTGCGGTTCTTCCGGCTTAGTAAGAATTATCTCGACATGGTGCAACGACATCAGAAAAGAGAAGATTTGATTGGCTCTGTATAGAGGGAGACAGTTCCAGGGACGGCAAAAGGCATTTACAGTGTTAAATCGATATGAAGCAGACGGAGATCTTCCCAAGATATAACCATTAGTCATCACCCGATAGCCAGTTCCGAACCGAATCTAATAGACCCGTCGAGTCATTGGTTTTCGAAGAGCTAGTCACTTCGGTAATTCACTTTAATCCATCACTGTCGCACCGCTGATAAAGCTTAACGATTATGCTCGTACATGCAGATTATCAAATCTGATTGGAAGCCGCCACCAATTACACTTAACCCTAAACGATTTATGGAGTGCTTCAGAGACCGATTTTCCTTATCATTGGCCAGGTGATAAGATTGGTTGGTCGCTTCCAAAACCAATATAAAAGCAACATCCTCTCGAGAGCCCTCCTTAGTTTAAACACTATGTTCCGCTTGGTAGTTTTGTGTGCCACAATTGTGGCACTGGCATCATCCGCTTCCATCCCCAGTCCAGATGTCGACTTTCCGTTCAGTGGACGCATTGTTGGTGGATCTGTGACCGACATCTCCAAGCATCCTCATCAAGTCTCGATGCGATCGAAGTCGTACATCGCCGGCACCTTTAGACATCGCTGCGGCGGCAGTATTATCAGTTCGAAAATCGTTATAACCGCAGCTCACTGCGTTTCCAGTGTCCCGGCAAATCGTTTGGACATTGTTGCCGGTTCAAGTATCTTTAACGGGGATGGAACTGTGGTGGCAGTTGCGAAGGTCTTCTTCCACAAGAGCTACAACAAAAACGTGGACTTTGAGAACGACATTGCTGTCCTTGTGCTAGTTTCCGACTTGCCATTGAATGGAAAGACCATCCAGCCGATCGAACTGGTCGAAAAGAAGCCAGAACATGGAGCTATAGCAACTGTGACTGGTTGGGGTACAACTACAGAAGGCGGCTCTCCGTCAACAGTTCTGCTGGAGGCCAATGTACCGATTATATCCAACGACGTTTGTGAGGGCAAATACGGATCAAATGGCAAAATTAACGACAGCATGCTGTGCGCTGGTTCCGCCAAGGGTGGCGTCGATGCATGCCAGGGAGACTCTGGAGGTCCGCTGATTGTTGACAACCAACTGGCCGGTATTGTGTCATGGGGCGATGGCTGCGCCAGGCCAGACACACCAGGAGTCTACGCTGACATTGCCTATCTTAGGCCCTGGATTAACGATATAATTAGTGCCAACCCATGAGTGCATACCAAAGTTGTAACCTTTTAATAAATAATGTCCTATTGCATAATTCGACACGTCGTCAACAAAGGCTTTATTTTATGTATATTTATCCGCAAGGGGGTCGTAAAAGATCAGAAGAGAACTTGTAACTTAACGCTAATGTGTAATCTGATTTGTGTAACACTTGTTGAAGATCACTAGTTCTACAAGTACAAGTTGTAGGCCCCTGATTAAAGGTAACTGATGGATTTTCTAGTTCTAGTTACATGTTTCCCATCTTGGTTGGAATCGCCACGCCGTTGACTGAGTTTTAGTGGTAGGAGGTCAGGGAAGTCTTGTTTGAGAAGCTAAAAGTTACACGAGTGATGGTGTTAGGCGATGCTGAGTACAAGCGACCTAAGGACCAGGCTTATACAAGGTGGCGCAAAAATAACCTTCCGATGTTTTTTGGCTGTAATTTAAAAAAAAAATGAAAAACTTTGATTCTTCTTGTGGATTATTTTTATTTGGTCTTTTAATTTTTTGTACATCAAGTCGAGAATATGATGTCATGTAAATGGACGCCGCCACAGTTGATTGTCATTTGAGCCCTTTTTATGGCATTTTCCATCACTTTGGCCAAAACTTCCGGCGATAGGTCCTCACATTCTTGACGGATATTGTCTCAAAGAGCTGCAAGAGTCTGAGGCTTATTGACATAAACCCGCGACTTCAAAAAGCCCCACAAAAAGAAGTCTGGAGCGGTCAAATCATGCGATCTTGCTGGCCAGTGCAAATCGCCAAAACGGGAGATTAGGCGCCCGGGAAATGCATCCTTCAGCATATCGGTTGTGGCACATGCAGTGTGTGCCGTTGCACCGTCCTGTTGGAACCACATGTTTTCCAATCCCAATTCATCAAGTTGCGGCAAAAAGAACTCGTTGATCATTGCTCTGTAGCGCTCACCATTCACAGTAACCGTTTGGCCCGCGACGTCTTCGAAGAAAAAAGGTCCGATGACTCCAACAGCACACCATACAGTGTCTTTGAGCGGGTGTAATGGCTCTTCGTGGGTTACACGCGGATTTTTAGTGCCCCAGAAGCGTAAATTTTGCTTACTTACGTACCCGCTAAGATGGAAATGGGCCTCATCACTCATGATTATTTTTGATGAAAAATCATCTTCCTCTTGGTTGTGATTAAGGATGGCTTGATTGGCGGTCAGCGGCTAACAGCTGATGCACCGTCTGGACTTTGTACGGAAACATCTTCAAATCTCGTACCAAAATTCGCTGTAAAGACCGTCGACATTTGCGTGGCACGTCGTCTGGTCGATGTCGACGGCGCTTCCATGACATCTTCGGCTACAGCAGCAATATTCTCTGGAGAACGGCTACTCCGGGGTCTGCCACGCCTGGCAGCATCTCGTGTTGTGCCAGTCTCTTCGAGGCGAGCGGCTATACGTCGCAGTGTTTCACCAGTAGGCGTTGGATTTCTAGGAAATCTGCGACGAAATTCACGTTGTGCCAAAGTCACCGACCGATTATTGCTCAAATATATTCCACGTTCTGGAGCAGTGTAGCGCAACATTGTTTATTAACGTGTATTTCGCATGAGTTTACTACACAAATGTCAAAACAGAACTGACATTAGGGGCCAATCGCAAAATTTATAGCATTTTCTGATAGGAGGATTACTTTTGCGCCACCTGTAGTTCTAAGTTTAATGTCGATAACCTAAACATCTGCGTGACTTCAAAATTCTCTTTGAGGGAATTACTCCTCCTAAATTGCATTTTAAATCGCATAAAATCTAAGATTTATTGTTTTATTTTATTGTGTTAATTCCATTTGTCTGTTAAGTACAAATAGTGGAAAAATGAAGTGCGGCTTATGTTATTTAAAAGTCGATAGACATATGAACTCAAGATTCAGTGCATAAAATGTTAAGAATATTACCAAGGAAAATGCGCGAAATTAGAAAAAAACGAGTGCGCTTTAGACCACACGACTGAAGTAAAACTTCTTTAGCTCCATCTATATATACATGTTTAGTTTATACTTTCTAATATATCAATTTTCTTCAAAAATTTACTGACTATGAGAGGAAGAGAGCAAGAAAATGGGCGCGCGCACTGCTCTCTCTTGCTCCTACAGTATGATATGGACAATAGGCCACAGTTGCCACTTACAAAAAAAACTCAAATTCATTTATTTGATTTTGCACAAAATTACCAGCTGCTAGAAGACATGGGAGATCATCTGCCTATTTTCTTATAACAAACCCTTTACAAATTAGAGTTTCATGTCTGTATATGAATAAAATGATTAATTATTATTATTCACCATCTGTCAAAAGAAGAAAATGAGTGCATTCTGTAATTTTTTGAACAGCGAATAAAACAGTTTTATATGGATGGTGATGAAGCATATGCAAATAATGCAATGCGTTCACTCAGAAGCAGTAAGGTAGCATTTAAATGAGGTGACATCGAGTTCGCATTCTTGGTACATCTGTTCAAAAAATTACCATAACCAAATAAAAATTACCAAAACTCAATAAGCAAAAAAAAATACCAAATTTGTTAAAAACTACAAATGCGGCAACCTTGCAATAGGCGTGTCTTAGATATACGATAGATATATGGCTATGAGAGAGTGAAAAGAAACTGTGTGCTCGCACCTCTCTCGGTTGCTACTACAGTGTGCTACAGATAATAGGCCTGCAGTGATTCCAGACCTTAGAGGCAGGTTATACTAAAAATGTCCCTTTTATGTTTATAAAATAAATGAATTTATTATTTAAAAAAAAAAATACTCGTGATTCATTCATATGCCATTTTATGAAACAGTTTAGGGAAATAAAAAAAAGAAAATAAAAGCATTTTATTAAAGATATGTTAAATGACTTTTTTCTAAACATGAAAACATTTAATTTGATCGTAGGTTGAATAATTTTTGTATTCTTAATGAAATGAGCAATTGGGAACAAAATTTTACCAAAAAGTAAAATCCCTTTCTTTTTGTACTGTGAGGTCTGAAAAATCCCTTTGTCCCTTTTGGCTTATTATTAGTGAGAAAATCCCGCAAAAAGTGATAAGTCCCCCGATCTGGTATCACTGCTGCACTGTAGGATGTGTCTTAGATAATGAAACGTAACTGGCTGTTAGAAAGAAAGAACGAAAATGTTGGCGTGCCTATACAGTAATATTCGAAACGAAACATAACTCTCTCTCTTTTTATCTCAACTTATATCTCCTTCTCAACTTCCGCTCGCAATTTCCGTAACGCTTTCGTAAAGCGTATTACTTCAAAAAAAAAACTATTTTTCGTAGCATTCAACATACTGATTTGGTTGTCAAAGACTTCTTGTTTATACTGAGGGCATATAAAGTAAGTAGGTATTTTCAATTTTGAAAATATTTTGAACTTTATGTAATATTTTGGTTCAAAACAGAGAATAACTCTGTAGTGAAATCCATTGGGAAATTTTAAATTGTCAGTGTACTTTATCCTATAGGATAGATGAAGACGTAATCCCTTACGTTTCACTTAAAGAGATCAGCACATGTATTCATAAGCTCTCTAATAGAAAATTTCCAGGTTATGATCTTATAACTGCCCAAATTCTGAAGGAACTACCCTTCATAGCATTGGTTAAACTTAAGCTTTTAAATAATGCTTGTTTTAAGCTAAGATATGTTCCATATCATTGGAAGATAGCAGAAATTATAGTTATACCTAAACAAGGTAAACCTCCATCAGAAGTCACCTCATACAGGTCAATCTAACTTTTACCTGTTCTATCAAAACTTTTTGAGAAACTGCTTCTCAAAAGAGTAGACAGAATAATAGAACAAAGAAGGCTTATTCCTACCCACCAGTTTGGGTTTAGAAATAAACACTCGACAATAGATCAGGTACATCGTATAACAAATATTATAGAAAAATCGTTAGAAGAAAAGCAAGTTTGCTCTACAATATTTTTAGACGTTGCTCAGGCTTTTGATAAGGTCTGGCATAAGGGCTTACAGTATAAACTTCATAGGGATCTACCAAGACAATACTATGAGATACTTAAATCTTATATTTCAAAAAGATTCTTTAGAGTTCGCTATGGTTCAGCCACTCATATCAATTTTACAAATAAAAAAATAACAAACGCTCCTGTGGTTATTAATAACCAAGTAGTTCCTTATTCTAACACAGCTAAGTATCTGGGTATGAATCTAGATGCTAAACTGAAATGGAAGGACCATGTGGAAAAGAAAGTAGAAGAGTTAAATATTAGGTATAGAAAACTGTATTGGTTGCTAGGACAGTCGGAAATGTCCACTGAGAATAAAATTTTAATGTATAATCAGATACTAAAACCTGTTTGGACGTATGGTATCCAATTATGGGGTTGCACAAAGAAAACAAATGTACAAATAATACAAACTTTCCAAAACATTTGTCGATCTTTCTTTGATTGGTCATGATTAAGGAGGTGTTTTTAGTGCGTTAGAGACCCACACTACTCTGGGTTTCTAGCCCCATTGTGTCTTTCGAGATTTTCACCTTCAATAACAAAAAAAAAAAAAAAAGTGTACTTTAAAGAAGGAAATACCTATATCGCGGCCCTCTTGCTTTGATCCACTGCGTATCTGCCTACTGCAAATGTGTTTATATTGAAAGATTGCATCGCTGAAGATACAGTTCACTCAAACCAAGTGACTCCATCGACCCAAATCAGACTGTTATAAACGTCAAATTAATTTTACGGCCTTTTTCATTTATTAGCCTTCATATAAAGTACGGATAAAGAAGCCTAATCCAACAACAGCGTGATCATAAATGCGTATTAGCACAATAATTGTTTAACAACGAACTTGCGTATGCAATTTTTAGTGGGTGCTTAATCCATCGATTCAAAAAAATATTTTTACTGCCTTGACCGTTTCAGCTTTTGCTTCTGTATTGAAGATTTTGCCATGAAGGCGAACAATATTTTCTAGCTGAGCTGAAAACAATCTGTCTAAAAGAATGATTTTTCATTCAGGAATTTTTCTAGACCTTTTAGAAGTAGTAGCAGAAATCCTTTCCCTCGGTGGATATAATAATTTCCCTACCGCGGGTACAGGAAAAAAAAACACAAAGAACTTTGGGTCTGCAATGACATTCGCCTTTTCATAGAGGACTCAACCAACAAAACATTCTACGACATTCGCGAAATTATTTATGAATGAATGATTCAAAATCACAATTTTGCTAGGAGACTTTCAAGACAGCTAAATATATTTTAGAACCTACAATAACGAAAATCTGGATTAAACAGTTCAAGGCAAGGCCATATAAAGCCGTTCAAATTACGGGAGAAGTGCCACAGTCTCTAAAGGAACCATGCAATCTATACAGAAAGTAAGAAAGCAAGGAAATAAGGGTCCTAGTAGCACATCATCCCCGAATGATATATTAAGAAATAGAATCAGTCATATCTGCTCTAGAGGAAGAGTCAAGAGTCATTTCTTTCAATATTTCGAGGCACCATGTTGGTGCCCATCATACTAGCCCAAGTACAGAAAAGACGGAACTAGACCCTACCAGAATATGTTACGGAAAATATTTACTAAAGATAGATGCGTTCGGATAGACGCCTAAATCATTTAGCCTAACTTTGTATGAGAATGCCTTTCCATTCCAACGTTGTCGTCATAGGCACCGAAACAGTGGATTCTTCAGCGAGGTAGAGCGAAAAGAGGTAGAGAGAAAAGAGAAAAAGTTCTTCAACACCTGAGACAAACCAAACAACTTTAAGAAATCGATAACCTACAGAGTTTTAAAGCATATCTCAGTCAGAATAACTGACGAATCCTTTCCCAATTGTAAAGGTTATAGTTTAGAAACACTTGGGACAAATAGATACATAATACGTAGGTCTTTGCAGACTCTGTGATAAGAGCGCTCAAGCTTCAGATCACATTCTAACTAAAAGAAAACTAAATGTCTGTGCCGACTTTTTAATGAATATAACCTGCAAAAAGTACTTCCATGTGGATCTTCCTACAAGGCCTAGGGTCTTGATTCTCTGTGGTAATAAGTTAAAGTACCTTATGTCAAGTTTTGTCGTTTTTCAGTATGAACAAAACAAATTTATCTTATGGTTTTTAAATTAAAAATTATTAAATTATTATTAAATAATAAATTATGGTATTAAATAGACCAAATAAATTCTGTTTTTTACAAATTTAATGGTTCTAAATGGGTGTAGAGTATTAGGACCTGGACCAAAGGAAAAGGAGGACACTGTCATGTTAAAAACTCGATTTAGGCTTATGTCGCCATAAACTACTTTAACTTATTGCCACAGCTTTAACGAACCATTGTAATGTATCAAACTGCACAATCCAAGCTAAAACTACTGGTCGCTTGCACTGAAAGCCCTACGGATGCGACGAGCTCCATAGGCCTTTAGTTTGAGTATCCTTTCGATCGGATTAGAAGTTGCATTAGATTTTGTTTGTGTGCCCGTTTCTACGGAGTTCCGACAATTTTTTTTTGCACTAACGCTTCAACGTAAGAGATTGTGACGAATAACCCGAACTTATAGATATTTTTCTAAGGCACCTTTTTATTCGGGCAGCTCCGAGTGAGATATTTGCTAAAAGATGGCAAAGATCTATCTCTTATCTCCATTCTACTCCGGCATATTGTAAAAATCGTTCGCGGGAACACCTGCGCCTGAATACAATTCCAGTGCTTTCAAGTCCAAATTGATTTGAATATTCCAGACGACAATTGTCGACATTATGATCATGCAAAATTTACATACAAATGATACATACGTCGAGAAGCACATGCCGTGCATCGATGATTCTTTTTTCTCTGACAGAATTTGCAATGCTATTCTATTCACGCGCAGTTGATCTCTTAAATATCATTAGAGACGTCACTTTTATATGGTTCATGCATGTCAACAGTCCCCACTTGCGTCATTTTTTGATAAAACATGCTGACCATACGCTGACAAACTGCATTCTTCGATTAATATTCGGTTCCGCTGTGAGCCCAACATGAATATGAATACCTAAACGACTCCACTAATGGACATAGATAAATGCAACTTAATTAGATTTGACAAGCAATTGAACCACTATTCCACTAAAGCAACCTTACTTAGAAGTTGAAACTCGTCAGCTTCGAATAGTACCAAATGATGCACCATACAATGTCACCGCACGAGCAGCGCTTTGCATTGCAACTATTCTCCAAGTACATTTATAAACATCAAGTTACAATGTTTGTCCTAACACATTCAATCGGTAGAACGCCTTAAATAGTTGACAACATGATTTATTTACCAAGTCAACAGGTGCCACAGCATCCATTCACCGTAGCCTACAGATGAAGATAATCGCCTCAAATATGCAGATACAGATGCCTTTGTTTCTACTCCTCTCTATCGGAGGTATTCCCTGTCAGCTTAACAGCACTTTATCCATGTGATGATCGCCTTGAGGGTAATTCTCTCTGATGGATAAAAAAAAAAAGAATTTCATTAAAACCATAGGCGCCGCAAAACTCTGAAAGATAAATCGGAGCAACAGATACACAAATCCGAAGTGTGGTGAACAAAAGAACAGGGAAACAAATATTCAACCCTATCAGGGATTTTAATTAACGCCGCATGAGGTAAACAGATACATAATTTGATCAGCGTGTAATCAAAGTTGCCGAACACACTCATACCTACTCGGCCACCGGTAAATCACCGCTAATTTCTCTGCTCATTATCGAACACTTAGGGGTATAGCATAGGTGATATCTCAATCAGCAACTAAAAATGTCTAGATGCTTAGAATACCTACAGATACATGCATCGACACAAAGATACATTAGTAATTATTGTTTGAGGGAAATAAATTAAAAAAAAATCGCATTCTTTGCACATAACTGCAACACAAGTTCGCCAGCAGAAACCATCAGAAACCAGAAAGCGAAAATAAAACCAGCCGAACAAAGCTTAAACTTGTTAACAACCACTTTTGGTAGCGCTACACATTCACATTCGTGCAAGCCAGTTTCGGAGCTTTAATCCACTGCTTCCAGTCCCAGTTGTCATGTCAAACAGCTCGACTGAGGCAAGATAGCGGAATACATTGAAAGTGAGAGTCGGGCTGGAAATCGTGTCATATGTGGTCTACTCGTCGTGGTATTCTACCTGTTTTGTAGGCTTTTCCGCAAAACATTTGCGTACTCTTAGCAACTCTCTTAAGTGAGCTGAAGGCGGACTCAAAGAGGGGTTTTCGATTGTCTGTGTCTTTATGTCGATATAGCTTACGGTTTTACTCGCATCCAGCTTTGGCGAAACGGTGTTTTAAGCTTCTCTTTTGTGTTAAAATTCGCCACAAAGTGAGAAACGATCTCAATCCAAGTGAAGTTATTTTTTTGATGCAAGTCTTGAGGTGTTTCAAGAGGCCATTGCATATTTTGAGGTGTTTGTCTATTTGCAAAAAAAAAAAAGGAAATACCGATTGCTTATCTTGTGCATGATTGTTATTTTTAACAAAGCTCGACAGTCAGCTGCTCAAATTGAAGAGTACATTTATTATTGACAACGCAATACAGAGTGGCGACAAATAATAGTTTTTGCCTTTTAATCGTCGAGAATTGAAAAAAAGAGCAGGAAAACTTTCGAAGGTTTAGAGTTTAATGAGTTTTTTTCCTGGTTTTAAAATAACAAACCTTGCAATATTTTCCTACCATCCTATTAGTTATAGTAAAGAACATAACTTCCAAAGTTCAACAAAGAACTGTCTCAGTTGGCTTGGCAGTAGCTTATCCCTTCAATCCAATTTTGCAGGACATATTCGATTATACGGAACATTATTTCACGAGCAGTTCCGCGTAGGCCAAGCAAAGCAACGCCTCAAAAAATTCTAGAATTGTTGAAATTTTACCTTCAAATATTCATTATTGTAGGGCTGATGTGACACAAGATCCTTCTAAGCAGCGTTGCCGTTTGGCCTCTTTGGGAACCAATTGGCTGCATTTTGAGCCTCAACACACGTGGACTCCACTTTTTAAAATTACCGAAATTACTCCTTTTTTTAGTTTAAGTAAGATTTCCTTTTTGAACGAAAAATTAAAAAAAATAAAAAAGTTTCTTGTAAGTAATGAAAACTTTGTTTTAATAAATAAATTTCTGCGCGGTTTTTTTATTTTGCTATAGGAATTAGTAGGGACCACTTTTTATTTCCCTCTTTGAAATTTTTCAGAGTCAACGCTGCTTCTAACTTTACAAGATTACGACACTCGCAAAATTCCTTGTTGTTGTTGTTGTTAAATTTAACAACTTGCCTATACCGAAATGTATGGAAATGCACGCCATTTAAGCTGTAGCTGGGCGGGAGTGGTCTCCTTTGACAAGCGTGCTTCTCTTTCCTTCCTGGTTAGTCTTCATCATACATTAAGGAGCATTGGACACATTCAAGAATCTAGTTATCTTAAGTCGACTAGATTGGTCTGGACAAGATGTAACCTGAACGCAAAAACTAGATTGGGGAACGTCACTTTTTTTTACGTCGAACACATATGAGAACTGTCAACTTAGTACTCAGTTACGAATTTCTTGACTAGATTTGTCGGCGAAACGTCAACTAATACAGCTGCTCATATATGACCGATTTTAGCCTATCAAAACCGAGATACATCTAGTTAGTCAGCTGTCAGACTTAATAAACTAGATATTTGAACGTACCCATTTTTCTAATACAATCCAACGCACTCCAGGGTTTTGCGATCAAGTTTGTTTTTGAGTGGCGTTTTTGACAGCTTCATATGAATTATTCCGTTATCCTCCGACGACAATCAGTGGTAGAATTTATTTACGATTTAGAGTGAAGTGTTTATAAATGTAAGATATTACAAGAACAAATAATTCAGGAACTCAATTTTTGTGTTTATTGCTTGAATTTCTGTTTTCAGGGCTAGATCAAATGAAAAAAACAAGCACCAAACCGTACGAACTGCTGGTGAACTTAATGCCGCATTTACACCATAACGCACGCGCATTTTTGCACGAGGCGGGACAGAGAGATCCGTTTTTCAGCACTCAATGCTAATAAAGGCGTAAGACTGAGATCACAAATCAGACGCCTAAAGTGTCATAGATGCTCTTTCCATAATTATAGATACGTAAAACGGAAACAAACACAAGTTCCGGCGAACAACATTTCTGCAAATGACTTGAAAACATTTCTATTTCTGATTCAAAATATGTGAAATGAGAGTTGTAATTAGTTTCAGTAAATTAAACCAACAATTCATTAATCAGTTCTATGAAATAAATAAATAATTCTCCGTTCATTACTTCCGGAAGCCATTTTGTTTTATAGGAAGCGAAATTTCATAAGCCATCGCTATAAAAATATCAACATGTATAGTTTTCCCAAAATTCCTATCACGTAAACAAGATGGCCGACCTAAAAACGTATCACGTTTTTTTGCGTGTTAGGTAATGTCGTCCCTTTCAGTCACACGGCTATTTAGTATTTAGCATCCCTTTAATCTTCCGTGTTAGGAATGTGTGCTGGTGTAAATGCAGTTTAACTTAACTTCGATAATCGATATAATTTGTATACACCTATAAAAAAATCTGCTATCTGTCGCATGTCAATTTAATACGCATTTTAATTATTCTTCTCCGAAAACGGAAACCCCAAAAGTAATTTGATGACATATAGCGCACTTTGTCGCATTGCATGCTACGGCTATGACCAGAAATAGTGTGCTTTAAAAACGTTTATTCTATATATTGCTAGCATCCTATTGACTTTGACATGCTATGGGCTGTCATTTCTGTGAAGTTTGACATTTGTATTTTTTTTTCGCGATGGCCGAGTGGAGAATGGCCGAAGTATTAAAGCATGTACGAATGAAATAGTAAGCTATTTATTGCACACTATCGTTCTTTCTTTCTATTAAAATTGACAGATAGGAAGCTGCTCGTGGAGACGCGGTGTTGCATTATTAACTTGCAAGCCAATATCATCTCCCCTTCAGCTTACGCGCATCTGGCATATTTGATGCTTTATTTCGACGCACATATTAGTTCTAAATATTTCGAAATGTTATGTTCCCAAAGGAATAACTTTTTTCATACTTAGAGCAGTATTTCTGCGCTCGAAATCAGCTCGCTGTCAGATTTCATGTTCCATTGGTCGCAAAAAAAGCAGAGTCAGAGCAATTTTGCGAATCTCGATTTCTAAGCGCGATTTACATCTACTTTCACTAACACCAAAACATTTGACATTTGTCAAACGTTGACGTGTGATATTATCTGTGAAAAATAGAAAACATTTTGCTTTTGGCCGCTGTAATGGATATCGAAAAAGTTGAATAACAGCTGAGTTTTTAATCACGCACCAACACAAATGCAAAAATGATCTCATTTCATGTTCCATTGGGCACGAAAATAATATGAGAGCGAAATCTGAAAACCCCAATGGAAAACGACATAAGTTTTGGGGACGCAGTGATTGGTTTGCTCGACTACTGAACGACAGATCTCAAGTTAAATTCTCGTAAAAACTAAAATTATACTTCCGCATCTTACCATTTTTCTGGGTATGTCAACTCATGTTTAATGTTTAATGAGTTTTATGTATTTTTTTTTTTTTTTGTCTTTTTCGGAACATTTTTTGGAACGTTTTCAAAACAATTTTGGTTGGGGATTTTTCTGATTTTTCTTATGACTTTTTTCGAAGAGTGTTTGTGCTATTTATTGTATTTTTTTTTTTTTTTTTTCATTTTCCCGTTCCTTTTTTGAAAGTGTTTTAAAACTTATAGGAGGCCCTTGGCAGCATTTTTATAGAGCCGATTCTTAGGGCATTTTAAGATAGCTTTTCAAGTCAGATTTTGGCTAGTTTTTTTGGAGGCGCGCTTCTCAGGTGGTTCGGGTGGGTAATTTCTTCGATGATATTGATAATCTAGTTCATTCATTTAATGTTAATATTGCTCATATCTATAACTGTAGCAAATTATTCCCATCCCTAACAGAAGTTAATTGTAATTTTTTCCTTTCATTTTTTTTTTCAATAAATTTCCTTCCGTACTTGCGTTCACTTGAATTAGTTCGTATTTTCTTTTTCTTTTCTAACCATCTCAATAGATGATCCTGTGACACTTGAAGCCTTTTTGTGCCCGATTTTCAACAAAATATAATGCAATCGAAGGAAAGCTACTTTTAAGCTAAGAAGTGGAAGACATTGTAGTTTCGGATTGAAAATAGGGTGAACAAAAAGAATACTAAAGTACTTTCCGCTTAAATAAACATTTTCAGTGATTGCCTGTCTGAGTTTTAGTAATTTTCGCAATGGCTTTGTGTTTAAAAAATGATTCTCCATCCAAAGGTCAATAGTAATTCGTCCATTAATTCATATATATTAATAGCTTATATATATAACTTAATAACTTAAAAAAGTTGGTGGCGCACACCTTATGACTCAACTTTTCCAAATTGTTAAGCAAGAAAGTCAATCCATATAAGTCGCCCTATTGGCTCCTGTTCGCCTACAAATTTCTATGTGCTAATTGACCTCCTTACAGTTCCTCTTGCCATTAAAAACAGAAACCATTTCGTATATTATACGCCACTCAACAAATAAAGCGAACCCTCAAAAAGTGCCCATAAATAAGCCGGTGCTATATTTTGACACATTTCACTGATTCACATTCCTTTGCTCACTGCGCCAGTCTCGCACATTTAAATCGTATAATACCAGGAACCATCTCCTTACGATGGTAATGCTGCTTTTATGATTTCGCTCTGATGTTGTCATAATAACGCCACGCCATTAAGTGCGGGAACCATATTCCTTCCACATCCGAAACGGTAATATTGACGGGCTTATACTCTGAGCTCAGGAATCGTGAAGTTGACCCAAAAAACGTGTGACTGCCAAATATGTGCATTGACTTGACACTGATTCCGTGATGCCGCGCTTCAGCCGCCCATGTGTGCGGGATACAAATATTTTCCGGGTTATCAAAACATCAGATATACTCAATTAGTGGTCGTTGGATTTTACGCAGGCTCAGATGCGCTACTCATCAATTGACCGTCAACCGCCTGCACCGGCTGGCTACCATCATTAACACACTTGGCAGCCATTGAAGAGACCAAACTACAAAAGAACAATTCCACGGATGAGGCACTCTGAGTGTATTAATCACTGATTTGTATCTCTTTTCCACGGAATGCATATAATGCAGACTGTGCGAATTTTTGTCATGTGGGCTCACGTCTTTCTGAGTTGTCCTTAGAGGGCTTCGGATTTTCCTTGTTTAACGCGCACTGTGTCAGATATTTATGGAATCGCCGGCAATGGTGCAGCAACTTAATTACGTGTATGGGAGTGAAATGTTATTTTTAGAAACGCAGGCAAGAGAGACCTTTCCCCAAAAATATGCTGAGGCCATTTCACGGATATCCAGCATTTTCCGCCGACACTATGGACAACGAAATTGTCTCTTTGGGTTGTTGTACATAAGTTACTTGGTAACTCAGTTAAACACCAAATAAATTGCATACAATTTGGGCCCGGTGACCGTGGTGCCAATTACCAAGTTTATTTGCGAACAAAGTTTTACGGATAAGGGACATTTTTCAAATTTGAGTTTCCTCCCATGGATTGGGAATTTATGGACCTTTTTCCAGAGGCTTGGTGGGTGATAAAGCGATGGTTTCGGGTTTCAGAAAGAACACCATGGATAAGCGGCCCGTAAACAATTAATACTGAGCGACAAGAGAAGTTTCAAGTGTGTTTGATGTATAAGCTTCGAGTTTTAAAAAGTCGGCTTGATGACAGAGAGCCTTGAAACTGTGTCATTCAAGCATTTTTGTAAATTCAGAAAAAAATAATTTGTGTTAAGTTTATTTGCTGACATCGTCCCTTTAGACGGTCACCAGGAAATGCAGTACGTAATACCCACGTTTTCAATAAGTTTTGTGTAGAAAAACTGTACCCTCCTCCATGCATGGGTTCCTTTTTGGATAAGTGTCGATCTATAGGATATTTATTTAATAAACCACAAACGACTGTCGAAATAATATAAAGGGTTTTCCAATGAGAGGTGTTATTGTGAATGACCCGCTATTTCGGTAGCTGTCACTTTTGAAGCTTTGATTCTTTGACATTTGACAGGTAGCAACTACGCCATTACTAAAAATGGAACGATACGCGCTTCAACAACGCATCGAAATTATTAAAATTCACTACAAAAATGGTGAAAATCTTGCAGTCACAGTTCGCAAAACTAAAGCATTTTTTGGTCGTCGTGAAGCACCTTGTCGGACCGCAATACAGAAATTGGTGGAAAAATTCGAGCTGTTGGGACAAGTTAGTGATTTGAAGAATAAAACCCGTGCACGTCGCTCAAGAACAACTGAGAATATTGCTGCTGTAGCCCAAAGTGTTGAAGAAAACCCAGGTCTGTCCATTCCTCGTCGTTCTTTGGAATTGGGCATTCCACAAATGTCATAACAACGTTTTTTGCATAAAGACTTGGGTCTTAAGGCTTATAAAGTTCAGTTAACACAAGAACTCAAGCCGGCCGATCATCAACAGCGTCGTGTCTTTGCTGATTGGGTCCTTGAAATGCATGAAAATGATCCGGAATTCCATCGAAAAATCATCTTGAGTGATGAGGCCCATTTCCACCTCGGTGGCTACGTCAACAAGCAAAATTGTCGCATCTGGGGTCGGAAAACCCAAGAGTTATTGTTGAGAAGCCTCTTCATCCTCAACGGTCCGGCGGGGTCATTGGACCTTACTTTTTCGAAAATGATGTTGGATCAACAGTTACGGTGAATGGATTGCGCTACCGAGAGATGATTAATGATTTTTTATGGTCGGAGTGGGATGGTATTAATCTGGACAACGTTTACTTTCAACAAGACGGCGCTACGTGCCACACAAGCATCGAAACCATTGATCTTTTACGGGAAAAGTTTCCGGACCGTGTTATCACAATTGGCCACCGAGATCTTATGATTTAATACCCTCCGACTTCTTCCTTTGGGGCCACGTGCAAGATAAGGCCTACGCCAACAGCCCAGCGTCGATTCAAGACCTCAAAGATAAAATTCGTGAAGCTATCGAGGACACAGGGCAGCCACTTTGCGATTTGTTTATGGAAAATTTCATGGAAAGGATATAGTCCTGTATGCGTGCTCGTGGTGGCCATTTGGCTGATGTTGTTTTTCATTATTAACGGCATACCTTCCTCTTTATTATGAAATAAACATCCGATCATTTATCTCAAAAAACTACATTTTTTCTTTGAATACCAAAATAACACCTCTTATTGGAAAACCCTTTATTAGGCATACTAGCCGAAAGCCCCGGTAGATAGCGCTATAAGCTTCCTTTTTTATTAACTCTTAATTTAATAATAGTTAATTTATTAATAGTTTAAATAATAATATATTAGGCTTCCTAACAGGTACTTCAAACAACGCAAATATATATTTTTTACAGCTCTACGACTAAGCGCAGTGCTACCAGACTTTTGATGTGAAAATTCCCACTTAGAAGTTTAAAATTTCCCTTTTTCCACAGCCTAACTCAGTAGATTCCTACAATATAAACGGGGACAACAATAAATAAATGAAGTACAATTTCCATTAACTAAAAATTGTAAAAATAACCACATACGTTATGATTTATATTCAAGTGGATAGAAATTTTATTCTATGCAACAATTCATTGCATTTAAAAAAAGCAACATTTTTCGAACAAACTAACAAGGAGAGTTTTTTCAATTGTAGTCTTTGACAGGGGCTGATAAGGTTAGGTTAGGTTTACGTTTGGTAGGGTGAAGCCTACACTTAGGTTCTTGCGGGACCATTGTGATGCCCTTTTAAGGATGTTAACCGTTGGTGTTAGAGTTTGTAAACTCATGTCCCTCCTTTTTGTAATCACACGACGCCGTCCAGCCATCCTGATATCTTCGAAAACTCGTAAAGATCAGAAAGTGAGAGACAGGCCCTGATTGCTTTTACCTGTTTTTAAATTAGTATGTAAATTGTCGGTCCCAATAAAGCAACTTTCTCTGCCAAATCGAGGCTTATTTGCAGAGGAAAATTTAAACACCTACCAGACCAAAGTCAATTTTTTGGACAAGGTCGGCCCGAGGGATGTGTATGATGGTCTGTGTCCGTACTTAACGACCACTGTAAACAATTGTATAAGATGTATAAAGCTTCTTTTTCTAATTCTAGGAGGAAATATATCAAACAGCAATCCTTTTTCTTAAGAGTTGATTTTCAAATCAGAGAAGCAACAACAGCAAATTTTATGGCGATATACGAAAGGCACGACTCGAATATGAACCTTTCGCATACGACACCATTTATAGAGACAAGTTAAATAAAAGACGTTTTTTATTTTATCCACATGATCTATATGGATCATTGATTTCCATGTGAGCATAATAAAAAAGGTCTAAAGCTGTGCCTAATATTGGCACCCTTGCCAAACTTGCCAGGTTGTTCAGAATGTCGAAGAAGAAGGCTAACAGCCGTAATGGACTATTCACATGAGAGCGAGCGAACGAATTGCTGAAGTGCGAGCAAACCACTTTTGATGCATTTATGAAAAGCAAATTGGACATATAATTAATTATCCCATCAAAATGTAAGTGAATAAACAGTTTAAAGAACGAAATTTCAAATTCCAAACTTTTTGTTGCGAACGAATACACGCTTTGGCGCGAATTGTCAAAGTTTATTCACAATCCACATCATTCAATTCGCGTTCCACAGACTAGCGAATGAAACATTCGTTTGAACTTAACCTCAAACTTGGCATTTTTCTTTACATATTTAATTTTGTGGTGTCGTTTTGGTTTGGTCCGAATGAAAAATACAAGAAATGGGGTCGAACCCGCTTAATTGAAATCCGGTTAATTGAAAAACCCGCTTATATGAAACATTCAACCTGTCCCTATATACTTGTTCTAACATTTCATACAAATAACTCCGCTTAAATTAAACCCGCATAAATGAAAAACTCGGATAACTGAAAAGAAATTCTCAAACAAATGTGTAACTCTACATTGAATATACTCCGTTTAAATGAAAAAGAAAAATGAAATGTATCGCAAAGTAAAGACGAGCAGGCTTTGAATTCTCTGCTTGTTAGTATTTGTTTTGAATGTCTAACAATTTCATTCTGTTTTTGAACGTCAAAAGATTTGTTGGCATTGTAATTAAACTTATTTCGTTTTTAATTATGTTGGCGCAAAAGGTATGTTCCAATAAAGTCAATTAAAAAAAGAATAAACCAAGAGAAAATCTAATTTATTAACTTACAGTCCAATAAGAAAAACACTAGTTTGTCAATCAAAGATAAACTTACAATTTTAAAAAGGATTGAAGAAGGAGCAATACGGAAAAGCATTTGTGGTGATTTTAATTGCAGTTGGTGCACTGCACTCTAACAAGGATATTTCAGCAAAAAGATTACATTGTCAATGTTGCTGCACAGAACCAAAATTTATCGATGAAGCGTTTACGTGCTGGAAAACACAGTCAAGTGGACAAATCTTTGGCTTTATGGTTCAAAGAAATGCGATCGAAAAACGCATCAATAAGTGGACCTGTCCTATGTTGATGGATAAAGCTAAATCTTTTGCTGTCATGCTGAAGGTCGATTTTGAACCAACAAATGGCTGGCTTGACCGATGGAAAAAAAGACAATATTAATTTCAAGAGATTTCATGGAGAGAAAAATTCTGCCGATTCTCATGCAGCTTCCGATTGGCTGAACAATATTTTGCCAGAATTTGCTCATCAATATGATGCCGATGACATTTACAATGCCGACGAGTCTGAGTTGATGTTTAAGGCTTTGCGAACAGGATCATTGGTGAACCGATTAGAAAAGCCTTCATCGTTTAAATTGCCAAAAGACCGCATAACAATCCTCTTTATTGCCAATTCATCTGGCAAAGACAAAATGATTTTTTGCATTGGTATGTACTCTCTTAAAAATTGTGCTTTGCTTTGATTAGTTTTTGTTTGTTATTTAAATAGGTAAGTCTCGTAATCCCAGATGCTTTAAAAACTGCACAATTCCGGTAAGGTATTTTTCAAACACCAAAGCATGGATGACGGGTGCAATATGGACCAGCATAATGAAAGAACTTGACGCAAAGTTTAAATCAAGCAAAAGAAAGGTGTTGCTCCTTATAGACAATGCATCTTGTCACAAACTTGATAAAGATGTTGAGCTAACTAACATTGAAATTAAATTCCTGCCACCAAACACTACTTCCCTCATCCAACCTATGGATCAAGGAATAATTCAGTGTTTTAAAGCACACTATAGAAAATGCATTACAAAAAGGCAACTTCTTCATTTAGACAATGGATGTTCTTTATCGGACTTTTCAAAAAAAATTTACTTGCTTCAAGCGTTAAAGATGATAAAGAGAGCCTGGAGGATGGTAAGTCCAACAACTATAAAAAACTGTTGTTCGGAAATCTGGATTTATATGGAACACTCCCAATGAGGAAATCGTTTGAGGAGGATGAACACATTTTTACAAACGCACTTCAACTAGAAATAGATTTTCTTACTGATGTTGATAATCATCTTCCCTGTTTTGGAGATATGACGGATGAAGACATTATAAATGAAGTAGGATTGCAGTTCGATGATTCTGCTGAAGAAGATTATGATGATCCAAATGCCGAAATTTCGGATTACATGGAATTGAAAAAACCAACAATTAATGAAGTATTTGATGCTCTTTGCGTTGTAAAACGATTTTTTAACGGGTGTAATGAGCTCGAAATGCTTATAGATGACATTGAATATAAAATGACAAACTACCATGTTCAAACATTGTCACAGAAAAAAATCGAAGACTTTTTTAAACCAAAATTGAACTGAATAAATTCGTAATTTATTGCCATTGATATCTATATGTAGTTCCATTTGCTATGTATGAATTTTATTTTAATGCTTTATTATACATATGTACGTGCTTTTTTTTCGTTTATAAATAAATGAAATAATTTTATTTTGTTACTGCTTCCACTTGATTAAATTTATTCATAAGATACATCAAATTTACTTAAATGAAACGATCTTTCCGTTACATATACAAAGTCGGTTTAAGTGGAATTTTTTTCAGTTATCCGAGGTCCGCTTAAATTAATGATTTTTCCACATTTCATTTAAGCGGGTTCGACGTATGACTGAACCAACAGATAAAAAGGTAACATACTTCAAATGGGAAGGACTTAATATAATTTATTTGTTTATTGTTGTTATTAGTTTTATTTAATTAGTTTAGTGTTTTAAATTTTGTTCCACCACATACAGGTCAACAATATTTTACTTTTTTTGCTTAATAGAATGTCGCTACCTTCAATTGCCGAGTTTTTTTTATTCAAAAAGTAGAAACAAATGACGGCGACTGTCATTGGATTCGCGGGTATCTGCGACCGAATAAAATGTATCATGTGAATGGAATGTCAAAATTTGCGAATATTCGTTTGTTCGTAGGTAGTTGGTTGCTCTCATATGAATGGTCCTTAAAAAAGCTTACCGAATCCTTTAAATGATTTAGAAGGATAATCAAAGCAATGTTCTGTCATTTAACTTCTTCAAGATCATGGACTTGAGAATACCTTCCAGGGGCACCATTTTTCTTCGTACAATTACTTGCAGACGCTGATAACATCCACTATCCAGCATTTGCAAAAAGGTCACTGAAATCACCGCCAAACCCCTTGACCCAACTTGAATAAAATTTCAATACCAACAGTTCCCGTTTCTTAAATCGAATCCAAAATAACGTGTTAAACAAACAATTCCCAACATTTTTAAACTGAGTAGTCAAAATCTAAATGCATCCGACCGGGTTTTCCTGTAACCACATCCATCGCCGAAGCAACGAGTTCTTTCAGCACCACAGTTCAGCAATTCATATTCCTTCGAGCACATCCGCACAGTGCCAAAGACCTCTCTTATTAAGCAGAAGGTCAGCATGTGATTAATCAACACCCAAACAGAGGTATTTCGCTGACTCATATACTCCACATAACCGCACACAGTACAAGCCATACAATTAAATAAATCATGTTCTTCCACTCTGTGCCTGGGGGCAGCGGAACAATACCATTTGAGTTACGGTACAGCCCCACTTGACAGATTTCTAACTCACCAAGGAGTCCGAAATCGCATAAGCCCCACCATAGTGCACTCGAAATCATCGCGATGTGTCACAGGCGCACCGACACACGACCAAGTCGAGAATATAAACTCATTTGACTTCGTGGATTATACATTCACTCCCTCTGATGGCGGGTGATGCAACTTAACATAGCACCACCAGCACTGCCGCGTTTATTTACTTTTGCCGGGCTAACAACCTCATCTGCATTCGAGCAGCGCGTTTGGATAATCACCCATCATCAGTGGGGATCATTAGAATCTGCAAACAGCAACCTCTCCCCCTTTCACTGAGAAAGCATGTCTCCATCACAAAGCATGTGTCCTTCTTGATCTCGTTTTGGGTTGACACAGGCCCTCGTGTTGGCATTGTATATCTTGCCAAGGCATGAGGTATTACAACCAGCGGTCCCAGATGCAAGCTCCTTGCGGCAGATGGAGAAAAATGCCGCTTGTAGCTGTCACCGAGAGTTCGCTGTGTGCGCTGTCAGAGCCAATGGCTTTCATAAATAATAATACTTGACCTTGGGCTCTTAAACGGTGCTTCTAACTAGAGGTAACTGCCCCGTGGTGGTACTGGCTCAATTCAGTTTCCAGAACAATAAGAGCGCACTGCCATGTCGAAGGATATAACGGCGTGTCAGAGCGCAAACTCTGCCGAGTTGGCGCTGCAGTGTCGGATCGCAAACCGAGTAGAACCGCCAGCCGCATTAACAATGCAAAATCATGCATTTATGCACTCTAAAACGGGCGAACGTGACAAATTTCCTCTCCAATTGTCGGTCGGTCGGTTCGTGTAATGTGGCATGCTGGGCTAATACGGGATAAGTCGGTATATCATAACAAGCTAGACGGGCGAACAACGCAGACGCGCGAGTTTGAAAAGGCCAATGCAAAAATTGGCGCTAGTGTGGTTGAGTCGGTCGCCGCAAGTAAAGGTAGAGGCACTTGAGAAGATTTTTTTCCTTTTCCTTGTAGACGAAACTGTAGGCAACTGTGGTGGCTATCGCTGGTAAGGACACTGGAACCTTTCATACACATATTAGTTCCATGAATCATTGTCCATTTCTACTGGAAAATAACTCAATCGCAGCATGTAATCGCACCGAATTTTTGAACTTTTGAAAAGGAACTTTTGACAACCTTCAGTACATTTGTAGACGCACTGAATTGTGACAGGTGGTATGCCACTATAGTGATGATAGGGATTTAAGTAAGCTTTGCAACCTGAATCAACCAAAACTTTGTAATATAATCAGGCTGGCTCTCTAAAAAATATTGAACACAAAAATTGGGAACGGAAAATTCAAAGGCGAAGACGTTTTGACCAGGGTTGTCCGAATTTAATTTGCTTTAAGCGTCCAAACCATAAAAAAGTGTAGCCCAAAATCATTGCCCAGTAAGAAGCATAAAAATCGTTGAAAATATTCCCAATTCATAGAGTATTTTTTCTTTGGTATTTTACCAGAATTTTATTTGACTTCTATCTTCTGCAATTGGCTTTTGTGGCTTGTGTCAAATCAAAAGGCCTGCCAAATAAATTGGTGTGCGTGCAAGTTAAACGACTGTTCGATGTCACTTGACTGCAAAAGTGCTACCAAGTTTTAAAAGTGCTGGTTTTTTTTAAATTTTTAGTTTTGTGAACGAATAAAACAAACCAAATCAACGCACAATTTGTAAAAACGATATGTAGCCCAAAATTATGTTGGGCTCTCATTTTTTTCATTTTTATCATATTTTAAGAAAAAAGATAGCCGAAAATACGACAAAGCGCCCAATTTGGCAACCCCGGTTTTGACCAGAGACCACCAACTTCGGCCGATTTCCCGTTACTTGCCTACAAGCTATATTTTTATGGGATGGCAAATGCTAAGTGTTCTAGTATTGTTAAATAGAAATTCGTATTGACAAATGTCACGTAACTTCAAAAATTCCAACTCACCACCACACTCGCACCTTGCATATGCCACTTCCGCTGTGGGCAAAGTTGCTGACAGCGTTCATAGAATTGTATCCTTTAAATTTGAAATTATTCGTTACGTTTGAATAATACTTTTTTTTAGAAATATGTGAACATTTGCTTTAAATATTAATGGAAAATGAACAATGTAGATTGGTTGAAGGAAAATAGAAACATGTTGAGCAAATTTTCTTCCGTTATCTAAGAAAAATTTACACATGAAATCGAAGTTAAAGATATTCAAAAGCAGAAAATACGCAACCATGTGTGTCCTAATAAGTTTCTAGTAAATAGAACTTCTCCATTACATAGTTTTATTGAAAACAAAATGGAATTATTCGCCTTTTAACAATTTATATTAACTAACCAATGACATTCAGTTATATAATAATGTGGCATTCCCGAACTCTAGCACATTTCCCCACGGTTGCCGAAGTTGGCAGCATTTACTTTTGTATTTTTTATATGTTTTTGCATGTCACACAGATTCTTAACTGACATTACACCGATAGGAAAACAAAATGGCGAATTTGAAAACAAATTGAGGGGGCCAGCGGCAAGAGGATTGCGAGTATGATTTGTCTATGGTTTTGACATCTCGCATCCCAATGATTCCATCTGATATGCCAAACTTAAGCGTCTTCAATTTCCTTTTCATCTTGCATTAGCCGTTACCATCAATAAGTCGGAAGGAATATGTATATAAAATTGGAAAATCCAGTTGTCCTGCATATCCAGCTCCACGTTGCATGCTCACGAGTCGGAAAGCCATCTCTACTATTTGTTTACACGAGCCTTTAATGAAAAAAAAAAAACAAGAATGTTGTTTACCAAAAACCATTGCAATACATTTTTTTTCAATTTTACCTAAATTGTTAAAAAAAAGTTTAAGAAAGGAACATTTTTTAAATGGATTTTTTTTAGACCCTTTTCCATTTTCAAAGATTCAAAATCACGGGGTGATTCGATAAAAACCAAAACGAAAACCGTTTCGCATTGCACTAAAAAAAAAAAACAGAATAAACTATGCAAAAGTTTAAGCTTGCTTTATTCACTCCCTTACGTCCATATTATTCACTCCGGGTGTAACTCAGGTTTAAGTTCATTTTACACCCGGTCAAAAATCCGCATTTCTTAAACCCGATAATTTAAACCTATGTCCAATGTGGACATAATTGAATACATGCATTAAACGCTGGATTAAAAATAGATTTAAATGTGGATTTAAAACACTTTAAACCGTTTTAATCCGTTTTAAACCCACGTAATGTCAAATTTCACTAATAATGACTTTTTGTTTTGTTGTTTGTCACCTGGAAATTGATTTGATTTGTAGTGTGCATCAGTCGAATCATGGACTATAGCCTCCAAAATGCCCGAAAATATTACCGAAAATCAATCATCGTATTCTTCGACGCAACCCCGCATGTGCATTCGATATTTTCGACTACAGGGGCGACGTTGATTTACCAACAGGTCTCCGACAAATTCGTCTTCTGATGACGAAGACATCAACATTTCATCCATTTCACGAATGAAATCCATTGTTTTCGTAGCTTCTTGCTAATTTTTATTTTCTATTTCACTTTTTTACTTTTCCTATTTCTCGCAATATTATGAAATTGAGTTTTAAGCTTAGTATAATGCTTGCGGTAAATTTTAGCGTCCCTAGTCTCCACTTCGATTCTCCACACCAAATATAAATGGTCGCTAAATAATTATTTTGTATTTTGTATTTTGGTTTTGCGTTTTTATTTTATCTATCAAGCTTACGTTTTTTGCGGTTTTCTCCAAAAAAAAAAACCATAATAATCACAACATAAACTTTTCCCTACTTTTTCTTCTGTCAACATTTATGTTCGATTTAATGTACCGGACATTTATTTCGCGAGCTAAATGATGAAGTTAAGAATTTAGGGAGCGAACAGGATACTGCTTTGCTAAACTACCTCGCTAAATTTTATCTTTGTAGACATTTTTGTATGGGAGATAAATTTTAGCGCGAGCAGGATACTAAATCAGTTTAAATCCAATCGGATTAAACGCCGTCAAGTTTAAAAAACTGTGCTTATGTTCGGGTTTAAAGATGGAATATTATGGGCTTGGGTGTAATTTTTCGGTTAAACTCACTTAATTTAATTTAAAAAGCATATTTTTAGAGTCATTTTCTTTCAGTTTTGACAGAAGCGCTCGTATGTACATTTGAAATTTGATTCTGTAACACGAAAACGGTTAATTCCTTTTGCATGCATAAACGATTTGCTTTATGTGTCGAAAACACGCAGGCCTTTACTAATAATCATTTCACACCTTCACACAAAATATTTGGAATGTCACACTATGCAATTTTGTATGGAAAACTTCGCCATTTTGAGTTCGAAAAATTTAGCCTGGATACTAAAAATGAATATAAGTATTCCGGAGAGAATTTAGCTTCGCACGAATGTATTACATCCAAGCTGGGATTCGTAAAGATAAAACGCTATTCTGTTGAACTTTCTTAATAAAATAATTTTTATTACACTATTTATTTTAATAATTCACTAAAAAATTCTTATCCGACTTAAACCAATCACTTAATTCACTACATACTTTACAATGGATCCCTTCCATTCGTCCCAAAAATAAAAACTCACACAAGACGAATGGTTGTGAGAAGCTAGGCTTGGGTCCATACGGACCTGTTCCGCCAATTATTTATTTTTTTTTTTATACTTTACACTTCTTTATCTTCACAACCGATTACTGTCTCGAACACTGTTTACAAGTCAACTGTCCTCTCTTGTTCTCAAATCTCCTCTTTTATATCCGCTCCGCCATCTATCGGGAACTTTCTAGTGAATTCCTGTTCGTCCCGAACAAATTCGATGGTTCTCGAATTAGCTCTGTTAACTCTGCACCAAGTTGACAGATTCGAATCTCCAATTGAAAGTGGAACTTGTTTGGTGACTAATGGGTTGTTTACATTTCAAGTTCCACGCTACAAAAGCAAATAAATTAATATTATAACGATTTTTTGTAGCTCATATAACGAAAGATTCTATCGTTTCTTTTTTATTGACTTTTTTTTAGTTTCTTCGATTATTTCTGCAGTGCATTTGAGGGCGCAGTGCCTTAGCGGTTAGTGTGCTTGGTTTCCTGAGCGAATGGTCTAAGGTCAGATCCGCGGAAAAACGCAAACGCAGCTCTCATGAATGTCTCACAAACATCCGAGAGTAAAACTATCATGGATCAGATTTGCAATTCATTCGTATGTACTCGATAATATTTAGAAAGGAATTGCCATTCGTCCTTAAAAATTAAAATGAACACAAGCAAACAAAGACGCTAGGCCTAAGGCACGGGCTGGTTGCACCAAATATTTTATTTTTATTTAAATAATATAATACAGCTTTCACTTTTCACAATCAAGCAACTTTCCAAAAGAAATAGAGAGTCACAGTAACGATTTGAATTAAGTTTAAACTTTATGCCTTCAATATAGGTACCGCTCATGGCATGACTACTTTGCGTGGACTGTTAAACGTCACAGACGTCAACAACTCGCTTTTAGACAAAAAAAAAAATATTGGACGATGATATTCAACATTTTTATTTCCAAATTATGTATGGTATACAGTACCGGCCCAACTTTTGAAAAGCAGTGGAAGGCGACTCAGAAAGGAGAATGCACCAACGTGTCTAAAAATCTGACACTGTAAAAGTATGCCCTAGAAAGTTAACCTCGGCATCTTCTGTTCCATCTTCTATTTACTTCCTCAGATGAATAGCCCACCTGAATGTCTGTAATAAAATCGTTTCGCCGATACTGTGAATACCTGAAAACTTTCGCCAATAATCTAATAGGTAAGTTCTTAGTCCAGGAAAGCAAACCATTGACCAACGATTTTCGGTCAAAGAAACCCAAGAGCCCTAAATCGATACACCCGCCCTGCTTTTACACTTCCAAATCGCCAACGATAGCGTCCATATACGGATGTGTTGTACTGAGTTACGTCAGGTTTCGGCATACCACAGACGTATCCGTCTAAGTATGTAAAAACACCGACGAACCCTGTGATTTCGAAAAAGGTTTTAAACAAGGTGACGTGTAACTTCTTTAGCTTTATGCTTGAAGCAGTTGTGTACGAAGCGATCAAGTTAAAACCAGAGGTATTATTTTTCAGAAGTCCGCTAAGCTACATAATTTGTTTGCATATGGTTGTGATATTTGGATTATCCTTACAAATCATCGAGTTATAAATAAAGCTCTATAAAGAATTGAAATAGAGGCCCTGAAGATAGTTTTGTCTTTTAATGAAGACAAGGCAAATGATGCCATCTCCCTACATCTATGATCTATGACTAAATAGAACTTAATAGAACGAGTAAATAAAGATCCCACCCAATGCCTATATGACCCATAGCGTGTTTAAGTGGGTGCGCCTCAATCAAGATCCTGTTGGTCATTAATTGAGTCTCCTGCCTACCTACCTTAAAGAGTTAAAGCCAAACAATTAATTTACAAAAAATTCTTCCTAGCAAATCGCAACAGACCGCACTGTCCTCCTTCACATCCGTTATAGTGCAGTTGAACCCTGAGAAAATTATGGATACCCGCCAAAATGAAGTGGTGCGCAGCACTATATGAACCTGCTTCCTATTTATAAATTGCCCAACAATACCAGCACTCACGAGCGAAAACATTCTTGTAGATCTCTGCTAGAAGTCATCTGGAATAATTTATTAATTTCCCTCGAACCACCAGAAACCATGTTTCCACGGGGGAAGGACACAATAAAAACAAAATTCCCTCGCCTCAGCTTTATACAGAAACATAAACAGATACAGTATCGCATCGATACTATAAGCTGGCTTGGAGAAGCTGTCCTTCAATTTGCTTTCAGCTTGCATATGGAACGAATCTCTGAAAAGAAGATGAATCACTTAGGACAGAACTTCTGCTCCTGCTGGATCTGGGCAACAATAAATCTCCAGCCCTCATTTGGATGTTCCGCTCCTTTTCGAGTGAGCATAACAACGTTCTCTATACGTGTTGACATTTCTTACAAAAGTTTTGTTGATTTTTTGAACTTCATCTGTAGGCACGGGACCGATAAAACCGTCGTCACGTTAATATTTTTTTTTTTTTCTTGCTACACACACTTTCAGAGTTGGGTTCCGACAGAGGCGTAAATAATCCCACAAAAAAATGGAAGAGAAAGAAATAAACCAAGCACTGTGCTTCTTAGCAAAATATATAGAGTTCAATTATTGCGGATTATGGTCGATTGTGTATCTACGAGTGAGTATCTGTGTGCTGCAAGAAATTGAATAATTCTTATTGGAGTCATTGTGTAAGATATTTGTCGGATATGCCACCAGAGTATCTGTATATGTACACCACCAGGCAGCGCCATCGTCATTTGGTGATTGTTACAAATGGGCGAACTATGAGTATCTGAATCTGAGACTGGACGGCTTTTGTGTCGTTTTTTTGCGACTTTGTTCGCTGCGGCTTTGGTTCGGATGGTATGTGGTCTGGTCACACCTTGGAATGCATAATTCAATTGGATACGGAACATTTTTAGCTGGTCCTCGGTTATATTGTTGTTCTGTGTCTTTTGTCATTTTGCACTGTGGTTTATTGTCTACCCATCGACGGACTGACACTGCGGTGTTGCGGAGGATTCGTGGCGTGCTTGTCTCGAGCTGCAACGAATTTAAAGTTAGATGTTGTAATCACTTAAATGTCACCATCGGTATGGCGGGAAAGGGGGTAGATCACGGCACATGGAGACATCTCGATTTAGTGAACGCGCGGAATGCATTCAGAGTTGAGATGGTGTTGCTGATTGCGCGATGGTTTCGTGATTATTTGCGAAGCCGCATTTTAAACATGCTACTTGGCAATTTATAGACAAACATGACTTTTTATTGAATCTCATCAGGAGATTAGCTAGAACGAGGATGTGCCTCATAAGAGGCCAACAACGGTGGATTTGGCAGTCAGAATGGGAAAAACCTTTTGTGGACTACTCCGCGACGTATTTGGAGCTAAAGTCGGGTCAAAGATTGCACCCCAAAGTGGGTAACCGGCAGAGGAATATCCAGCTTGATGTTCTAATTCGGTCTGAAGCTCCAGACTTACCGTTGTCCAGTCAGGATAATTTGCCGATTGTGTCAAAGATAATGTAACTGAAACCCTGTCAAAGAAATACAAGAAGTTTTAAAAAATGAATGCCCTCAAACAGAAATCAGACCCGGAACGTCAACGGACTAATGCATGAGAGTATTAACCTGGACCGTATGGATGGACACTCTTTTAACTCCCAGGTGCAATTAAAAATTACGTATGCGGTGTCCATAAGATAAGTTCGGTGGAAAGGAAAATTTCAACTATGCCATCATAGAGGACTGCATGTGCATGGAAGGCGATTCGACAAGTAAATCGGTTTAAAACAAAAATTGTTTCACTTAACCGCGATAAGCAGGGCGGAACTACTTAAAGGCTTTTTGGGCTGCAGCCCAGGGCCCCGCGAATACAGAGGGCCCCCAACCGAACTGAAACCAATAGACGATATTGTCAATAATAAAAATTATCTAGAATTTAAAAAAATCCGATCATAAGGTTGGCAACACTACGATCAATCAACCCGTGTGCGCCATTGACTTATTATATATGGACTGCTAGTGAAATGTCACTTAAAAACAACCTAGAAAATGACGCCAACATAACTAGCGCTCGTGGTTCTATGCGAAAAATAAGTGAAACAAATTGACAACCATCTTGGATGTATATATAGAATGCTAGAGCCACCTATTGGGCGTGAGTGGATTTGCCAAGTGAAACGGTAGAAATTCAAATTGTTGCTGCATTGTTTACAATAAATGTCGTCTCGAAATAGTGCTAGTTTAAATAATTAAAAAATCGTTTTTCACTGTCCCATAAATTGCACAATTTTCGTATATTTATTGCGAATTAGTCCTTTATGTTGTTTTTCATTATTAATTTTAGAAATATGATGTAATAACACTTAAGCGTATATTTCAATCAATATATATGATCAATAAATACTCATGATTGTCAAGAATATCACATTCGAGTACATGAGCATTTAATTCATCATATCAGAGAAACTTGAATCATATTGCAAATTGCAACCAATTATACAACACTTCATTTTTTAATTTTAAATCTTTATTCAATTAATCGCAATGACACCGTGTTATGCAAAACTATCTGGAACGAAATGGAAACGTCAGATGTGAGTTTCCAATTTATTACGCTCCGAACCACGAGAGCTAGCGCTTATGTTGGAACCAACGCTAAGTTGTCTACTAGCAGTAATTAGGTAGGGCCCCTAAGCAGTATTAGCCCAGTGAATTAGCCCCACAAATTCAAGATCCGCCCCTGGCGATAAGAGACTGCTTTTCCTTGTTGCACATATACAAGGTGCGCCAAAAGAAGTCATCCGATGTTAAATGAAAAACTTCGATTCTGTTTTTGATTATGTTTATTTGAACATTTAGAATTTTATTGGTCAAGTCGAGAAGATGATATTGGCCAAATGGACGCCGTCACAATTGATTGCCATACGGGCTCGTTTTATGGCATTTTTCATCACTTCGGCGAGAACTTGGGGCGACAGATTCTCGCACTCGTGTCGAATGTTGTCCTTGAGGGCTTCTAGGGTCTCGGGCTTGTTCACGTAAACACGGGACTTCAAAGAACCCCACAAAAAAAGTCTGGAACGGTTAAATCGGGCGATCTTGCGGGCCAGTGCAAATCGCCAAAACGAGGATGAAACTACCCGGGAACGCCGCCTTCATATCATTTAATATCGGTTGGGGCTCGCACAGTGTGTGCCGTAGCTCTGTCTTGTTGGAACAACATGTCCTCCAGTCCTAATTCGTCCAATTGCGGCAGAAAAAAACTCGATTAACATGGCCCTATAGCGCGCACCGTCCACTGTTGTCGTTGGTTGACCAGCGGCGTTCTCAAAAAAAAAAAATGGCCCGATGACTCCTCCAGCGTGAACAGCGCACCATGCAGTAACTTTGAGCGGGTGTAATGGCTCCTCGTGCATTACTCGTGGATTTTCGGTACCCCAGAAGCGATAGTTTTGCTTGTTCACGTACCCGCTGAGGTGGAAATGAGCCTCATCGCTCATTATGATTTTGGTCGAAAAATCGTCCACTTCGTCCTCGAGATTGAGGAGGGCTCGGGCGTAGGTTACACGCGTTTGGCGGTCGACAGGCAGCAGCTGATCCACGGACTGGACTTTGTAATGGAACAGGCGCAAGTCTTTGACCAAAATTCGCCTCAGGGACGACCGGCTGATGGCTAATTGCGAGGCACGGCGTCTGGTCGATGTTTCAGGCGACAGCTCTACATCCTCGTCGACAGCGGCGATATTCTCGGAACAGCGGGCGCTCCGGGGCCGGCAAAACTTGGCAACGTCTCGTGCGGTCCCATACTCTTCAAGGTTGGTGGCCAAACGGCGGAGTGTCAGACGGCCGTGGAATCGGCGACCGAATTCGCGCTGCTCCAACACTACTGACGAATTGTTACGCAAAAAAATAGACACGATTATTCCGCGTTCTTGAGGAGTGTATCGCTCCATGGCTTGTTCGCTTGTATTCTACATCTGTCTAGTCCACAAATGTCAAAACAGATTTGACATTGGCGGCCATTTGCAAAAATAAGCGCATCTTCCAATAGGGTGATCTCTTTTGGCCCAACTTGTACATACATTTAAAATTTCGTATCGTGCACTATAAGCACTTGCTGTTAACGCATCAGGAGAAATTTTATGACCGCATGAACGAAGCCCATGAAGGCTTTTAGAAGTGCGAAATAGAACGCAAAATATCCCCAAGGCGTCAGTTGGTAGGCACTATCACCACGAAAGGATAAGCATATCAGCACAGACCAAACGATTATACTGGAGCTCGTTATAGGGCGCCAAGCACCACAAGCCTTTCAAGCTGATTCACATAGTAACCTAACGCACTCTACTACATGGTCAAACCGATTGAAATATGTGCCGATCGATGTGAGATGTACTGTAAAGTTTAGAGAAAAATATTGCAAGACCCCTTACCGCTGGTGGGGGGAAGTCTAATGATAATTCTCTAAGGTCTTTTCTTTACGAATGAAATCGTTTTTATTATTCTTCCTCCTTATATACTAAAATATTGCTTACGTAAGGTACAAATATTTACATCTTAAATTACTAGGTGTCAAGCAGAGTCAGCGATAAGTCGTGAGAAATTTTATTCTGCTGGTCTCGCTGAGAACAGATATATGAAATTTTACACGTTAAAAAATAAAGCAAAAAATAATAGATAACGTTGTCTGGTATGGTCACCATGACATGCTGGGGCCGCTCCTTACGTCACAGCGAAATCGGCTGTAGAAAAACGCCGAGTTGCTGGTATTGGTGGTAGTTCGTGAGCTTGGACCTCTATCTGCATAGTCCTCTTGATCTTGTAGTATCGCCATATGATGTAGGAAATTATAAAAATAAACAGTATAGTTATTAGGCTGTAAGTCAGTCCATGATGAATCGGATGTACTGCTGCACTATTGGACAAATGCTCCTCATTTTTTATATCCGTTATCCATTTGCTAAGAATTTTGATGTCTTCATTGTCTGACTTAAGTATGACGTGTGGAATAACTAGTGGTTTGGATATATTCCTAGGGCTTTCAGACAACAGCTCTGTCAAGTTTGCCAATGGAATGAATGCTGCGTTTATGCTACTGGAACTACTGCTATATGATGTAATAGTCATTGAATCGTGTTTAAGGATACAATTTGGTTGTAGTGTCAATATCCCGTCGTTTTGCAATGAGATCTCTAAAATCTGTCTGCCACAAATAACGTTAAATGTATACAACCTGTCTAAGACGTAAATCCAGCTATTGCCGTTGTTGAGTTGAATCCAGACAGGAGATGGTTTGATGCTGCGCAATTTACAGTGTGATGACAATTCCTTCTCATGCGTCAGTAGATCCATTTCACATTTGCTGATATTGGAGCGGCGATTAAACATCGGATGCTGTTGCTTGCACAAATATTTTTCACTGGTTATTGTGCATTGTCCCAGCTCTTCTCTTGTTAATCTGTAGTAGGCTTCTCGTAACAGGTTAACTGTTAAATAATCCAGCGATGGTTCAATAAAAACATATTCATTGTTATGGGGAGTTGGAACGGGTATGACCTTGAATAGGTCAAAGTCTTCTGTATTTACTAACGGCACTCGTAAGTCGAATATGACACTCTTATCAGTTATTCTTGCTCTTGCTGTGAACATTTTATATAGTCCTAGCAAGCTCGAGTGTGTTTCGTCTCCTGCTACAGACAACTGCGGGGGCAAGTGGCTTCTTATTAATGTCAGCTGTGATCTCAATTGGTCTGGTGTTATCACCAAAGGGCTAATTTTGGCTTGATGGATATCTGTCAGAACATTCAATAGAGACGTCTGTGTTTGCTGATAATTCAAAATAGCTAACGTTGCGTAGGTTGTCACTGCTAAAAATGTCTGTTTTGCTTCGTTCTGGTTGATTGATTTGGATGTCATGCTCTTAAGATTTTCAAGATCGGTTTGGAATGCTTGCAGTTGTGCGGTAATGGTTTCAGTATTTTTCTGTAATATATTGTTTGTTGCCTCCGCTACTGACGTCTGATTTTTTATCAATTCAAGTAGATGATTCTCATTTGTTCGTGTTTGCTGAATTTGTTGCTCATAGTGTTCAGCATACGACTCATCTAGTACGCCGAAAAGTTTGTTTGCCACCGTACCAACAAAGTCGAAAGGAGATCGTTTCATTCTAATCCTTTTTGAGTTTCCAGCTCCTTGCGTATGCAGTAAGTCGTTGTTGCTTTCTATAATCGTTAACTGATGGTTAAATTGATGGACTATATTGTGAGTTAGAGCGTCAGACTTAGTTTTACAAAAGTCATTCATATCCCTCACAAGGTCTTGGAATCCTTCAAATTCTCTCCAATAGTTGGTCATATTGTAATAGATGATTATTTTCCAGTCGCTCGTAATCAGGTTTACACTTCCAATCTTCTCAAAGTAAATTCCTGGACGGTTTTTAAATGGAATCACCTTTACGGGATCATGTTCTTCGTTCAATGTCAATGTGTTACCATGCCCAAGAACAATTATAACCAAACTGGTGAACAATAGCCACCTTATTGGGCTTATCCTAAACGTTGTTTTATTTTCATTTCTCGATGTGTATATGCCTTCGATGGAGTCTATGGCCGAGTGGATTTTGTCTATGGGTTCCGATCCAATGTGAGTTAGCGCAAGATGTACATTAACTGTTCGTTTTGGATTTTCAACATTGCCTGGTAACAACCCTTCATCTTCAATTGGGAGTAGGCATAGTTTTGTAATGGGTCTCTTTATAAACTTCTTGTTACTGTAGACAGTTGCAGCTCTAACATGATTATCCTACCCCGGGTGTGTTTCGGTAATGCGGCCCATCAACCAGCTTGTTGGGGGTAATCGATCTTCCTTTATCAAAACGACGTCGCCAATGTTTACGTTTGCTTCAGTGCCCTTCCACTTTATTCGCTGTTGAAGATGTGTCAAGTACTCCGTAGACCATGTCTTCCAGAAATCTTGAGTCATCTTTTGTAATAACCGCCAGCGTGATCCATAGTTTCGTGTATCGTCTAAACAGGGCTCGGGTGCTGCATTCAGAGCGGATCCAATAAGAAAATGACCAGGAGTGAGAATTGGTGTATCTTCTATGTCATTGCTTACTTTTATCAGCGGTCGAGAATTCAGGCATGCTCTCAAACGCTGTTGTGAGACCAATGATCACGTATGGAGCGATTGCATTGGCAAAAAGAACCAGTCTATCCACCACAAGGGGGACACTCAATAAAGTGCAAAGACAGGGGCCATGTGAACTTGCCCTTATGGAAGTGCTATTGGAACTGACTCCTTTGCACCTCGTGGTCGAGGAATGTGCAAGTAAAACGATTCTAAGAATAGCCAAAGAAGGAATAGGACGAGAAAATTGCATCACATTGAAACAGTTTGATGCCCTACTCAAAAAACAACCATTATTGGCTCTTCCTAGAGGCGTTACTCTCGAAAGATTTGATTTCCAAAAGAACTTTGTTGCAAGATTCGGTATAACAAGAAGAACTGGAGCAACGTTTCCACAATTCACAGACTGGGCTATAACACAACAAAGTGGTACACGGATGGCTCAAGAACTGATGAGGGAACTGGAGTGGGAGTATTCGGGCCTAGAACCAAATACTCTGAACCAATGGGCAAAAGTACCAGCATCTTTCTGGCTGAAATTTATAGACAGATGTGTACAAATCAACCTCGACAGACACATAACCGACTGTGATACAGCTATAATGTCAGACAGTCAGGCTGCTATTATGGCACTTAAACTAAATAAATTGGGTAGGAGAAACAAAATAACCCTCTGCTTGGTGCCCGGCCACATGGGTATTGAGGGTAATGAAACGGCCGGCTCCCTAGCAAGAAAGGGAGCATCAGACGCTTTCATAGGTCCTGGACCCTTCTGCGGAGTAGGGGACCACGCCCTCAAAGAAGAATTTAGGAAACTAGAGAAAGAAAACAGGGCAAGAATCTGACATAACACTCAGGGCATGAGGCAGGCCAAAAAACTTCTGGGGCAATACAACCGGAAAAGATTCCAAGCTTGCATCGGCATGAGTAAAAATAACCTCCGTATCCTAACGGCGCAATGTAGCCTTAAGGAACACCTCAGGAAACTGGGTATATCTGAAAAGTTCTCTGCAGATTCTGCAATGAGTCCAGTGAAATTCCCATAACACGTGCTGGGATCATGTGGGGCACTGACCCAGAAAAGATTGAAATATCTGAACAAGTATCAATTATCGGATGAGAACATGCTGTCACTGGAGCCAGCTCTCGTCCTAAGATTCTTAAAGGAAACTAGACTAGAGGGGGTGCTATAGGACGGATTTCTTCCCCCAAGGACCTCTAAAATGATCGCGAAAGGAATTAGAATTTGAGGGGAACTCTTATGAGGGAATATACCTCACTGATGCGTAAGCAGGGGGACAATAAACCAAAAGGTCGCAGTACAGCAACCCCTTTCACATCACATAACATAACCACTTAAAAGAAACCGTGAGACATCGCTGTGCTCATACGAGTACTAGGTCAGCAATGATTGTAGTAACTTTCCTCGGGTCTATAGTACGGAAATCAAATGGGGCGTGTCGGCAGTGTTCCCAGAGTTTTAAGACTATTTTCCCCTATTTTTCTGAGCAAAACTATCCTAGTCCCCTAAATTCGAAAAATAGTTCCCCCCTTCCTCCGTTAAGTCAAATTTTCATATATTTTCAAATGACAAAAATTAAAAATGTAAGTCGTTTTATAACAGGTAAATATGTTTGTAATATGAGAATTAAAAAATTTACATAGCTTTTAGAATTAAAGACGATCAGTTGCCTACATAAAACAAATAAAAAGTCCAAACGAGTGAATGCATTCGGATACACAAAAATTCTTCTTCTTTCATGTTAGGTATGAACAATTCATTCTTTGAAAGTTGTTCGTAATAAAAACATGTTTTAATTTTAGTACAGATTTTTTATTTGTTAGCCCTTTTTAAACTTGTCCCTCGTTTTCCCCTTTTTAATTGCAAAAGCGCCAAAATTGGCCAACAAATGTTCCCCTCATTCTGGGATCACTGCGCGTGTCAGTATTCCCCTCGTGCTCGTTCCGTTCGAGGTGGTGCGATGCTCCTCTCTTGTCATTTCCTACACCTAGTCTGTCATCGTTTTGCTCCGCATTCATTCTGACTGAGCTACCTTTTTGCATTTCCAGTCGCTTAATGGTTTCGTAAAAAAATACTACCAGCTATAAGATGTTTACCTTACAAAAAAATACAGGAAAAGAATAGTGTCGAGTCAAAGAAATGGAAGGGAATGAGCAGTGATGCCAGTGTGTTTATTTTTATATATTTGTCTTTAATTTCTGATTTATTGGTCCAGTTTACCCACAAAAAAAAATATTTTAGGGATCTTTTTTCTCAAGTTAGGCATTTTTTCGTCAACGCTTGGAATGAGATCCTTCATAGAGATAAAAGGGTAGGTAAGCCCAAGAAGAGCGAAGATTCTGTGTAGTATTGTAGTATAAGTGTACACTCATAACAAACTAGGAATAAGGGCAACATCTGGCTTGAAGCCCAGCCTTCAAGTTCATTCCGCTGGATCTTGGCATGCTCTGATGGGGCACTGCTATTAAGTCGCCGAAATCATAAAAGAACCACCTATAAGGTCGTGCCGGACTGCCGTTTATCTTTTACAGAGATGACAGATCAGTTTGATATAATCCTAATCCTGGCTAACCGAACAATGAGGACATTCGAGGGTATTGTGCATTCGACAAACACACACTACTTCGTCAGGGAAGAGGTCACTTTACCAAAAGTTTTCTAGTTTTCTAGTGCAAGTCTAAATTGAAACTAGGTGCATAGATCTATGGAAGCATCACATTCTACATCTGCAAACAAATTTTGCAAACTTTGAGCCCTAAAAGATCGAGGGTTAAACTAATTAAATCCTCCTTACAATGATTTCCTGTAGTAGCTGCAGCGATAACGAGGACGATAAAATCAAGCTTCGCAATCTCTCCACCCTTACACAAGATTATAATTAAAATTCATTGTATAATTATAAGATTGTTATTTTATTACTTTTGTGTATCAGCTTTATAACCTTTTTTGAGAGTTTATTATTTGGTATCACTAGGTTCGTTCGGGTACTTTTTTGCAAACGTAAAATTATTTCAAATTCGCTAAAAAACTGTGCGAATGTACTGAGAAAATTGAAAAATATGAGGAAGAAATCCATTTCGCCTCTTTTCATTTTTTCCTAATTTTCTACTCGCCGAATTTCGACTTACAGAAAAATGAAAACTTACAAGTGACAACTCAAAAGTTTGACAAGTAAAACTCTATTTATTTTCGTCTTCAACGATGCCAGAGGAAGAAGTTGTAATTGAATGTTCTCCTGGAACATAACAGCGCATTCAAAATTGTAACTTTAACAGGTATTTAGCTCATTTTGTAGATGCTGCATTTTACGATAATGTCAAAATGACATTTCTTAAACTTTTCATAAGAAAACCGGTCAGGCACTTCTTTTGAAATTGAGAGATTTCTCTCTCGATTTTTGATATTTGACGTTTTTCAATTTTCTATGCTGAAAGTACACGAACGAACCTATTGTGTATATTCGAAGTTAAATGCTGAAATTCCTTAAATGTCAAAATGAATTGTCACAAAAAACGCGGGTTTTTATGGCGCTAAAATTGATATATAATATTATATTATTGCCAACTACTATTAAAGCGATTTTTATACCGAGAGGTACATTTTTTATTTCTTTGCAAGAATGTGACGTCGAATTTTTACAACCCTGCTTCGGACTAATTTTCCTTGGCAATCCTTTTCGATTTACACCGAAAAACCCCCACTAGCCCCGTTCCAACATCGATTAGCTTTGTTATGGAGAAGACGTTACCACTCATTCATACTTGATCTATGTGGTATCACAGAGGCTGGGAGAAAGCATACACCTGAAGATGTCCCACGCAGTGCTGCCAGGTCACTTTAACCACTCGGAGTTAAAAAACTAAACAAAAAGCGCTAGAACGCGCTAGATTTTTTTTTCATGGAAAACTAAGAGCTAAATTTAGCGCTAGATCTGAAATTCTTATAAGGAGAGTAAAACCACAACATATTCATTTTTTTTTGTTAATTATTTTTAGAAGCCATCAAGTAGGTATTTATTTAATGTTATATGTCATAGTAGTAAAATTAAACTTTTTTTAATTTTTAATATTTTCAAAAAGTAAAAGTGCTTAAACTAATTCTTTTTTTTTTGACACTTCATTTGTTAAGATTGATTGAGTGTGACAACCGCAAAAGAGATATTTACTACAGCAATAATAGAGGGGATTTGCAAATAAAAAGCGCTAGAAATTCCGGTAGGTGCTAAAATTTTTTTAAGCGCGCTAAACATACTAAAAAAAGCCCAAAAAAGCGCCAGATCTAGCGCCGAAAGCGCTAAAATGACAGCCCTGGTCCCACGCGCCACGCCTACCTATAAAAAAGAACTATTCATCCGTCGACACAATATCGAATACGAAATCGTACCAATTGAACATCTCTAGCCGTCCTGTGTTAACCAACCAGTTTCAGTCCGAGAGCTAGGTCGTCTGGGTTGACTTTACAGTCACTTTGGTGTTTTGGTGGTAAAAAATAAACGTGTTGGAAACGCCTACTTTACAGAACTCGTAGCCTATGGAAGCTCTACTCTTTTTCGTTCAATACTTTGGTATACTGTATGGTTAAAAGGAAAGGTCAGATGTTACCTATAGAGAACAATTCAACAGATTTTTGACTCTCTATGAAAAGGGGACAAATGCAGGAGAAGACGAAGGCAGGAACTCTATATAAGATGAACGAATGTGTATAGATTTTGTCCTAAAATTCAATGATATCGCAGATGGTGGAGGACAGCAGGGTCTTAAGTTAAGCCTCTTCGGACGGTTAATAACTTTATATAGATCACTCCTACTGTTGAAAATCCTTGACCGCCCTAGTGGTTTAATATTTTTTTTTATTGAATACAATTGTTGATACATTAAAATTATCCAATTCGGGTTATTATTCTGCGCTACCAAAGACGTGTCTAGCCGCCTATTCAGTGTGCACTATAGTCCTCGGCGGTATACGCGCGGTAGAGGAAAAGGCAAAGTTCTCGCCATCGTGTCTCTAATAGTTTTTCGACGGGAAGACTTTCTCCGGTCAGTTACACCCAACACGACCTCCGGAGAGTAGCTCAAGCTCATTAGTTGTCTTACTACCTCCCTGAATTGGCCTACAACACTTAAAAGTGATCTGATAAATAAAAATAAATACAAGCCAGGCCTTATCCCTAAAAAAAACCTGCCAAATAGTATCAGATCTGTGTACCTTTTTTGCTTCATAATGTCCTCAAAAGGCACCGTCGCCACTGTCATATGGGCCGTTCAAACTCTAAATTCATTATCCCCAGCTAAATCCATTCGCTTAAATGTTTCACATATGAAAACCGCCTGTAAAGGTTATGCAATGCAAATGAAACCATCAAACCCATTTTAAAACTTCCTTCCACACAGCGCACGCGCATAATATTTAATAGGTCACACGGCAATCTCAAGCTATTACCATAACCTCAGATATTAAGGACAATAATTCATCCAGCGTCCAAGTACAACCTACGTAGTGCCACTTAACGTTCCCGAACATTTTATATCTCACCGCCAATAGCAAACAACACACGCAGACCTCTTCTAACTTATTTCCTTGACAATATCATTACTCGTACTTTAACTGTCCGCTGCACATGCCACCGATACAGGACGATGACGCACATTTGAATATCATAATTCCACAGTTGATTCCCGGATTTGTTAACTAGAACAACAGCAAATCCACCCGCAGATAAGTCACTCCTACGCATGCGCCACCGCGTGTACATGCCGTACCCGCTGCGCGTAAATACGAGTACATACGATCATACTCGTAAGATCAGCTTTATTAACCTTCCTCAACATGACGCAATTACGAATGCGCAGCAATGACGACTAATTCAACAATTACCCCGCATGTGTGACAAGTAAACTCAGTGAATTTACGTCCCGACAGGATTATGAGTGTCAACCGGCGAAGAGCTCAAGAGTCAAGACGCGCGGTGTCGAGATTTATTTCGCATAAGTCACTTCCAAATGAGAATGGTACTTTGCCATTAGGCGTACGCAGTCGTAGACTTGTCGTTGCGCGTTCGTACGCGTAGAATATGCCATTTTCCGATCATTGGCCTGTGGTGTGACCTGGAAATGTGTTGCTGCAACATGTTGCCCAAGATCAAACTGCAGAGTTTGGTCAGTTAGAAGAAGCGAAGGGGCACGGCGCGGCGGCGTTTATATCTTAATTGTTAATTAAACTGCAATCATGCGGTTGTAGTGCTGCCCACCTGTTGTTGGTGCTTCCATCGGTTGATGGATGCCACTCGATAGTGCTGACATCGTTTGATGGAGCAAACCCGTATTAATTAGTGGGCCCTTCCAGTGCGCCGGAGGTCGCCTGGTAGAAGAGATAATAGAATCTGAACATAGATTGGAGACGCAATGATCGAAGGCCTTTGGATACTCTCGGGATGTTTTCTATCTAATGGACGAATCTAGTGTACGAGCACAGTGCAGCCTTAACGATGCCTAAAGGCGATGGGGTAGGCACTTGGTGGGTCGATAGAAGTCATTTTGAGTGCATTAAGACACTTAATTTCAGGCATTCGATTGACCCATACCACACCATGGTCATTTATTGGAGTTAGGAGGTTGAGGGTGGGGGATAGTTTTGGGGTTCTTGGCCTGAGTGCTGAAGAATTAAATATTTTTGACTAGGTACTCGCAGGGCTTGTGTTACACAGCAGCTTTGCTGTCTCTTTGAGCCTCAAGACCCGTGGCCCCTACTTATTTTTAGCGATATTCCCCTTTTTTAGTTTATGTAAGATTTAATTCTTTCTTGAACGAAAAAGAATACTAAAAATGAACAAAATGTTTCTTATAATGAATACACACCTACATTTTTTGACTGTTTTTTTTTTTTTATTATAAATAAATGTTTTTGCTAATTTTTTTTTTTGAAATTAAAACTTCGGACTTTGGAGATGTGAAAAAAACATTTAACTCATGACACCAATGTTCCGACCAGAGATGAATATCTTTCGTACGTCTATCCCCCGAAAACTCATTCGTTTACATTGTTGTGTTTGTAATTTCAATCCCCGTCTGTGAATACATGAGAGCTACAAAAAAGCATGTTGCTATTGTATATAAACATTCTCTATATACAATGATGTTGCTAATGGCCGGCCAACATTCCTTTTGCTTTTATGGGCATTGGGCTCTTCAATTGTTTTATGTTTGGAATTAAACTTCTTTGGTGTTTATTAAGGCTTCGATTAAAATAAAAAGAACAGTGAAGTACACGCTTCGGAATAGCTAATTCCTGCATTAAAGTCCAATTTATGAAGTAACGTATGACTTTAGGAATTTTTCGGGAAGACAACTTTCCACTGGAAAGTTATAAAAATCTCTGGATTCCATTATCTTTGGTTCCAAAACCAATGTTCGCGTTACCAACCACTTTGGACGAAAAAATGCGTAGGGGAGACCGGGGCTAGTTGGCCTCAGGGCTAAGTTGACTCACTGCCATTTATTTTAAAGAGAAGTGATGAATTTAATGTTCATTATTGTTTTTACATTCAATACCGATACATCTTTAGTCTCCTTTTGTATCTCGTTGCGAGTGCATGTCATCCAGGAAATATTAAGAAAAAACGATTTTCTGCTACTGTAAGTAACTTTTTTGTTTTCTCTTATTTTCCTCTTTTCGGCCGTTTTTAAGCATCTGCCGCTGATTTTTTTAGATTTAGTGCATATATGTATTAGTTGTCTATACATGTCTTTTTATTTTAGTTATTTTCTGTTTTTGTTTCTGAAAAATCGTGTTATTTGCCAGATGGTCGGGCGGGGTAAGTTGACTCATTTTTTTCGGGGCTAGTTGACTAGTTGTTTTACCACAGGACGTGGCTTTTAATTTATTTATTTTGCTTAATTTGAAATCACAGATTTTTTTGAAAGCCCTAGAAGTATGTTTAGCTCTTGATTTCACTATTTTGCCTTATTTTAGTTTATGGCCACTAAGTGCCTTTTTATTTCCACCACAGGAAGTGGGTTTTTTTGTTAAGATAACCTACATAAATGCATAATATTGAAAACGTTGTTCCAATCTGGTGATACTGGTTTGTTAAGTAGGTACAAAAATCATTAATGTTATTTAAAAAAAATAAAATAAACTAACAAAAATAAATTAATCTTAATCTTTAAATTTATTGTAAAAATTCAGTTTCGCACGGCGTGGGTCAATTTACCCCGGTAACATTGTCCTCACGTTGTTTTTTTTTTAATTGAATATCTTTGTTTAGAAAGACCAAAGGATGCCTTTTTTTAATGATATTTGAACTGTCTTGATATCAGGCTTAGTTCAAGAATGGGAAAAAATGTAAATTTTGAGCCAAATAGCCCCGGTCTCCCCTACTTGAAAAAAAAATATATTTAATGCCAAAAAATATTTTGTTTTTGTAATTTAAAATCTAAACACAAATATAAAAAAAAATAAACAAAACAATTTTTATTTATACAAGAAAAAGCTTTCAAATTTGTTTCCAATTTCATTCCACTTATTGGAATTATTTTCAAAGAATGACAAATAAAGTGTTCGGAAAATGGAAAGAGTTTGAAGGTGGAAACACATTCCTTAAGACAGTGGTTACATATCATTTTTTGTTTTAGCAAAGATTTTTTTAAGAATGTTCAAAAAATTAAAATGTATGTCGAATAAAAAAAAAATAAAAACATATTTAAAATAAAAACCGAAGCCTTTTTGAAAAAAAAACATTAGCTAATGAAATAATGCCTAAAAGGCATGAAAAAATCTTTTTTTGTAGTACTAGAGGTGGTTTATAATAATGAATAAAAAAACACTTCATTTAAAAGTATTTCTTAAGCTAAGATAAGACTGTATGCCAATTATGCAAATGAATGCCAACAGGCAAATGACCAAAATGTCAGGATTATCAAAACTGTACATTAGACTACATGACCAAAATTACCAATATGATCATATTTGCCTTGAGGCATTTGTTATTTATTACCAAATGTTGTAGTACAAAAAAGACAACGAAAATGAAAATAAATCGCAATTCCGCGAACTCAAACACCGCTGACAACAAAATAAATCTGTTTTTTTATTTTTCTGTCAAAAATGTGTATATGGGCATATAGGACTATATGCTATTCGGGAATTTTTATCTGTCAAATTCAGCCTGGTCATATGTGGCATCTAGGTCATTAGAACATATGTGATATACTCATTACATTGTAGGACCATATTTTGACAGGAGAACTGTCAGAAATTTGCATTTTATGACCACTTGGCACACAGTCTAATCTCACGTCTACACAATAAAATATTTCTTGACGAATCAACAAATACTCACGTAATTGTTCAAGTTTTCACTTCTGACGGCACACCCGGAGTGCCACTGTTATTTTGCTCTATAAGTATTTTATTATTTTATGTGGGGACACTTTTTTTGGCTCAGCCCCTTTTTATTCCTTTCTTTGAAATTGCTTAGCGGTAACGCTGTTACACAGTATTTAACAAACGAAAAGTCATAGCAAAAGCTAGATGTCTTTATGGTAGTACAGTTGGATAAGCAGAGGCTCGGACATAAAAATAAACACAAGAAAAAGTTAATTTAAAAAACCAAAAAAACCCGGCGGAGACTATATACCTGCCCCACCTAACAAATATTGCGAGCCCGCCGGCTGACAAATTTGTACTTGAATGCGTCTTGTCCATATCTTCTAATTCTATTTTTTTTTTTTTGGCTTCTAAATAAACTTTTTTATATTTTTATCTTTTAAGCTAGGCTATGTCACTCCGGGGAAGAATACGAATCTAAGGACACCTCACACTTCAAAATCGGCCGAGCCGTTTAGTCTACAAGGAGGCACGTATAGGAACGAACATCGTTCCATGACGTTTTGGTAGCGTCTGTCTTACCTGGAGTTCATTATTCAGTCACTGATGCCAAATCAATTTGCAATCAATTGTCCCTGGTTCCAAACTTCTGGCGAATTTTAGGAGAATGCAATTGGGCACTGAGGCCTTATTAATTTGTATTCTTTAGAAAGCTGCCAACAGCTCTGACAATTAAATACCGGGATCTATGTTTGGAATTTTAGTATAAGAGAGAGCTTAGGAAATTCCAGGCTCTTCATTTGTCGCAAGTTCAACCACTGTCACTTGTACGTTAGAATAATATTTCAAGATGCTGATTTCGTTCCAAAGTTCTTTTTTAAGGAGTAAATTACCGCGTGCATTTTTCGAGTTAAAAACGCACATGATTTTCCATTGTCCCTTATTTTAATTTATGATTGTGCGCAACAAAATCTTTGCTTACTTTCCGCTCAAGACACAACCCATCTATTTCTAATGTTCTTTGCGAGAGGTGCCACTGTGTGCAGCCGCACATAGATTGATTTCCCAAAATTGATAAAGAATCACTTTCCATCTGCGCGAGGGAATTTATTTGCCCATCAGCGGAACGTATCACTTGACAAAGTCAATAAAAAACCATAATTGCAATGTAAATCCGTAGACATTTGGTCGTTAGACTTTTCCTATCGCAAGCGGATTTTGTTCTAAGGGCCAACAGTTTGTTGGTGATCTTTCGCTCTCACTCCAACTGACTGACTGACTGACTTAAGTGCGCTGGCCGCTGTAGTCGCGCTTGTCTATGTCCACATCACATCACGCAGCTATCATGACCAAGAAGTACCAACTAATATGCCGGAGAACAATAAATTCTACCGCAGCAATTGCAGAAAAGGTCCTCCGAGTACTGTAGCTGTCCGCCAAGACCTACACCATGTGCCTATATCTGCTTGGGCTCAAAACAGAACAAGAAACCAAAAAACTATTACCAACATAAACTAAGCCAAAGTATGGCGAACGCAAGGAGTTATTGAAAGGTCCCGGACATGGGGGCAAATGCGTTAACCAAAAGGGAGAGATACTTTTTATCTTACTTTCGCATTCTAACCTAGAACTCTGTTTTTTTTTTATTTTCAAATGGCATGTGTATGGTAGTGCTGATTGTGGTAGTGGTGTGTGCTGATGGTGGGCTTCGACACAAGACCCACAAACGCCGAGCACACACCAGAACACAGCCGGACGGACATTCCTACGTTCGTCTATGTCTAGACGACCGATCAGAGTTCGTCTAAGATGACGACGACGTTTATGCATACAATCTGTGCTCGCATAGATAGAATTGGTGGGGAAATTTATTCCCGGTTAACATGTCAGATGCACGTACACTGTGCGCGAGCGCGCGCTGATCCCTTATGCATCTCAGTGAACAGAGTACAGTGGTATGGGGCTGCGCTCATGGGCGCATGTCACTGCTGTCATCGGCGAATATCATCGCGGGGTTCAGATTGGGGTCCCGCGACATCGTGAATGGGAGAATAAAACCGCGAAAAAAGCGAAAATCAACTTCGCTTTCCTTGGTCTTATTGGGAAACGCGTGTTTTCGGCGGATTTATTGGGATTAGCTTTTGAGATGGATCCGCGGGCGATGCAACCACACAATGATGTCCTTGCGGGGTCAAGTCGCCAAAGGGCGGAGATGGTGTTGACATCAGGAGATATGCCATATGCCATGTTGGTCATATGTTAAATCGAACACGATGTACAGCGAGAAGAATATGTGCGTGCTGGTAACATTTGTCGGAACCAATTGAGATCTTGTGATGAGAGTGGGCGCAGGGACACGGGTTGTTCGCGAACATTCTAATCAAAGTGTCTAGTCCTCAGTGGTGCGGAGCGTATACTGTGCGTATACGTACACGAGTAGTATCTGCTGTATCTTTGGTAGTACATTGCTGTTAATTAATAGGAATCAAATGTACTTCCAACTGAATGCGACAGTGAGGACTGAAGACTGAAGAGACTCTGAACATCGGCTTGAGTGCTTTTGTGGATTTCGGCACCCACTCGCAATTGGGCGTTGGGCGATACACAATGACTAAGTGAAGCGATGTTGGATCACTTTCTGTCTAGTTAACAAATATTGTGACAAGTTGTTGCTATGTCAAGGAATAGGTAAGTAGACTTAAGGGGCGTGCTATTTAAATTCGAAGGAGGGGTTAAGATAATTCCCTAATCGATTCGAATGTGAAGATAAAAGTTGAAGTCAACCATTACACCCTTTACAAAAATTGGCTAAAAGGCAAATGTTCGACTCTTTTTTTCACACAAACGGCTTGAAGCAGAATAGTTTAATTTGTTATCGTCTGACGGGGAAACAATTTAACACTATGCCGTGCAATTTGACCGTTTGACAGACAAAGTAGGTTACCAAAATTAAAAAGTTATCAAATTTTTATTTATAAGGGTGAGGAAGATATTAAACTTATGTTAGCAAACGATTCTGCATTACGGGATAACAAAATCACAACAGCAGTTATTTTGAGATGTGTTCTATGGAAATTTTACCATAGCCAAGTATTTGGCTTCCTTCAAAGTTAAAGCCGCTCTAGTACAAAATATTCAGTGAAGCTCATCGCCACCCTTATATAAAAATTGAAAATCACGTGCAAAATTGTGGGTTCGATGCCAGCGGTGCACCCTTCATATCTCATCATACCAACCAGAGAAGATTGCATATCTAGGACAGCCTTCGAGACCCTCACACCACAGGGTAATGCCAACTTTTATTTTTGAAGAGTTTGTTTTTAAAATTCATCGATTATTCGAAATCAGTATACTGTGCCAGATCAGACCAGTTCCAACTAATGTGCGAACATTATAAGACGGATCAAACAAGAGGAATCGTGATATTACTGGAATTTTAGATGTAGTATCACGTTGTCTGCTGGCATAACATATCTGACCATATTTTTAAATATATGTAGGCAAGCCTGTACCCCATCAGACCCAAAGTCGCCACGATCTCGGACAAGAATCTTAAAAGTTTGCTATTGCCTTTATTCACCATTTGAAACGAACATTTTTAACTCAAATAATCACCGAAAAGTGTGTCAAGACCTGATATAGTGTCGTCTACTAATAAGTCGATCCACAATATCGAGGCCCCTAAAAATTTTGATTCATTAAACGAAGAAAATGTAATCCAAAAAAATTAGTTTACAAACATTTCAAAGTAAATTGCATTTACTATGTCACGTACAAACCCATTCACACAAATGAAACCATGAACCTTCTTGGCGATACAGCCAGTACGAGAACAACATGACTGAACAGCCTTAAAATTTTTACAAAGAGGCATTCAGCCCCAAGCAACTCTTCCTGTCTTAAAAAAAATACAGGTTAAATCAGCCCTCGAACATTAGGTCTTAGGTCTTTTCAAATGTACTCCTATCTCAGCAAAGCAAGTAAAGAAATAAAGTAGACAATTTCTGAATAATATTATTCAAAGTGACTTGGTGCGAATCACCTTGCAGATAAGAAAGAATTTGTGATAAAGCGCTGTAAACTGCACGAATGAGCCTACGGGTATGCAATCATTTATGCAGATTATTTCGGTCCGACACACAAAAAACACTTAACCTAGTTGACAGCATACAAGATCAGTTTGAGCAGTTGTCCTAGCACTTATCTAAAATGTTGCTGGTCTTTTTATGAGAGAGGTGTTAAAAATATATTCTTGATTTTTCTGCGTTATGAGACCGAGAGAATCGCCATACCGAACCAATTCGAGGAGTGACCCACTCAGAATGCGGAAAATGGACTATTGCAAGTAACCCTTGTCACTAATAAACCGTTCACTGTGCAATAGGCCGACACGACTTCGAGGCTTGGAGTCACCGCAAAATGATTTCTGTTTCAGTTTCCTAAATGAGAAACTTAAAATGGTTCTAAGAGCAGCGTTGCCATTTTGACTTTTTTCTCCAGTCAGATCTGACTGCATTGATACGCATTTAAGCTTAGTATACTGCTCGTGCTAAATTTTATCTCCCAAACAAAAGTGTCTACAAAGATAAAATTTATCGAGGCAATTTAGTAAAGTAGTATTCTGTTCGCTCTCTTAATTCTTAACTTCATATAGATGGGCCGATGACAAGTCTCCACTCATTTAGCTCGCGAAATAAATGTCCGGTACATTAAATCGAAGTTCAATTTTGACAGAAGAAAAAGGAGGAAAAAGTTTGTGTTGTTATTATTATGGATTTTTCGGAGGAAACGCAGAGAACGTTAGCGTGATAAATAAAAAAAACGCAAAACCAAAATACAAAATAATTATTTAGCGACCATTTATCTTTGGTGTGGAGAATCGAAGTGGAGACTAGGGACGCTAAAATTTAGCGCGAGCAGGATACTAAGCTTTAGCTGGAAGATTTCGTACAATCCAGCCTGCTGGTTTTTAAGCTGGATACGATTTTTGTTTGACTGTTTTTAAATGTTTCGTGTCATTTCTTTTCAATCAGGATACATTTGAAAAACCAAGGTGAAAAAAAAAATAAAAATTAAAAGAAGAACAAAATTCGATGGAATTTCATATTTTTCCTCTTAACTTGGAAACATATCCTACTAATGCAATCAACAACATTATACGTTTGTATTGACACATACATACTGTTCTTGCCATTGCTGAATTACAAATGTTACTTCAACTTTGACATACCATCCATCCGAAGTTACAAAAAAAAAGTTGGTACCTACTAAAACAACTTATACAAAAGCACAATATCCAACATAGATGCAAATGATGAAGATGATGAAAAGACAATTGAAGTGCTCAAGACATTACTAGTACAGTAAATTTATGAGTTGAACTAATTTCATGAATTAACTATTATTGTCATTAATATTAATAGACTTCACTTTAAAGCCTAGTATCCTGCTGGCGCTAGGAGCACGTGAGAGTAAATGCAGAAAATGATTCTGCGTCTTTTTTTATGATTTCTTTTTATCCGTTAATTTATTTTGGCTAAATTTTTAGTCGGACATCTGTTTACATTTCGTTGACTGTTTTTTTTTTAATTGAAAGGCTGATTTTAAAATGGTAACGCTGTCCAGTATCAAACAAAAAAGAAACCCGACAATGGTGGTCTGGTTCAAATGTGTCTCAAAATTTGTTTCAGAACTTTAACATCTTGGGAGACGGTTAAAACCAAATTCTATCTTAAGAACCTGAATAAGGTGCAAAGAATTGCTTCTTTGGGTATAAAAGGCGCAATTAAATCCACACCACAACTAGGGCTGGAAACGCTATTGAACCTGCAACCCATTCACTAAGAACGTGGCAGCCAAAGCCGCTCTCAGATTAAGAGAGAACAAAACTTGGAAGCCTGGTTACTGCGGGCACTCAAGCATACTTGAAATCTTTAATCGGAAGGGACTCATGTCACTCACTGATTACGAGAAACTCAGATATGACTTCGAGAAAAATTTCAGAATCACTATACCCAAAAGACAGGACTGGAACCTATCGATTGACCAACATTTCATAACAAATTTAATCACCTTGTACGATAGATTTGTTGTACTAACATTGTAAAAATATATGCAATTTTCATCTTGTTTTGAAAAGGGCACACTTTTTGTCGGGTTTAAAGGCATACAAAATTCAATCAGCACAGCCCTTCGATTCGATAGTACTCTTTTTTTCGGTATTAGAAAAAATGTATTTACTAAGCAGTTTGTTTCACAAAGTTAAACTTAAGGCAACTATAGAAATACTTATTTTAATTTATGTCAGGTTAGGTTAGGTAAGGCGCAGGGTTATGAGGAGAACCCAATCTCATGAATAACCTGATAGACACCCCTGATGTCATAAAGCCAACTGACAGGATACGATCTCTTAAATTATTATCTATATCTTTTTCATTAATATCCTTTAATATCAGACGATTTTTGTACGCCATTTGCAGTCATCAAAATTGTAATTTTGACGGTTTGTGTCTGACAATTATTTGTGTATACACAATTCGTCTGATCTTAGTTCCATGATCTGCTGCTTGATCAATTATTATGGAACAAATTAGATGACCCTGGTAATTTACTGCCTCTGACAATTTGCCGATTTAGCCCAAAGAGCTTTTCTGCTTCTGTGAAGAGTTAGAGTCGCAATAAAATACCATCTGCCATACTTTTTCTAACTTCAAGCTTTCGTTTTCAGTTGTATTTATAGGCCCAATTGCAGGCGCCTTCCGTTGGGATGTCTTTTCTGGTTTTGTAGGACACAAAGCTAATGATAATTCCGAAAAAGCTGCACAATATCATTCATCAATAAAAGAATGTTCGTAAGCTGTCTAAACACAAACAAAAGTTCATTAAACTAATTCCATGATTGGAGTAGATGCCTATAAATACACCTACTTGTAAATATGATATACACCGGTTATGGCGACTCCAAAACAAAAGTAAACCGGTTAACAAACAGATCCGTTCCGAATGCCTATAAAATTGTTATTAGCAACCTTCTAATTGACCAACATCGACACAAATTGGGTATCCAATTGGCACATTCCGTGCCCTAAAATTAGACAAAATTGTCACCAACCTATACCTTTAATCCAAAAATCTGAACTTAAATAATAAAAATTCGAAAATTTGAAAACATAGAAACATGAGAAACGAAATTGAAGCGGCAGTGGCGTAAAATTTCTAATGTTCACACGACACACCCCCGATTAACGATAAAAATATAAACATATACATGTTGCGTAAATCTGCGTGACTACGTGATTCTGAATGACGGCGTCTGCAAGTGATAACCCTTTTTGGGCAGCAAGTAAGCGATAATCGATTTGGGAATACCCCAACGCTTTTATTGGACCGGCCTTGAACTTTAAAAAAAAAAATGCCAAATATTGTAGGTTGTAGGTATAGATGTCTCGACTTGGCACAAATGATTGAGACACATCCGCAAGGCAATTCTTGCTACGACCAGACTTCGTCATATTATGAAATCATCAGCCAAATGGAAATGGAAATTTTAATGATGCGTGTTGCAGCACTGATGCCGCGTATTGGGGCATTAGTGCTCGCATCACTTGTAAGTCGAGAGATATTGCTAAGTTCACGGGGCGTCAATTGAGTCATTACAGATGGGTGCGTGGTGTTTTATGGGAAACGTTGTGACTGTCTAATTGTGATGCTAACCAGCGTTTGGGGCGACTTGCAGGTGCTGCAGCTGTTGATGATGCTTTACGGTTGCTGTAGGAGCAATAGTTCTTAATAACGCTTCTTGTAAAAATTGTCTGGTCTCATCTGTTTAAGGTGTGTTGTTAGGTGAAGTTGCATTTGCAGTTCGCATTGCTCTGGGGTGTAGGGATGCAGATCTCTGCGCTCTTATCAATTTTATGATGGCGGTCTTTTAGGTTAATTTACTCCCCCATACCAATAAAGACGAAAAAATTCAGATGGACACTTGAAACTAAAACTAATTAAGGTAGGGTAGCTAAAATGCATAACACGCCTTTCTGGTTGAGTCCTGTAAATATACTGTCCATATTTTTGGGCTTTAAATGGTTAGCTCCGTAAAATATGACTCCAGAAGATAAGGCATTAATAGTAAAAATGAAATAAAGGCCCAAAATCGGGATAAATGTTCACTATGAAATAATGCCCGATTTTATAAATACAAATTAAATTGGGCCCCAAATTCATTCACAATTAAAACAAGTAAAAGGGTTATCATCGGCCTAGACGATGCTTTGATACCCTCCACTGCATACAAGTGATGAAAAACTGGTTTTGTATGGGAGGTACCAGAGCTACTTGACCGAAATAGCCCATTTTTAATACCAACCTAACGACGATAAAAAGGAGTCTTTTCACTAAATTTCATTCGCCTATGTCAATTCCTTTGGGCGCTATTGTGCTTTCAACAGACAGACAGATGGACAGATGGACAGATGGACAGATGGACAGATGGACAGATGGACAGATGGACAGACGGACAGACAGACAGACAGATAGACAGACAGACAGATAGACAGACAGACAGATAGACGGACAGACAGATAGACGGACATGGCTAAATAGAATCAGAATGTGATCCTGATTCAGAATATAATATACTTTATGAGGTCTCCGGTGACTCCTTCTTGGCGTTACAAATGTAATGACAAAGTGATTATATACCTACCTTCCTGTGGAGGGTATAAAAATGAAATGAGACCCCAAAAAGTGAAATTTCACCCCAAATTTAGATAATTTTTGTTGGTATTGTCTTATGTCCTCTCTCGAACACGTCTGACAAACATTCGAGACTATATTTGTCCCGAAAAAGCTTCTCAATTGGTTGTTTGGACTCGGCATAAAATTGTAGATCCCTTCTATTCGTCCTATAAATTAAAAACTCACACAAAAGGAATGGTTGTGAGAAGCTAGGCCTAGGGTCCCTACGGGCCTGTTGCGCCAACCATTAATTTTGTTATTTATTTATTTATTATCTAATTTCCTGGGGCTTGACTTAACTTTATTTAATCTGACAAGTTTCCCAAGTAGTCAACTAATCCTGCTAACAATCTGAGGTTTCCTGCGAAATGCAAAAAGCTCGTGGTTGTTCCAAGTAAGCAGGGCTTTTCCCACATTTCGTATGACAGCATTTCCTAAGCGCTTCTTTTCACTGCCAAGAGGTATGACCGACGCCCATTAAATCACGCTTGTTGTGCACGGTGCTGTACGGTAGCGGGCGCACGAGACAAACCCCTTAGAAGAATATTTCGCAGCAAATATCGGCGGCTTTCACTATCGCAAAAGTGAAGTGAGTGTTTGGTTTTTAGTAACCTTACACCTATCAGAATTAAGTCATAGTCAGGAATGCTTCTTTAACCATGAATCACAGGTCACAGCTTTTCATCGTTCGCGATTTAACATACCAAAGCTAAAACCACCTGCAATTACCCAGATAGTCATGTGTCAGATGGCTGTCAATACATCTGCATGCACTTTATAATTGGAACATACGATCTTTGCTTTGGAAATAAATAATGGCTCTTCATCGAAACACTTGCCTATACTGGCACCTTGTCCATTGTTCAACATTATAGCACCGATCCTCGGTTTGACACAGTGCTTTCCTAGCAACTGTTTGGTTTCTATTAATCAAGAGCAAGAGCCGACGCTGCTTACCCTTTTCTGTCACTGTTCGACCTTCAACTTTCGCTTAACCTTGAGTTCATCGTCCGACGCCAGTCACATGAGCATGTGTAGTTTGCATTAGTTGTGTGCATCGGAACGACAGCCGAAGCAGTCACCCGCGAGAGTATCTGTTGTCTCTCTAGAGAATTATTCGTCACTAGACAATGTCATCGTTATAGCCATTAAATTTAGCGCAATAATGCTGCACCATTCGAATGTGTCACGTTGTTGCGGAGCTATCACGGAACTCCATCGATCTGTGCTCGGAGTTGTTCACCATTGTTGGGACAGATTCATAGGCCAACTCATGCTGAGCGCTGATGTCGTTGGGTGTTGTGTCTGTCGGGTTAAATAATCCCAATATTAGTCGTCCTCATGTTTAACATTGTTGGGCTCGTCTTACGGTAATCTGATAAAAGTTATCCCTGTGCAGACATTGAGTCTTATAGCGTAGCTACATGTTTATGCAAAGTGCCGCATGAAGACGGCAACAACGTCATTTCAATAAAATCATTTGTGCACGATGTGTGTGACAAGTAAGTGCACAACGGGTTCAGGGTATCTACCTATATCGAACTGATTTTAAGGGTGAAACTATTTAGTTCGGAAGTAAAAATCTGACTCTTCATTTCTGGAAACTCTCGCATATTTGCCTAGGCACATTGTAGGGCATAGGTATACCTATCCGAGGCGTAACTTAATTTTGAGTAGTTATAAGGACCACAACCAACATGACGCTCTAGCAAGCCTCTATTTCGTGAAGCCATTACCACCTCTTGACATCATATTTTGACAGTCGTCTGTACGCCATTTTTTTACCTTCGAGTAGTACCTACCCTCACTGCAGTCCTCCAGGCTTTTGGATCACCCGCCGAAAGACTTCTTCAAGGTTTGAAAACCGCGAAGAGCGAGCAACTTTTTGCGCGTACAAGTTTTCCATCTCTTGTGCCATCAATGATCGAGTTCGGTAATAGTTGGATTTTCTAATTTCTTTTGGAATACCTACGCTTAAATTTTTGTTTAACGAACTGGGGACAGATTCCGTATAACAATAATGGTCGGGACGATTTCGTTTTAGAAACTTTGATGAGCATAAAAAGTTATATTCTGCCGAAATTTGTTTCACTATCGTCAGCTTTCATTACATTTGTGGAAAATGAATTGGATTAAAGTCTCAAACTCGTAATTTTGGCATTTAGGTTGCTACTTTTGGAGGTCTATGGTTTCGAAGATAATCGTCTGAAAAAATACGGAATGAGTCCCCTGTTTGCCAGCTGCATGTTTCACACCCCTACTTGTCGAACATACTATGGGAGAAAAATAGACCACCAGCCGACCCCATCTTGGTCAAGCGTCTCACAAGTACAAGTGTTCCCTTGCCCAGGCAAGTCAATATTACTTTATAATCGGATCCAGAGACGTAAAACCCAAAACGAAGACGAATAGATAGACAGATAGACGGATCGACTAAACCGAAAGTAGAGCCGACAACTAGAACAACAACCCAAGCAGAAGATGAAAAACAAGAAGAAGACAGACAGCAGCCAAAGGGATCACTGGAAGACTATCCGCCAGCTACGGTCATTGTACAAGCGAAAAACAAAAAAGATCCTTGCGCATCATTAAGACGATCCATTGGGCGAGTTTTATCATCTCGACTATATCAAAGCGGGGAGTAGGTGGGCCGCGACGCCGACGACTTTGAATCAATGTTTTTGCGCGCGCGCGACCCCTTTGTTGGAGGTGGACCAGCAGCGGGCATTGTCCGAGAGTCCCAGCCTGCATCGCGCACTCGACTCTCGTTCTCGTGCCCTGTTTTTATTTCTGCCCCTCCATAGGTCTCTGCAGATGTCAAATGTAACGCAGCAGCCCACTGTTCTATAAAATATGTTAATTGAATTTTTTGATTCGCAGTGCCGGCCGTCATGCTGCCGTAAGTCGTTGGCAGCACACATACAGTGGACTGCATCACTGCCAGTTAGCCAATGTCATTGTCATGGCGGTTTGGATGTTTGTCGATTTTTTTTTTTTTTTTTTGTTCTCCAGCGCGTTACTTCATTTGTTTAAATCAAACGCGGGGTTGTACACAGTGTAGATGTCTGGTGGCACTTAAAACAATAAATTGTCTGATTTTGTTGTTCAGCACTGTAAACCGCGGCGATAAAGACCCAAAGACTGATGACATGGGAGCCAACAAAGGGATGGATAACTAGCGCTGCGAGAGTACCTACTTATGGGAGGCTTTGCTGTTGTTTTTCTTTAATTAACACACGATTTGTTTTATTGAAGTGTTGGTCTTTAATGGTGTTCCATGAAATGGATGGAAATGTTTCGGTCTTGGAAACTGGAGCATAGCACGAGATCTTGGAATTATTCGCCAGCACTGGTGTAATGTCTTCATTGTTCGGATGATCGAGTCACGAAAACAGGGTTGACTTTGGAGTGGGTCATGGTGTTAGCACGGAGGTGCTTGCACGAATGATCCAATTAACCCGAAACCTTTGTTCATTCAAATTGAAGTCGTGAATGACACGGCAGGGTATTTCTTTGGAATTGTACGACCTGTCCTTGGCAGTTTATCACAGATGAGTTGGTTAAGAGTCGGCGGATTTATTGACTGACATTTTAAGGCTAGGCGGCTTTCTGGTTTTTACGATCAAAGGATGCAATTGGATGCGCAGAAATTGCGTACCGTCGGCTGACTTCTTCTAAGTCATATAATTCCTCGCCATCAGACAAACAGTGTGTTTAGAAAAACCGCTGAATCTTGGAGTTCCAAACGTCATCAGTGACAGATCGATATCTCTTTTTACTGCTGCTTACGCCATTACTTATACTCTCTGCAACCTCGTTTTTGAGTGACCCCGTACTCATTGCTTCCTATATTGTACAGATCAAGACTTTACCGATGGCTATCTTGTCGTGTTTCCTGGTCAGAGCATTAGCGCCCTTCTGCTCAAAGTAGCCGAACGTGTTTGGTTGTTTGGACTACACTTGGTGCGGCTCACAGATTTTGCTGTTGGATTTTTTTTTTCTTTTTTCGCGGACCTCGAATAGATACGGGATGAGCTAACAAATATACTTTCAAACAGGTCAAGCTCAACTCTGCCTCTACACCACTCGGGCGCCAAAAAGCAAAGCTAACAAGAACAATAAAGAAATATTTTTGAACCTATCTGTTTTGACAACCAAAGTTGTTTTCATTGCTTTTGTTTTTAAAACACAGTGGCCTATTGGTTAGTGTGTTGGACTACTAAGAGAGAGGTCCCATTTTCGATTTCCGAAAAAAACACAAATCCATCTTAAGATTTTTGTACACTGCGCCACCTCTTGCGAACGTCTGACACACTGTTGCAAAATTATTTGATCTATTATTGAACGCGTTCAAACTACTAAATTATTAATCTATTTGGCGAAACAAACGAGAAAAGAAAAAAATTGCTGTCGCCACTGCCCGAGGGAAAAAGCCGAATAGTGCAAATGTCAATTGCCAAAGGGTACTTATAAAAAGATTGCGAACTTTTGCAACTGCAGCCAGGAAAATGGGCTGCGTTCGGCTTTGCTCAGCGGGTGGGTTCGACGGGATCGGTGCGTGAACTTTTTATGTTCGTTCTTCGTTTGACCATTCAATGTGTAAATAAAAATTCTCTCAAGGGCGCCACGTAATTTTGGGTAAATTACGAAACCTGAAAATTAAATATCCAAAAAAAAAAGAAAACAAATGTTGTAGCACGTTATAAATGCTCCGTTGGAGCACGGTCTTTTATTGAAAGAGAGTACAACTGCCATGAAAAAGCTTCTCAATTATCAGTTTGGACCATAAACTAAGTATTATATAGACCGTCAGCTCTTTCAACTCAAGAGAATTTGCCTACAAGCTGTTTTCCGTGTTACTATGTGGCAAAGTATGTGTGCCATGTTAAAGTAGACGCACGCATACACTAGCACCTAGAAAGCCGACAGATGCCGGACAGTTCATTCTATGGTAACATTGTCAAAATTTCAAATAATTGGCCGCTATCGGGTCGTGTTAAGAAAACGGTGGGTAGTGTGGTGAATTTAGTACCAAATTTATTAGAACGCATAGGTATAGAGGATTTCTCTCATTTTACCAGGATGATGTATATAGTATGGGATGTTTACATTTATTTTGTAAACAATGGAAATCGATAATCATTATTCGTATGAATAAAAAGAAAATTGTGTGCAGCAAAACTTAAATGCGTGAAATTTAAATGATTCATATCAGGGTACACATATATTTATTTCAAATTTTGCTTATATCCATTTTGAGTTTCGTTCTTTCCCGTACATTTTAAAGAAAATAAATTTTCGTTGATTGTGTCTTATAGACGTTTTCTTTTTATTATAAATGCGCATTATTCATATTGTCGACATTTTATTTCAAATGTAATTTCATAATTAATAATTTCATTTGTTTCAAATTTTCTAATAAATTTAATTTGTTTTCCATTAATAAACGGAATCTTCATGGAAAGATTGGGCCTTACCAATAAACATTTTTTTATTTTCGACTCTTATTACGAGTAGTTCACAGAGGTTTTATTTTCAATACAATTTTCGCAATTGTGAGCTTCCGTAAATTTAAAGTCGATACTAAACTCTATAACTCAAAAATTATACCCGAACAGAAATGTTTATATCTTTCCCCTGAAACATATTTTAAATTTTAATATTCTTAATCAATTTTTCTCTTACAGTGGTTGCAGTTTTTCCATCGACATTCGCCGGTAATTTAATAATTTTTAATTTTTCGCCAAAAACAACAAACGAAAACAGACACAATAATTATAGGAAACAAATATTTTATTTTATTTCTACGAATGAATTTTCACACTTTACTCTTTCATTTATTTATGTAGATTACGTTCGCTATTCTACATTCGGTAGAATACATGTTTCCGTGGTGAAATACAACAACTAATATAAACTCTCAGAACGCATCCATCAGCTGACAGTAACTCACCAAATACACTAACTATCAGTCAGTGCTCTTAGCAATCTGTCTTTATTTTTCCCACTAAGGGTGTTCATTTTACTCTAGTTGCTAAAGGGAAATCTCCATTTTATGTACATTTAGTGCGTTGATATCCATGGTGAAATGTAGTTTGAATGTTTTTTTTGTCAGATTATTGATATTCTCCCAATTTTGATGTTTTTGTCCTTTGACGCACAGAAAGTTTGTGAAAAAAAATTAATTTCTCTTAAAAAGGTAGAGATCCCACGATGTAGGAACACTGCTAAGTGTCAGTATTTTATTACACCTCCCGCCATTAAGAATTTAATTTTTTGCTGCTTCACACGTATTCACAGATAGAAAAATTAAGAGAGAATTTTCTTTTTAAAATTTGCAGGGGGGAATCGGGTAGCTGACGGTCTATTTAATACTTAGTTTATGGTTTGGACTCGGTATAAAATTGTAGATAGTACGAACACGTTCTCCAATTTTTTTTTTCTGTTATTGTAAGGCTCCAAGAATGAAGAGCCCTTTTAACTACTTCGAAGCTTTTGTTATTTGTTGTGGTAGCTGGTGGACTAATTTGGTTAAAGACCTAGCCAAGAGCACGGTTCTCTGACAAAGTTTACAACAACTTTGGACTTTAGTATATCTAGGGGAGCTAACCACGGTTTTCTGACAAAGTTTATATCATCTTTGGACGTGAATAGATCTATAGGAACTATTCTCAACCATTTCACTTACACTAAGAGTTGTCGATCAGTCTTTCGAATCCTGGCTTTATAGGACTATAGCAGCTAAAAGTGTTCTAAAACCTGATGACGTGTGCCAGCAAATAACCCTGCCTAACATATTTTAAAGGCGACTTTCTGTCAAAATTCGAAGTATCTGGCTAATATATCGGAGCAGACATGCGATCATCGAACATATCTTTCAACAAATGACGCGTAAACTAACCAAATCATCAGGTGATGAGTCAGATTGGCTTTCTTTCCGCTTCAGTTCCAAGGACATTAAATTCAATCGCCATCATATTGTATGATATGCTGGTAACTTTATGACGCATGCAATTTTTTGTTTGACTTACCCGGATCTATCTGAGCTGAATCAATATCTCAAGGACACTTCAGTATCATCCGACTGAGCTCCTACCATTCAAAGCCGCAACATCTCTGTGAACTACAACTGCAGGCAGAGTCATTCGACCTCGAAAAAGCTATGCGAAAAATTATCCGCACTGGCACTGGTGTAGGCGTCAGCCCAATGATATATGACAGCATTCCTTCAAAACCACAGCCAACATGATAATTACATTTTATCAGCTCCAATTCGCACTGAAGCATCCCATAACTGCCACAGTTAGCCCTAGCCGCAGTCAATGCTCAAGGTCTCCGCCGATCCATACCACTGCAGATTACTCCCAGAGTATATCCTTTTGTCGCCCTCTTTCTGCATACAGATTCAATGTCTGCGGATGGCGCGTGAAAATTAAATTTAATTTCTATATTTAGCGTAAATCTCTCTCAATGTGGGCAGCAATAGACTACCACGATCGGGGGACAGATACATCGAGAACCGATTTATGCCCAATGCAACAGGAATGTCTCCTTTATCTTTTCCACTTCGATTGCTTTTGTAGTGCAAATGGTAATTGCCACATATCCTTAAAATAAATCCCAATGATATATTGTCGCAGTCAATCGATGGCGCGAACAAAAAGCAGCCGTATACAACAGCAACAAGTACACATCCTTGGCAAGGACCTCCGCGATTATGACAACTCCATGACAATTAATCAAAAAAAAAATCCGCTTTTGCGAGAGAGAGGGAGAAAAAAACAGACAAACAGCCTGAGCCAAGTAATGGAAAATTGAAAATGTGTCCATTGTCACGACCAAGTGGTGCCTTGATATACCATCCAAGCGAACGCGTAGGCACAGTCAACAGCAGCCACCAACAGCCAACATTGGGGTAAATTATGAAGTCAAGGAGCATGCAAATCACTGCTAACAGCATGGTGTCTTCATAATGGGAAAATTGGTTTCCAACTCGTGCCGGCGCGCCGTTGTTGGCGCGGTGTCTATTTACACAGCGTCAGCGTTTGGACTAGCACTTGCACCTATATGTAGGGGACATTCGATTGCAACTCCGCCATATGGACGAATGGCAGCATCCGTTCAGTGGAGCCGTGGAGCGGCTAGTGGCGGAAAGTGAATCTGCGCGGCGGGACGCAAAATATCACTTTCAATGGTTCAGGGCGAGGAGAGACTGCGTTAGGGCACAGCACAGTGGTGCCGCGGAAAAAAGTTGTGGCATACGTCCGCTATTTGCATGCATAATATATCAATTGCGTTGGCTTTGTGAAACCAAAGAAAGAGAGCCAAACTAACATCTATTCTTGAACGGGTAGGGAAACAAATTGAGTTGACTTTGAAGACGCTAAGGGTCTTCAGTTAACATCAGTACTTTGTGTCATATTATAAAGCAATAAGCCAATTATTTACCAGCTCTCGATCTCATGTCCCGGCTATGCAGAAGAGTTTCATGGAAAAATTGTACCCATGACCAGTGTGACCGTTGCAGAATTCTGAACAGTCGCAGAAAAATGGGCTAATGGGAAAAAAAGTGTCATTTCGGAACAGGATAGATTATTTAGAATTTGTGAACGCTATTTAACAAGTATTGGTTCGCTTAACACTATAATAGTGTTGTAATATAGGCAACTGCGTTCCATTTTAAAGGTTTTTATCTGGAAATGACAGCATTTGAAACATTTCTGAAGCGACTTCTCCAACTAAAATTAAGTGCACGACTGGGTCGAACGTAACTTTCTCGTTCATCAAAGGTTTGGTTGGTTGTTTTCTTATTTTATAAAGTGGGAGTATCTGATTGTGTAAGGAAGTGGTTGCAATTCTGTTAAGGTGCATATTCAACAAGGTTGGAAAAAGGATAATATTCGCTAAAATTAAGTTTTGCGTTGCTGTTATTGCATTTTTGGCGGAAGTGGGGAGTATATAACAAAAATATAGCATAGAGATGTGCAAATAAATCGGGAAATATAAATAATTAAAAAACCTGATTTTTTCGATTTTTTTAAGAAAAACGGGATCTTATTTCGAATACTGACTTTGTCTTTAATATATATTTTTATCAAAATCATTAGAGCGGTTTTTGTAAAATTTGGCAGACAAAACAGTACCAAATATTGCAATGTTTAGTTTGAAAAATACTATTGCTTAACTATTTGTAGCTGAAAACCGAATACAAGTTATTATTCGGGATGTATAAATTACTTGATTTTTAAAGTCGAAAATGGGGTTTTCGAGAGATTAGCACTTTTTGAAATTAGCGTTTTCGGTGGTTCGAATTGAAAATTAAGGACGCAATAATTTTGAAAAATTAAATTTTACTCTAAGTTTGCATTTTGGTCAAAATCGTTATTGCCGTTTTCAGGTAAACTAAATAAAACTAAATTTTTCAAAAATTACTTTATTTTCAAAAATTCATTTTACGATAATGCAGACAAAAACTGACCGTATTACATTAGGAATACATTATTGTTACAATCGTATGAACCATTTTCGAGATATGTCCAAGTTTCAAAAGCACCATTATTCGATTCGAACTGAGTATGCACTCATGTTAAACTCACCTACCTAAGCTTAAATATCAGTTTTGGTTGAAATCGTTAGAGCCGTCTTCGAACAAATCAAACTGGTATGAAAATTTATATGGGAAATGCATTAATATTGAAGTTACCGTTTAAAAAACAAAAACAACCCCGAACTGTAAGCCCCCAAACTTCAAGTCCGAATATTGAACGAAATTCGGATAGCTATTTAGGGTGTGGGCCTTACATACAGACAGACAGACAGACCGACATACAAACAGACATACAGACAGACAAAAAGACAGACGGACAGAATTTTGCCACCCACCTGTTTGAGTTCTTCTATCATCGCAATGTCAGATTTGATTAACATCTCGAGTCCGAAATTTTGTACGAATACAATATCTTTCTCTTACTACGTAATGGAGAAAGTTAAAAAGGGCCAAACTAGCAAAAAATTGTAGCAGGCTCTGGGAAAAAGTGCCAAACTGCAACTTAGTCACACACTCGTAACTCTTGTTGAATGGATTTATCGTACTAATCCCACAAAACTGTCAGGTTTCCAACACGCGTAGAAATTGTAGAACTATATTCTGGGAGGATATTCTGTCACCAGTCCTCATGCTAAAACAAAAAAAAAAGCCCAGCTCTCCCGTTTACCTTTCTCTGGATTCGGAAACTCTGCGGCAGCATTACCGTTGGCGACTTCAGTCGCCATTTCAACCCTTTTTTCATCCAAGGGCCCCGGCGACCTTTCAAAAATTCTTTGTTTTCGCCCCTTTTGACAACATTGGCGACTTTCGGTCATAAAATAAGCACTACATAGACCGTCAACTCAGCCATCTTCAGAGAACTTGCTTGTTTTTTCCATAAAAACTGTCAAATTACTCCCATTGGCCATACAAAGTGAACATAAGCTGTTTTTATTATCAGCGTGATCTGATCCCGATCAGATCACGAAAATAAAAGAAGACGGATCATTGAAAAGTTTAATTTTTGAGTTGTGGCAACAGCTGCTTTCAAAAACAAAACAAATAATACAGGGTATTACAAACTTCACATTGCCACCAGCCATATTGCAAATATTCTGCTCAACGTGACGTCACACAAGGCACATGTCATTTCGCTTGCAATGTCGGGGTGTTACCATATTTGAATCAAATTTTAATAATTTTTCTTTTCCATATTTTTTAGAAACAAATTTAGTATTTTATGTTCAAATATGCAATACATGAACAACATTTAGCTGCTAGCACATCCGTTTATCTTGGCATATTAAGGTGTGTCCAGACCAGCGAAACATTTCAGAAATGTTTCTGAAGCAAATCGGACACATGTCATACACATTTATAAGAGATTTCTGAAATTTAGTTGTTAAATGTTTATGAAATGTTTAAATTTTATTTTTCTAGTCCAACTAGAAGAAAATAATGTGGTAGGGTTATTAGCAGCGAGTAAAGTTTATATTTTTGTAATTTTGGTCTCGGGAATCACGTGACACACGATTTAATTCAAATATTCGTATTAAATGAATCACTTTCTCATTAGGTATTCCAAGCTTTTCTTGACATTTTTATTTTATTTAAAAAAAAAAAATAGTAATCTAAAAACAGCGCTCACTTTCTGCAGTTAAACTTGTAAAACGAAAATGATTTCCCATCACGATTGGGAAACTGTGAAACATTTCATTTTTTTTTGTGTCCAGATCCAAACCAGCAAATTTTTAGAAATTTTTATAAAACATGGAGGTATATAATTGTTTATCAAGTGTTTGGCTGGTCTGAACATACCTTTATAAAAAGAAACTAACACGGAATACGGATGGGGATTTAATTCGTGCGGGAAAAAATCAATTGGTATTTTTTATTTCATTTTTTTGTCTGGCAACGTGATAAGGTAGCTATCGTTTTCAGGCACACCAACATTTAAAAATGAAACAAGCCATCTAGTGGGAAATAGTAGAAATAATTTTCAGATCATGATTCGTGATCTCGATGAGAAGCAGCATCATGTGCTGTTGTTGTAAGTGCATGTAAATCGATGATCCGTTATGGATCATAGCTGATAATAAAAAACAGCTATAGTTATGAAAATATTCGCTGTGTCACTAAGTATGGTTTTACTTCCTTTCAATGCGGAGTATTCCGAACCCTCGTTTTTCCATTCTTTTTATTTACGTTCTATGTTTTGCTTTGTTATTTTTATATATTTAATTCTCGGCCTCTTTTTTTGCGGTTTTGTCGTTTCGGCCATCGGCATAACGCTGCTTTGCGGGTCCGAGCATTCAATTTAATTCGCTCTTCGCTTCCGTCCTGCTCATCCTATAAAGTATCATGATAATTGTTAACCTTCTTGTGTCTTACCCGACGCTTCGTAGTCCCGCTGTCCAACACACCTGGGGAAGAGCAGCGTTCCCTCCCGTGTTACAATTGTAGTGTTTTCTAGATTTTGAATACATTTTTGCTTACTGAGTACGGTACTACTTTGGATCCACCACGTGATACTTTTTGTAAATTCATATCAATAACTCATTTCTTATTTTTGCAAAATTGTTTGTAACAACAGACTAAGGGCCTTTCTGTTCACAGCTTGTCAAATCCTTGGTATGGTTACCATCGATTAAGTTAAACCGATAATTACAATGAGTGTTTGTTCACAGTTTTTTTTTCACTTCGGTTACCAAACCATTAGTTAATTTTTGTCAATTCAGTGATTAGCCGAATCTATGGCTACATTCTTTTTCTGGCTCCTTGTGATTTTGTCTAAGTAATTTGTTAATGAATATAATTTCACTGTTTAGTAGGTATATAAATGTCAAAATCAAATGATACAGGAATTTTTTTTTAAAAATCTTCTTGGTGTGAGACAATAAGCTAGTGATTACGAACAAAACTGAATGAGTAGAACGACCCATAAAAATTGTTAAGCCATTATTGGACCGCATCTCAATTTTGTCTACAATAATTTTCTCATTCTCTCAATATTTCCTCAATTTATGAATACTGACAAAAATGTTGAAAGTAATCTAAATTCATCATGCTGAAGTTGGGAACCTGTCTGCACCCTAACCTTTCATTAATTGGCGTCAAGGTATTGTATACATTGGTCAGGGCCTTCGTTCCATCTTGCGTTATATATAAGTTTATATATTCTATTATTTATATTATTTTTTCGCACAAATGCTAGCAATATTCTACAAAAAGTTATTGTATAGCAGATACGTTAAAACTAATACAAACGAAGTCCTTACAAAATCTTGAATAAACGAAATTCTACTGTTTATCGATTTCTTGGGTTAATTAATTAAGAGAATCCACGCTCTGGTTAATATTCTGTTGAACAAACATATTCGATGTTTACCAGCTGGAATAACCGATTTAGGTACATAAGAAACCAGGCCTTAAACTACAAAATACACGTTACAATTCAAATTCTCGCGCAGGATACACCTCGTTTATTTTTATACATTGAACTACATAACTTATCATTTATTTTTAAATTCCGATGTATAATTGAAATTAAATAATTTATGTAACATTGTTTTAATGAATAAAAAATGTGTGTTCAAATAAAATAAATATTTGAAAATGTATAGTATACGAATATGTGAATTTTGTATAAACAAATTTACGATTCCAATTGAAAAATACCATAAAGCCGTTTTAGGTACATTATTTATTTATTTATTTATTCATCAATCAAAGAACAAAGTTCTCCTATAGACTAGTAGATAACAATTATTCACCACAGCTAATATATAAATATATCCGAACTTCAAGTTGAACTAAGTACATTCAAAACATACATCTTAAAGGTATCTCTAGTGCAAATTCTGAAAAAGTCTAACCTAGTGCAAACTGAATTTGCTTCTCTGATGCAACGAGAAACCAGTTCATTACGACCATAGTTAGATCTATGAAATTGCTCGTAAAAAAGAACATAATCTCTGGAATTATGGGTGGGAACACGAATAGAAATTAGTACTAGAAGTTGTGCACATTTAATGTGATAAGTAAGTATATCTCTAATGAACAGTATCGCAAAATAATCACGTCGATTTACCAAATTCTGCATTCCAAATAAGAGACAACTTGTTTCATAAGATGGGATAACAGTACCCCAATGAAGTTTATAATAAATAAATCTTGAAATATTTTTTTTGGATTTTTTCGATTCTTTCACACGAGTTATTGTAAATAGTAAGGGTTCCAAACTGTGTTGCAGTATTCAAGCAAAGATCGAACGAGAGAGATAAAAAGAGTCTTTATAGTGTACGGATCTGTAAATTCCTTGCTATTTCTTTTGATGAATCCTAACATTTGGTTGGATTTGTTTATAATGTAGTCGATATGAGGAAAAAAAGAGAGTTTGGTATCAAGGATAACACCTAAATCTTTCTTTTGTGCTACTCTATCCAAAGAAGAACTATCAATATGATAATCGTACAATATCGGAGAAATTTTTCAAAAACTAGACATGACTTGGCATTTTGAAATATTAAGATGCAGGAATTTAATATTACACCATTCTGCCAGTTTTTTCAAGTCATCATTTAACAAAACACAACCATCCAAGCATTTTATACTACGATATAGTTTAAGGTCGTTTGCAAAAAGAAAACACTGAGAATTTTTAAAGAATTTAGGAATATCGTTAACAAAAAGTAGGAACATTAATGGGCCTAAATGGCTACCCTGAGGGACACCAGATGGAACCAATATTTGATTAGAATGATGATCGTCAATCTTAACAACTTGAACTATCGATGTTAAATAAGATTTCATCCGATCAAGAAACTTGGAATGGAAACCCAGTTCCAACAATTTGTGTAAAAGAATATGATGATTAACATAGTCAAATGCTTCTGCAAAATCAGTGAAAATTATATCAGTTTGACGATAAGATTCAAAATTATTTACGGTATAATTCGTCATTAATGTAAGATTAGTGGATGTAGATCTTCCAGAAATAAAACCGTGTGGAAAATCGAATATAAAATCTTTTAATTGAAAAGTAAGCTTGTCACAAACTATTTTCTCAAATAATTTAGGAAGAGCAGATATTTTGCAGATTGGTCTATAATTTGTTATTTCTTGTTTAGATCCAGATTTAAAAATAGGTGTTATATAAGACAACTTCCAACAATCTAAAAAATCACCTTTCGCAAGCGATAGGTTGAAAATAGTCGATAACGGAATGGCTAAAGAAGACGCACATTTAAGCAATAAAATTTGTGGGATCCCATCAGGACATCCCATCATCCCTTTTCGTTGGTATCTAAACCTAATAAGGCTGATTCTACTTCAGACGTTGACAAGACCATAGACCCTATATTAACGATACTAGAAACTTTAGGAGAATTTACATTCAATGGAGTGTTTGTGGAGTAGACAGACTGAAATTAAACAGCAAAGAAGTTACAAATTTCTTGCACATCACTCGTTGATTTGTCCAAATACTTCATACAGCTTCGATACCCATTGCTTTTACGCTTAGAGTTAATATATTTCCAAAAATTGTCACTGTTATATTTAATATTTGACTCAATAGAGAATAAGTAAGCCCGATATAAAAACTTATTAAGTGTATCGAATTCTTTCTGAATTGACAAATGGGCATCATCGCGGTTAGTTTTTAGTAATTTAATAAATTTATTTTTTCTATTTTTAAGATTTATAAGTCTCTTGTTAAACCATGCAGGATTACTCCTAGATTTGGCTTTTTTATATGGAACAAATCTACGTACAGCCTCATTGATAATGGATAGTAGAGAATCATTAGCGTTATTTAATTCTGTTTTAGATAAAAGGAATAGATACAAAGTAGTCATTCATTGCATCAAAGTTATTGCGTACTACCTTCAGACCCATTTGAGTACCATTTTCTACCGCAATGAGAACTCTGTCTAACGACAAAGGAGGGAACGCTGGGAAAGAGGCTTTGTAATAGGGCGCTTGACGTACGGCCGTTTATTCTACCCACTCCGCTCCACTTCTTATCGCCAAACCTCTCAGAAGAAATCTTTTCGTTCTCCTTGGCCCGGAGCCTTCTTAAGTAGTTAGTTCTAAGCGGTTTATTTAAAGAAATAAATACCGCATATTTAAAATTCGTTAGACATTGGCAAGACCCTAGAGATTAGGCAAATAATAAAATATTTTGTAGGTATCAACAAATTCCCAAAGTTTTTGCATAAATTGTTCGCATCAAAATTGGAATTGGAAAAAAACATCTTCCCTCTACCAATTGTATATGATAAAGCTGGAAATGGTTTCCACAAAACCAGCACCCCTGATCGGTGCCCCAGTGTCTATCCAAATAAGTATGTTGTCTTTATATTTTGCTCACCTACCCAACAGTCACCGACCTAGTGAAATGAAAAATCTCTTCTCGTGCTGACGTGCATTTATATTATTTATATACCAGATGCCTTAAGGCGCCACTTGTCAGCAAATGTTACTTAGAAAACCATTAAGTTCCTAAACAGAACCAAGGGTTTCGTAGTGCACGGCATCCTCTTCTTTTCGGTTCACTCTAACCCTTTTAGCGCAACTGGTGGTCTATTGGAACCCGCGAAATCTCATTAAAACTCAATTGATCATCACAGCAGCAGCATCGAATTCATCATCAGTAGATCTACATACTCCGCGGGCTACATCTTCAGAGTCGAGCTAATAGGAATTCAGAAATGCAGAAATGAATAATAATAATCAGACAGAAGAAAAAAAAATGTTTTTCTAATCGATCCACTATTCAAATGAGTAGTACCGATCGAGGTATGCTAATCTCAAGTATACGCTGAATATTGTGCCAAAATCAGCATACACCGTCTATTGGCCTAAAATAAGCATACACACTCAACGACCTTGAATCTTAATCACGAATACTTGTTTTGAATTTTATTAATCGAAATGATAAAATACCACAATTCAGCTCGGGGAGGTGTTCTCAGAAGATTTTCTATTGTTCTATTGGCTTATTTCTAACAAGGCTTCGAAATCGAAAGCTTCGCTCCAATGTTCGGGATTAGAATAATTAGCCAGATATGATAGACATAATTGTGATGCCAAATAGAATTTATTCGTGTTCCTATCTTTGTCGCAGAAGCGTATCGGATGATGCCGTTCCTATAGTAAGCTAACGTCATAGGCCTTAGATACATTTATGGTATCAGAATCAGGTTAAACGGGAAACACTAGGACAGTAGATAAACGGGTTAGATATTTTTATTTTGTGCGATACTAACTCGAAACAAGCGATTAACGAATGTAGTTGAAATTTATTTTAATTTCAAATCAGTCGGCTTCGGACTGTAAGTTACGTAATATGATGATTCTTTTGTCTGCCGAGAACATCTTTAAACGAGCGTAATAATTTATTTAGTTTAGTGCAGAATATTGGGAGAAGCTTAGCCGTTTCCGTTTGTCCAATGACTCTTTTCTTTCTCAAGATATGAAGTCATGTTGGCGGTTGAATGGTGACGAAACTTTTTTTAGGCGGCTTGTCTTTTGTTTTAATTTGTTTACGAAGGCTTGTTTGGGATTTCAGTGAAAGTTTCGTCTGTAAAAATACTCTTTTGTTATAAGTGTCAATTTGAATTATTGAAAAATCACTATCAAGCCAATATATAGCAGCCCAAGCAGGTTTTCCAAAAAAACTCTCCTGTTAACATTCTAAAGAATTTTTTACGGACAAAATACCGTTTAATTGTAAGTGCTTGCATTGTGTCAGATACGAAAACCAATATAAGTTGGTAATGCAGTTTCTAGAGCATGGTGCAGATTTTTCAAGAACCTGTTCCCTTTTTCTATATCCCTTAAAGGGGTTGCTGGTGAAAGGCGGCCAAGCACACCCTTCGCCGCTCTTGATCTTCCTTTATCGACTCTAAATACCGTGCATAAAAAAACGGTGCAGTTCTTTTAAAGCCTTTGTCAAATGTAGCTATTTTTACCATGTGAGAGCGTTTAGAAAATAAAACACTCGGCTCAAAAGTGCGTTTCTAAAAAGGCTTCCAGGCAGAAACTCCGAAATCAAGCACATTACTTGTTCCTGCTCTTTTTGAAACGTCTCAAGAGTTTCGATTTCGCCTCGAAGTGTAACCCCACAAAATAAAGTTTGAAGCAAACCCATTACACCGCTGAGACTGTAGCCACCAAGTGTGTAGACGGAACTTGATCTGCTTCCAGAGTTATTTTTGGTAAATTTTTTTTTTGTGAATCTACGCCACCAAAGTTTCTACTCCACTATTGTCGAACGTACTTTCCTAAAAGCTCAATTAGATTCCAAACGATTTTTTAGATGCTATGTGTCAGATGGAACATGGGCTCGCAAAGAATCTTTGTGCCAGTTCACTAGTACTTTCCTTGACCGATTGTTGCACACAAACAGGCCAGACATGCCTGAATCTGAGGATACACATTTCTTTGTCCTACAGATTACAACCTTTTATATAAATCTAATTTTTTGAAATGTGGACCAGCTGATAAATGAAGTTTCATGCGATAAGTCTGAAAAAAATATCAAAGCATCAGCTTTCATCTCACCGCGTTAACTGAGTTTTTGAAGATGTAAATAGACCTTAACCTTCTAGTAATACCAGTTTTTTTTTATAAAAAAAATACTTCCCCGACATATTATCCTGCTATGGACTCAGTCGGACAGATAGATGACGCTCAGATTTGTCAAACCTAAACCTGCCTACAGAGCATGGATCTCATAAGTTTATCATCACTGGTTTAAAAAAGTGTACAATTAAATTCCATTAACCGCATGTAACCCAGGTCAAGTATATCGCAGCTTGAAATATATTTTGCTAAAAATAAGCACGACTCCCATACGCTATAGGCTGACTGAATCTCGTCGTGATGCTTGTTTGCTATTTTTAAACAGGTTCCAAGCCAAAAGTCATTTACACTGGTGATAAGAAAAAACCATAACCTTGAACCTCTGTATACGCAGTGGCTTTTGTTTAACCATCAAAGCACAAACACTTTCCAACACCAACTGTCACAAAAGGGTCCAACTTATTAATTATGGTGTCACCTGCGTGACACTCGGACCCTGGCGGCCTAAGTTTAAACATTAATTATATTTACCTTCATCCTGGCAGGGAATAAATTCGCACTTTGGACACATTTTAGAGAGATTCATATCGAGGCCTCCAGTACACGCAGACGACACACACAAAGTATCAGATTACGCTATACTTAGACGCGACTAAATCCCGCTCCGTTGGTGGTTGTTTGTTGGGGCGAGCTGATCTCGCGTCAGCTACAGTAGCTAATAATGCCATCATTAATTGTGCTACAAAGCGCATTGTTTTGATTTTATCTGACAGATGCAGCCGATCGACGGCGCGCGGCCAGCCGTCCTACGGTCACAGGACAATACAATTAGCCTGTTGCGCGCTGATCATAGATTACAACACTTGGGCTAATTGAGTCTGAAGTCTGAGTCCGACTTGGCGGTCGGACCTTTCAGGTGTCAGCAGGTATTCTATAAAGAGTGAACGGACACAGTGGTTATTACATTGCTCCATAAAATTTGCACAATCAATGTGAAAGGGATGACTGATATAGGCGAGTGAGCGATGAAGGTTATTTTTAACTTTGACTGGAGCTATTTTAGGAATTTTAATACTCAATTAGACGTCTCGTTAATCAAAACTGACAAGGCAGACATTTATTATAATGATCTCTAAATAATTTAATTCCATCGCGCTTTTTGTATAGAGAGGGTGATGAGTCAGAAACATAAACATTTTATGAATTAGAAGGGAGAATGCGGCTATATACGATATGTGCATTGTACAGGCATCAGTATGAAGTCTCAAAACGTCAGATATCAAGCGACATTAATTAGTTGCCTTCGATCGTTTTCTATAACAACTATTGGCAGAGACTCTGTTTTGCGTTTGCTTTTCTTCCAAGTATAAACAATTGTTGAGAAGTTTCATTTGGAGTCAGGCTCTTCAAAAAAACAATTAAATGTTTACGGTGGTTTAATTACTCACAGAACGAACGGGGGTTTTATGGCAGTTCAATAGCAGATTTAGATATACCCACGTACAAAGATGAACAGTTAATTTTATAAACCAATGGGGATTTGTCACACGAGGGTGTTTTAGGTTATTTAACTACATACGTTTTAAATCAGTTATTGCTAACAGTCTTGATATCACTTTTTTTGTTACGTAATAAATTTAAATAAATAGGCGAAGGGAAATAGTTTAGAACCACTTTCACTGCCTTAAGCTCAACATATTCGCTCGACTTTTTTTCTGTTTTTTTGTTGGGAAGATTGTGCAGAGATGCAATGCTGTTTGTTATTTGTTTTGTTGTGTTTAAGCCAGGTTACTTTAATGGTAGGATTTCTTCTACTGGGCGAACTCTAGTAAATTTAAAAGAATGTAGAAATTAGGGTGCAGAACTTTCGACGAACCCTTTGCACTTGATGCAACCAAGTCATGTGTAGATGATGTCTATGCACTATGCCTAATGAAACATCGCACATGTATTTCAAAAGTGGCACAATTCTAAAAACTCAATATTTGAGTTATCACCAACAAAAGCGTTTTAAACATCCACCTAACATCAAAAGTGTAGTAACTGAGATTCATTATTACGCCAGCAAGTGGCACTTATGTCATTCTACGCCTCTCAAATGAAATCTAAAAAAAATCAAAACGTTTTTCCGCCTTTTCTGAAACACGTAATTTTCTGACTTGTGTCATTTTAGAAATACATGTGCGACGTTGGATTGTTGAAATGATGCGTTTAACTTAATTATACCATTGAAGTGCTGAAAGCTTCATTTTGAGGCTGTTGTCTGTAGTTTTCACGTATTGTTGTTTCTGGTATTGGTCACATGATCTCCCCAAGGTTTTTTTTTCCTTTTAGGCATTATTTCATTAGCTAAGGCTTTAAGGATTATTTTTTCAAAAATGCATCTTTTATTTTATTTCAAATATTTTTTCTAATTGGACTATGTTTGTTTTGTTTAAGGCTTTGTACCTACTTATGAAACTAAAAAGTTATAAATTTTGTTCCTATTAAGAATTTCTTATGTGGTTTTTATATATTTTTTTTTTTTTAATAAAATTTGTTTTTGTGTATTTTTTTTATATTTGTGTTTAATTTTTGATTTATTGCTCCAGTTTATCTTAAAAAAAAAATATTGTAGGCATTATTTTATTGAAAAAGGAATCGATTTTTTCAAGTTAGGCATTTTTTGGTTAAAATTGGTTGGCATCGCTGTCTCCAAGTCACATTTATCCGCGATCTCATCTCATACCCACGTAGGTAAGAGTTGAAGCAAACACAGAGATCGGTCAGAGCTTTTTTTAACGAAGTAATCCTATAGGAAAAGCCAGCATCGCTTCTTGCATAGTTCGTGAGTAAGATCTCGCTTAATTCTATGACGCTCCACTAACATGTCGAGGGAATTGAGTATACGTTCTTAGGCGACCATCTTTTCAAACTTGTTATATCACAATACTTAATATTTTGTCGTACCGATTCCGTAATCGTTATTTGAGAAATTCTGTAGTTGAATTTCAGCATTAGGCCAGAATGGCCTATACGAACCCTCTTTCATTCACTTTGCGGATTCAGCATCTCTGGGTCCATCCATCAGAAAAATGTTTAAAGAACAATAAAAGGTAAAATTCTGGACCTTTAATTCAAGAGATTGGAATAAGAGTGAAATTCTTAGATCGCAGATGCAAACTGTCTAAACCTGTCTCTCAGATATCAGTTCTGCCAGATTAAAAAATATACATATTTTTCAAGCTCCAAAATATAAATTTTACCTCAAATACATAAAATTTTAAATTTGTGATAGCAAGAATTTTTTAAATCTAACAAATTAAAAGAATCTTTTCTATTGAAGAAAAACGTTCCCTATTAATTCCATTATTATATACAAATTTAAGTCGAATAGAGTCCATGCACAATTTCTGTTTTAGTAATTTTTCCATCTAAAGATACATGAATTTGATAAAATAAATAATGTTATATGTTTTTGGCAAAAAAGTTTGACGAGTAAAAATAGCGGATGGAAACTTCGCATATCCAATATTTAAAGATTTTTTTTTCAATATTTTATCGCTTACACATTCCTCTGCAAATGTTGAAGGAATATGCTGTGCCCTGCAGCACCCCACTTAGGTCCATTTTTTTTTCTGCTGTAAATTTAAATAAAACAAAAACTCGTAATCGTTTGAGTATTGGTAAGTTTGAAAGTTTAATCTTTACAAAGGATTTTTCGCGCTTTAATAAAATGAATTGCTATAATCAATGAAATTCTAAGTCATTTTAATTCAAATACAGTTAGCTCTCGATTATCCGGCATTCTATGTACCGGGAAATTTATTTTCAAAAATATATTCATTTTGAAATCGATTATCCTGAAATCACTATCATGATCACTTTCGATAACTTTCTTAAATTCTTCCAAACAAAACCTAACATGCAAGGTTTTGCTTATTTTTCTTCGCATGCTTCTGTTAATTTTTTTAGTTTATTTATTTCATTTCAAATAAATTGAAAAACAATTTACATATAAAGCGGGTTTCTTCTTTGACAATATCATTTTCGATTATCCGGGTTTTTCGATTTTCCGGTATGAGCTCGGTCCAGAGCACCCTGGTTAATCGAGAGTTGACTGTATGCATAGTTAAATAAATTCTAAAATTTTAAAAAGCAATAACATTCATTTCTGACCTAAGTTTTTATACCAACGATATTTATATATCTACCTACTATAATTTTGTCAAAAAAAGAAATACAGGGCAGAGTGGGGCACCTTTGAACACTTTTTGTTTCCTAGTCTCATAAAAACATATGTTTTTGTTTTCTTTTTTCTTTTAGGAATGGAACTCAGCTTTAGTTAAAACGCATAATTCTATCAGTTTTTATGAAGATTTCGATTTAATATTATTTTTTGAATGAAGCAGGGCCTTATGTTCAATGGTAGCCCCCCTGTGGGGCTGTTTTGAACTAGGCTTGGTCACCTTTGAACGACAGTTTATATAATTAAATATTAACCTGAAATAAGACTTTACACTTTAACTAAATTATAAATTAGTTTTCATTTTTAAATTAGAGACAAAAAAACTTAACAGAAATAAACTGAAATTCATAAATAAGATAGGAACATATAACATAAACAAAAAAACTTAAAATAAGTGCATAAAATACAATTCACAGATAACTTTATTTATATAGATACCTACCCTACATATAACGAAACAAACAAGTTTTTACATATACGAGGAGTGTCATTAACCTAACTGAAATTTAGAGAAGTTTTGAAAAGAAAAATTCATCATTTAGAACGTGTTCAAACCTGCCCCGACCATTTTGTTCAAACCTGCCCCAACGTGTGTTGGCACGAACAATTTAGCTTCAATAATTTGTTTATACTCATAGATAAGAAACACTTAGCTCAATATGGTTCTAAATGAACATTTGCAAAAAATATGTTTCACAAATAAAAAAGCTCAATAAAAAATTTGTATACTCTTACAAAGAAAAAAAAAAGAGTTGGAAATGCAGCATAAGAACATTCAACACGAGCTAGTTTCAAGCGACTACTGAAAAGATGACCGAAAGCCGTTGACGTTTAAGCACAACAATATTGCCAGGATAAAAATTTAGTTTACTCTCTAAAATATATTTTTTATTTAAGGTTTTATTAGTGATGTTCAAAGGTACCCCACGTTCAAAAATGCCCCACTCTCCCCTTATTTTTGTTTAAAGTACATTAAATTGTATTTTATATTTCTTTCTTTTTTTATGGAAAAAACGATTTTTTATTTCGGAAAAACAAGATTTTCAGATTTTTCATCTGTGGGAACACTGCTTACGAGCAACAACAGAATACCTCTCTAAATGCATGGTGATTATTTCATTTATTTTAATTGTATGCTTACACATTAAGACATAAAATTATATTATAATATAGTGAAAGCTTAATGACGATAATTCAAATATGATACAAGCTACAAAAAGACATGTTTAGAGATTTAAAGAGAAATAAAAAAACATAAAAGAGAAAGAGAAGAAAAAAAAAAGTAACATTTCTTAAGGAAATGATTATGAAACATGAATCTCGAATTCCAATTCCTGCCCATGAAATCAGTAACATTAGGCAGTTGTGGTTTAGCTAAGACCAGGCACGTGGCCAGGGGGCTTGAGGCTTGAGGGCTGATAATGCAATTTCGTTGTCAGCTGTGAAAGGTTAGTACATTCTTTTGTGCGAAAAAATATCGTCGAGTGATCCTTCTACCAAAGTTTTGAAATTGGTTTATATATATGACAAGACTTACTTGAGAGGTATAAACGGTTTTGGCCACGCTTCCACATCTAGTGTTGAAAGAATTTTTCAACTATAAAAAGGATTACAAGGTGTCCCGAAGTGTTATGGGGAATGCCAGATAAAGTTCCCTTTCATATGATATCTGTTCATTCGGATATTAATGTGGATTCACATAAGGTGATCTCATATCAAAAAAAAAACAAATCAAGGCGTCTTCTGTTCTGAAAAAATGTGTAAAAAAAAATTATTTAACTATGTTCGTTTAAGTAAAAAAAACTAATAAAAATCAATGAATTGGAATACATAGTTTTTTGTTTAAGAATTCCTCGTAATATTTGGAAACAAGCCCTCCGGAAACAAAATCCTGGCTACGGCACTGGCTAAGCCTAAGATTAGATTTTTTTTTTTTCAAATCATCAACCCCTCTAATTTATATTGCCCATAAGAATTAGAGTGGTTGGCAGAAGATTGACAGTTCTGCAGTCCAATTAAAAATCTTACAACCGCAGCCCTTGTAGTGGCTAGACGGGACCTTTCAATAAATTAATGAGTTTCAAGATACCTAGTTGGATTTCTTCCTTTGGGTGTAAATTTGGATTTCCGAAAAGCTTTCTGTGGGAAAGGGGGAAAAGGCAGCAAATTCGTGTGAGCTTCAGGTGTCGAATCGTGTCGTCCGTGAACGAGCATTACGAGACGGAATTTGCTTTTGTTTCATATTTAAAATCATGTTAATTGCGTGAACGTTTAATGAATCTGACCAAAAAACTTTTAAACTATAAATTTTTGCCGAAATTTCATTAAAACTTCTACATTTTCATCATGATTATCAACAGCCTAAATGTCCAGGAGAATGAACTCATGTTAATCGGCTTTTAGGAAAATTGTCGAGTACCAAAAATAATAAAAATCTTAGATTTTTATAATAAAAAAATAAATAAATAGTTAGTGCAATCCTAGACCTAGCTTCTCACAATCATTTGATTTGTGTTTGTTTTACATTTTTGGAACGAATGGAGGGGATCTACAATTTTATGCCGTTCGGGAGATGTGCCGCAGTGGAAAATAACCTTAAGATGGAATTTGGGTTTTTTTCGGAGATCGAACCTGGGACCCCTCATTTAATTGTCCAACACACAAACCACTAAGCCACTGCGCCTGTTTTGAAGGTACTCAATAAGGTTTTCTTTACGTATAATACGAATTTTAAATTTTAAATTTTGATTTTTTCACAAAAAAAGTAACAAGGGACCTTAAAAGGGCACGGTGAAAAGGAAGAAAGGGAAATAGCACCACACTTCGTGTGACCAAAAAATAGAGAGTGTCGTTAACCCTAACTGCGAGTATATAATAAGAATTCATATCGAACTTGCTGAGTGATATACCTATGGTGACCATCCGTTCATTTTAATAATAAACAGTTCTTTTTTGAAGACGATTTTCATTATAAAGTATTTTTGATTCAAAAAGACACACATGTTGTGTATTTTAGAATTTGTTTTTGTATATTATTCTAATTTTTAAAAACAATAACGTTAATATTAAGAAAACCAATACTCAATTAACAAAATAATAATGCTTATGTGCCCCAAACTTGCTGATAGAGCAAATAATTAATCTATGTTTTATTTAAGTTTTCTGAAAGCTTTTTTTTCTTTTTAAAGTACGTATTTGGATAATTTAAAAGACGTTCAAATTTGGTTCTTTTTCTTTTGTTCATTATTTTTAATTATAAAATATGGTCACCCTAATAATTGAAGTGATGCATTTCATAGCCATTCTTGGAAAAATGAGCAACCATACGAGAGATCCCTCTTCACCAAGGTTCTTGAGACTTTCTGGTCGAATTTCTTCGCTCGGGCAAACTTGCCAATGAAATCATACGGTATGCATTTGTTTACCAAATTGGAGCTAGATTTTCAAATTCAAAGTACTTCCGTGGAATACAAACCATCATTGCATCAGCTTTGTAAGTCCAACTTCAATAAATCATTTTTTATCTTGAAACGACCTCGAGAGTCCGTGCGAAGGCCTCGCAGATGAGAACATATGTTATCACCGCACTATACCCAAGCGAATCGAAACTTTAATAATACACATCTTGCATCACTTGAACAACAACCAATTTACATCAATAAACAAACTCTCTCACATTCATTAATCATTGGCTTTTCAAATTAGCTAGATCCCCCCTGAAACAAGTTACGGTTCTAATTGACAACGCTCAGAGCTGGCACCGGCAAACAAACAAACAGCCAAGAATAGGTGTTTTAAAATTTACTTCGAATATCCACTTAACACTCTAAGCGTCTATTCAACAAATTAGTTCTAATTCAATTCGCAATTCATTTAGAGACACACACACCAGTGTTTTCCTTAATCCATTGTCGGCTCTCTTCCGGATCGCTATATGAGTTGAAGGTTAAGCAACATTCCCCAACTCCGACTGCTGCAATTTCTATGTTGCTGCCTTACCACTTGGCCAATTTGAATTAACTTCATCAAAATCATAACAACAGTGAACGGTGAACTGTATAAGCCAACTATTGGCGCAATTAACACGAAGAATGAATGACACTAAACAAAAAAAAAAAAATTCACTCCCACTGGCGGACAATCGGACATTTCCGCGAAATAATTCAAAAAATCGTTGAACTTCGAAAACAGCCCAACAACGACGACGGCTGACCTTGTTCGTTACGTCACACAGAGTCAAGCGACGCGACGTCCGCGTGATTGTGCGTGATTACAACTCCGTAACCAATAGGCTGCATAAAAGTTAATTCGCTAAGCTTTGAGGTAGTTGGCCATAAAATGTCAGAAGGCCAAGCCTCCGATACTGCAGTATATATTTGTTTTACCATATCAGTCAATTCAATTGACGTGCTTTTCAATATTTACTGACGGATTCCCTCTTGTGCCATTAGTCATACTCATCTCTGGCGGTATGAGTTCAGTCAAGTCCCCAAACCTCTTTTGAATCATTTCCGCGAGGGCTTTTACCGCGTCAAACTAGTTGGCTGCTCTTGTGTCTCCCATCAGTGTGGTAAAGCACACATTGCTGGTTTTGTTTTCAATTCGGCGTTGGTGGGAGCTATCATCAACCAATCTCCTGGTATATCAAACGGTGACGACCGGGCGACACGGCGTAATAGTTGCATGCGAAACTGTAAGGTCGAAAAGGTGAATAACTTCGGAGCGATGTGCGGCTGGGTTTATTAATTCTGACTGGACTCTGATTGCGAGTGATTCAAGGCATTGCTGGTGGATTTTATTGGAACCATTCGGAAATACCGAATTGCCGTAAGAATTGGGTTAGAGCCGACAAGGTCTGGTCGTGCGTATCCAATTCAAAGTCCCCGAGTGAGAAGAACAATGCCGACCGGATTATTCATAGAATTGACTTTTTTTGAATAAAAATATGAAAACACTCATAATCCCACGGCTGCAGCATTGACTCGGCTTAAAGGGCAATGGCTGCAGTGGAACTTGTTTGGTGGTTTTACATATTGAACTGACAATAGGTTAGCAATTTGGTAAGGTCTCTTGCACAATGGTAAAAGGTTGTTTGTGTTGTTAATCTTGTATTGTATTACGTGCCGAATATCTAGGGCTTTTGTTTAGAATGGTGGCAGCCAAGAAATACGCTGGTATAGACTTTTACTTCAGCTTTCACAAGACAACAAGCTTTTTCAATAGACATGTTGTCTTTTACAATTTATTACACGGCGGGCTGCAGTAGCCCTTATGTAATTTTTGGTTGGCGTAGAACTTGACGGTTGTGTCATACTGCGGCCCTATTTATGTCAATATTATGTTTATTTTATTTATTTTATTTATGTCATTCCGACCTGAATAAATGTGATTTCTAATGAATCTATACATCACTGTAGTGTTGCACTTCAATAACTCCAGTGCTAATAACCAGTTGAAACCAGTTACGCAGCTGTTTGTTTTAAATGACTGCGAACTAGTTTTTCTCACAAAATTAGATAAGCAGTAGTTCGAAAAAGTAGCAGTTGTTTTAGGTGCAATGATCGATGGTAAGAATTCTGTGTTCGAAAATATTTTATAAAATTTGCCTTAGAATTAGTTTTATGAAAACGACTTGAACAAAAATTGGAATAACAGTAGTTTTAATATTTTACTTTTACTTGGGAAATGGCTTGGCCGATTTTGAAGAGTGAGGTGTCATAAGATTCGTATTTTTCCCCGGAGTGTCAAAGGCTAAACAAAAAAGATATAAATCTAAATTTAAAGAAAAACAAAAAAAAAAACACAATTGTCACTCAAATGTCAGTGAGAAATGTCAAGATATGGAATACACTGAACTGTGAAATAAGTTACGTTCTGATCTAATCACAATAGCATGGCAACTCATACCCAGCCAAGTTTCGCACCTAGCGGCTTCTACATTTCATTTCAACATCGCAAATGACAGCCATAAATTGTATCATTTATTTTTAGTGGATAGTGTTATCATCAAACGAATATTATGCTGAGTTCTAGGTTCAAGTTTATATTATACATATTTTTATTAAAAATGACAGCTTGAGCAAATCAAGTGTGTTTCATAAATACATCAGAACGATCTGAGTACGCTCGGTTCAGAGAGCGCTCATAATGCTCGAGCTCGTTTCAGAGCTCAGCTCTGAACTAAAAAAGAAAAACGCCTAAAGTCTATACACGTACTCATCAAAAATGACAGAAAAAGAGAAAATTAGCAAAGTAACGAGTAACGAGTAGTTCCTCTTTTGGCTCGAAACAGCTCAGAGAATTTCAACCGGCAAGTATAAATATGTCAAATGCATAAAGTTATCAAGAAACAAATTCAAAATCCGGCTTAAAAATGAATTGCACAGAACAATAAAATCTGTAAGAATAAAGAAAATTCGGTGGTGGTCGAATGTTGTCCTAGAACGTTTCATATGTTGCAAAAGGGTAAGTTACATATTTATTTGTGATATGGATTAGATGTCAAAGATGAAAGTTGCTCAAAGTAGCTCGATGTCTATCCACGTACTTTGGCGTGTATTTTCAGCTCTCTGAGAGAGTTTTGGTAAATTTTTTGAGTTTCACGGATTTTTTAGTATTTGGCTCGGGAAAGTACGCGAATAGACCTATTATTACCCGACTGGACACAGGGAGGGTTATGTGTTTCACGCGTATCCTATGTACGTTCTTACGTGACGCCGTGTAGCCTAAACGGCTGGACCGATTTTGAATAGTGAAGTGTCATTCGATTCGGAGTGTCATAGGCTAAAAAAATAAAAAAAAAAATTGTTTAAAAAACCCGACTAAGTGTAAAAAGAAGTAGATATATTCATGTACCTATATCTTACTATTTGACAGTCGGAGGCTACTCAATACTCATACATTTGTTAGGCTGTGTAGGTATATAGCCTCCGATTGTCAATTAGTTAGGTAAATGTACTTGAATGTGTCTTGTTCATATCTTTTGAATTCTTTTTTCTTACAGTCAGTCGGGTTTTTATTTCAATAATATAATCCAAAAATAATTTGTTTTTTGGTAAAGCGGGACAATAAATCAAAAATTAAACACAAATTTAAAAATATAAACAATTTTTGTTTATGCAACAAATAGCTTTCGAATTTGTTTCCAAATTCATTCCCCTGGAAACACATTCTTTAAGACCGAGGTCTTTTTTTGTTTGCAAAGATTTTTTAAGAATGCTTAAAAAATTAAAAAAATCAGTTATGTTGAAATAAAAAAATAAAAACATATTTAAAATAAAAAAGGATGCCTCTTTGAAAAACAAACAAGCCTCAAAGCCTTAGGTAATGAAATAATACCTAAAAGGCATGAAAAAGACTTATGTCGTTTTCGATTTGGCTTTTCAGATTTCGATCTGAGATTTCAGATCTCTACTGCCAAATCGGACATAAAATCCGAATTTTATAGAACATAGCCCAAACCGCTCATCGAAGACTCACATAACTTTACTGGCTTTGTAAATGCGCACCAAGTAAGATTTTTTTTTTTGGATTGCAAACCTTTAACCGTCCTTTATTGAAACTTTACATGTTGATAGAAAAATATTAGTTATTGACCTTTTTTTTGTTTGTTTTAGAAATACCCTCAAGTCACTGTTTGAAGTGACATTAAAGTGCTGAAAGATCTATACATTGTTTTTGTTATAAGGTATATAAGACGCCAGAACTTAAGAACTGATTTTTAGTCTTATTTAAAGTCAAAACAATCAATTCTGTAGTTTTTTTCTTAAAATAAAAAATAAAAATAGAAAAATATGGTGGAATGTTTGCTGACCAATTGAATACGCTTCTCCAAACCCCATCGATAGAAATTCGATCGAATACATCCCGAACAATCTCTTATTTTTACAAAATGTCCCAAGACGTTTGCAACCACTTTTGACAAAGTTTTTGGTCCGGCACTGTACAAACATACCAGTAATACTAGTCTTGTGCAATATTTCACCTTGGCTCTATAAAATCGGGCTTTACTTCTTAGCCCGAAGAAACTGCGAATGCCAAGAGTGATTCTTCGATCAACCTCTGTGCCGATGTCATTTTGCTAGATAGTAGTAGGTAGATAAAGAGAAATAATCTTCTTTTTTTTCGAACTCACAATTGGGAAATTTTCCCAACAAAATTTAGTATTGTGACCTACAAAATATTTGGTGTGAAGGCTTAAAATGATTATTAGTAAGACCCAAGTTAACTACTTTAAAGTCATATCTGTCCGTTGTGACAACTTGTCCAGGTGGCCAATGTTAAAAGTCCTTTGCCGATAACAACATGTGCTTTCACTGCTAAGCTAGGCTGCTTTAAAGTGGAAAAAACCTTCGAGATATAACTTCTGTTTTCCCGGCGATCGAACCTGGTACCTCTCGCTAAGTAGCCCAACACACTAACCACTATTGGCTATACTGCGCCTCCAATGCTTATATTATATGTTAAAAATGTGCGTACAAAATGTTCAGATAAAAGCTCTGAGTCAGCATAATAACAGACTTGGATTTATGTTGCAGTTGCAGTTGCAATTGCTACATTTTATTCATACCAATCTGAGTAAAATGTAAGTTGCGTCACTTTTCGAACATGTCAAAAATTGGTGTCAACTCAAATCAGTTCATATTCATATGAAACGTAGCAAATGCTTCGAATTAGAAATTTCTTTTGAGTAAAAGCAATTGCTACGTGTTATTCATACCGATCTGAGTAAAAGGTAAGTTGCGTCACTTTTCGAACATGTCAAAAGTTGGTGTCAACTCAAATCAGTTCATATTCATATGAAACGTAGCAAATGCTTCGAATTAGAAATTTCTTTTGAGTAAAAGCAATTGCTACGTGTTATTCATATCACCCACAATCTTATATTTGACATTCAGCAGTACCCTTATTAGCTGTAGATAGAGCTGTTCTTTCTTCTTGTTGGTTTTAGGGAGCTTCGACTTTGTTATGTTATGTTAAAGTGGCTCTCGGTGAGAGGAACACTTAGGCCGTTCATCGGCCCATTGTGCATACCACTGGTGATTAGGGGTTCCTTTACTGGTTACTCGTTGTGAACCATTTACTTCCATTGATAAAGCCAAGAATGTTGGCAGCGCCGATGCAGCTTAGATCACTTAGATCATTGAGGAAGTAGTTTCCTAAGTAAGCCCTTCTTAGGTTTGATAGGGCAGGGCAGCTGCAGATGAGGTGGGTGACGGACTCTTCCTCTTCCTCATCCCTATACAGCTTCTGCAAAAGTCATTATGTGGAAGACCAAGTCTTTGCGCATGTCTGCCCAGAACACAATGACCGGTGATGACATTGGCGACTAGTGAGAAACTGCGTCTGTTGAGACGCAGAATCTCGTTGGATCTTTTGGTATCCAGTGTTGGCCAATTAAGCCTGGCAACGTCACAACATCCTAGATGTTTCCATCTGTGATTTGCTTTTCCTGTTGCGTCCGCATTGATAATTTGTTTAGCGTAGGAGAGCGGTACTTGCACGTTGTGCAGACTAACACTATCAACGCCGGAGGGCCTAGTCTAGCAAGTTCGTCAGCTGTACAGTTCCCTGGGATGTCACGGTCTCCCGGAACCCAGCAAAGGGTAAGCTTCGACTATCATCGCCTAAGTTAAACGGATAACATGAACTTACGGCGTATTTTTAACTGCCTCCGCTATGTAACAGTCCGCAAAAGCGTTCTTTCCAAATTCTCAACACTGTTTGTGATTCTTCAACACGCTTCCTATGCTCATTTCAGCAGTCTTCTTCTGTTCGCGCCTTGTTTCGTCGCACGGCTCTGACAAACCTTTCGAACATTGCCTCTGCAGAAGCACACTCCAGTTTAATCAATGGCCCTCTTCTCACGTTTTTACTTCAAAATAGTCGATGTTCCTCTCTTTTCCTTCACGCGTAGAGCTCGAGGGCAGCTCCCTCAGCTGTTATTACTTTGGTCTGTGATATTGATTGATAGCCCACGTTCGCGCTGGGACTTCTACTGGAACCAGAGGTTTCGTAGCAGATCGGTGGCGAAACTCATGATGCCGGGTTAACAAGGTTTCCATTGGTCTTCTGCACTTGATTTGTTTAACAGAGAGGTGGATGGCGCGGCAGTCCTGAAAATGCTGCGAGGCTTTCGGAATACTTATTTTTTAATATCAAGTCTTTCTACGTTTTTTCTTGCGTGTTCTGCTGTGATGCATATCCGCATTTGACTAGGTACTACCCAACAGTGACCCGAGGTTATCTACATATTTTCGAAAAGTGCAGATTCCCACAAATTGTACTTTTACTACTCAGGTGCTTTACTCCATCATTCCGTATTAAATGATTCACAGTTCTCAATAAATTATGACCATGTACCACTTAGTTTGCCATAATATTTTATAATGGTGTTTTGACTTGTCCACATCGAAGAAGCCAAGGTCGTTTTATTAAATGAACGTATATTTTCCGATTTGCATTGCCACTCTAATCACACCTTAATTGATAGAATTTTGGTCAAGTAGATTACCAACTGGTTTCAACACACTTCCGGTTACATGCAAACATGTTTATCTACAGTCCAAACTGAAACTTTCCTTGATCCCTTGTCTCTCATTTCAAAAATTCCTACACGATTACCAGAGAACTTCTCATTCACACATCTGATTCAGTGTATAAATACATTTTCTGTGTATATTCTAATATACATTCAATTCCTCTCGTTTTATCTTCAACTCGCATAAGATAAAACCAGAAAACCGCAATCCATAATTACGATTTGTTAAAATTCTATTAACATGGGTGTGAAAAATTCCCCCAAGCAACAAAATTTTGCCAGTCCCAACTGGACAAAAAAAACATCTTTCTCTGCCCCGACAGGAACTTCAAATCGAAGTCGACCGAAGATACATTTAGAGAAAAATACAACCAAAACTGGTTCTACTTCTAATAAAAATTCGAAAATCCTGAAATTCAAAAATAACTTTAATCCTGCAGATCACAGATCCCACCATAGGAGATTTAATTCCCAGCCAAATCCTCTCTGACTAATTAGGTCCGTTTCGTGTTGTGAATTTATCCAAGAAACTGCAGGTATATGTGGTATCTGTAACATCAACATGAGTCGTCTCAGGTGAATAAGCATCGAGAAAAGAAGAAAAGAAAACCAATCGTCGGCCGTCACAATAATCTCGTTCTAGTCAGAGGCAAGAACAAAAGCGAACCCGCAGCAAACGAAACGGAATCGCATATAAAATATTATTTTTTTTTTGGTATCCAAATTCAATCTTACCAAAAATGTTTTATACAGTCGAGGTCCAAAAATTCCCAATGATGTAATAAGTTTGGCTTGACACTGTTTGTTGACGGTTTTCTTATGCTGATGGTGATGGCGTCTTGAATCGTCGGACGCCGTCATCGAAAGGAATTTGCAGAACTTCCCCTCGACGACGGCGGTTCTGTTGGTGAGAGATTGGGCGTTAGAGACAGAGGAGTTGCCAATGAGTCGCAATTGGAAGTTTATGAAAAAGAGAACAGACCGAGAACAACCTTTGCAAACTGCTGGGGTGATCAGTATCCCCTGCTGGTTGCTCCCGATTTGTTGCCCAAGAAATATAGAAGATGATTTTTTCGTTATGTAAAAACATCTTTATTTTCTCTCGAGTGGGTCTTACCTCGACGAGGTCTAAATCAAGAAGACAGAATATGGGAGATAAAAAATATGCCTGAGCGGTTTCCGATCTCAAACAGATTTCAAAGCGACCTCTGATTTTTCGTACGACAAATAACTGCTGGAATTTAAGGTACTTGTAGGTACATTCAATTAGATTTCGAGTGAACACAAACTTTGATATTTGTGAGGTAATTTTCGATGAATTTTCAGCACAACTCTGGATGTGCCGCGAATAAAATGTTATGGATGAACGTTGCGAAATGTTTTTGGGATTGGCTATAAAAATGTCTTTAAGTTTAGGCCCAGCAAAAAGGATTATTTTTTAACCATTGCCCAGTGAATTCAACGAAGCGCCGCCTTTGTCGTTTTCGTAAGAATTCTATTTATTCACGCCACGAGGCTAGCTTCAAACTGTCACCTGTGATAAATACAACACTCTTTTTTACTGATCAAATTTAGATATTTTGGGTTCTGCAATTAATCGCCAAAGAAGACGTTTTTTTTTAAATTACCCAAACTTCACGCCTGTCTCACAACAGCAACGTTTTTTAGAGTCAAATTATGGCTAGGGATCATATTTAGACGTTAGATAGACGGAAAGCTACCGTCTTTTACATACACAGTGAAAAAAACAAAAAATACTTGGCGCAACAGGACCTTAGACCTGGCTTCTCACACTCACAACCATTCGTTTTGTGTGAGTTTTGCATTTTTAAGACATTTGAAAGGGATCTACAATATTATGCCGAGTCCAATTGAGAAGCTGACAATTATACTCTCAGATGGTTGTCAGACGTTCGCGAGAGGTGGCTCAGTGAAAAAAAGTCCTTAAATTGGAAATTGTTTTTTTTTTTGTCGGGGTTCAAACCTGGGACCCCTCGCTTAGTAGTCCAACACACTAACCACTAAACCACTGCGCCGACAGTAAGGTAACCTTAAAAGCTACGTGAAAGTTTGTAAGATGGTGCTGAAATCACTTAACGAGATTCCGGAAATATTTTGCAACTCCGGGCTAGAGTCAAAATCCGGGCAACTAAAAGGGACGAACTAGTCAGAAAAGCAAGAGGCCTTCACACAACTAACATCTGTGAAGCCCGCCCCACTACATTCAATGATACTTTTCCTTTTTAAAGAGGCTTCAAAGGCGAGACACAATAGGTGTAATAGTATTAATGACCGTATAAATGTGGGGGCCTAAAACAACTCGAAGACTTTTTTCTATAAGTACGAACAGAATCAGCTCAGTTTTAAGAGCATTAACGGGACACTATTTTAAAAGTGATAGGTGAACACGCCCTCAGAATGGGAGTAGGGTAGGGCGGGGAGGTTCTGACAGGTTAACAGATATTGTCAAAAATTAGGTACATCCGTTTACATACAAAACTATATATATGTACATTTTAGTTTATTAAGGTCTATTACAAAAACAACTTTAAGCGCTAAATTATTATCCATCTCAGAGTTTTTGATGAATTTCTAAATAAGGACAAAGTGACAGTCCTAGTTTGTAGGAGGTTCCGACTTTTAAGAACTAGGTTTCAACACACTATAGGAGGTTACGTCAATCAAAAAATTTTCAAGACCAAAATTAAAAGAAACACATACCTAAGCTTTTTTGGTGCATTTTATTTAATAAAAATAGTAATAAACAAAAAAATAAATAAATTAGGACTTCAGTCTTTTTTTAATTAAAATAAATAAACTTAAATAAAATTTAGTTGCAATTCATTTTAGATTTTTTTAAATCAGTATTTAACTTTTTATCATTAAAATAGCAGTTAATGAAAAATTATAATAAATTACCGCACATCAAAATTACCAAAATTAAGATCAAAACAAATTTTATTTTTGGACCTGGATGTTCCCGGCAGGTTTTTTGGGTCTCTCAATGTAGCCACCAAGTCGGGTCTCACTGCCACTCCCATATCGTCAACTGCAGGTTCATAGAAGAAGTTGCTTTTGTTTTGCCGACGATAATATCTTATAAGTTTCGACAATTTGACTTAACGTCCTAAGCGAAACGTGTCGAAACCTCCTTCAATGCAGGCATTATATTTACGCTTTAAAAAAAGTTTATTATTTTATACTTACGTAAAAGGGCCTCAACTAATAAAAACACTATTAATCTGTTTGTTTAATTTTTGTATTGTCACTTTCAAAACCTTAAAACAAAAAAAGTTATAGCTTAAGAATTCACTGAAAAAATGTACACTTGTTACGCGCTGATCAGAAACTGAACTCAATAAGGGAAAAGTAAAGGTACATTTAGGCTGTAGACATAAGAAATTATCATATCTGTCATATTTAAAGGAAGTGAAAAATTTGAGTTTGATGAAACCTCCTACATGTCGAAACCTCCTCGCCCTACCCTACCCTAGGATTTCCGCAGGAGCTGCATAGACCTACTACCGACTGAAGAGCGACTTGTCTCGCGTAGTCGTTTCCTGTATCAGCAAATTAGTAACAAAGTCTAAATGGCTTAATTAACCAACAACACGCAACGTCCAAAGATCGACAACTAAGTAAGTGCAATTAATTTAAAATTCACTGTGTAAGCAGTTAGCAGTAGGTGTCATTTATTAAATAACTGCCTCGCACCAGTTTCCTTTGGAAAGACGAAATGGGAAGGTGGCCATTCACCATACGCAGTATCACAATGGAATAACAAAGTCTTGGCCTAAGTTTGACTTTCAAGACAGGCACCTAGCCTAACCCTCGCACTAATTTCGTTTACAAATTGCAGTTTGTCTGCATCTTGCGTGCGGCCCCTAAAATGTTGGGCTTTCTCCAAGGAGAGTTGTGAACTTATCAGGCAAAGACATGAACTGTAAGTTCATGTTCTGGAGAACGAATCATAGGGCACATTTTGTTCAGACCATATTTGTTGTTTGGACTACCATTTACAACTCGCATTGGCAACACTATCACTACGCTCTATCTAATCCATCGGCCCAGACCACAATGACGCTGACACAATTACCTCGCGCACCAGCACTGCGTGCTTGGATCACTTTTTACCGTGAGATACATCCGATTCCGACCCAACAGTGACTAACTTTAAAGCACATTGTCCGCAGAGAATTGATCGGCAGCGAAAAGTCCCATGCGCAAGCTTTCAACTTCTTCAGCTTGTTACCGATACGTGCTGTATCCAACACTCAGCAGTGTGACTTTAAGCCCCCAGCCCCAAGTGATATTCAAGCCAGTCGTCGTGTGTTGTACTGTATCGCTCGCCATCTAGATACATGTTGTGTTTTTTATGTTCTTCGTTACCTCCTTAAAACCTATGTTAAGAGTCTTTTGGCCGTATCTTCCGTAAGTTAGTTTTATTTTCAACCTTGTCGAGTGCGGACGCTTAGCTGCTAAATTCGCAGACCGTAGGTTGGCTTTAATCACTTCAAGTTTTGACGTTTGTTTGCGTTTGCTGCATAACTGGATTGTATCTGTTAATTGTGTCCGTTGTGTCATCGCTGTCGGGGTTCAAATCAGAGTGTGGTCTTTTTCAGTGGCTTAAAGTGTCGTTGTGATCAACTTAAAGTTTGCTAACAATATTACATTGCAGCTCATCCAAGCGGATTTCGTTTTGCACTCATTTTTGCAAATAGTACGCAGAAAATAATACACAACAGTGGGTGACACCATAATGCGTTTGCTGGTTTTCTTGTTACAATCGATTTAAATTGTTACAGTAGTGAAAATTGTTAATAAAATTAAGTTAATTTGCCAATTTAGGCTCAACAGTGAAGACTTGCCTGTCCCAGCTTACAATAAATATTGAAGGTTATATAAATAGTAATTGTGCAAAATTGTGGCAACAAACTTGACTTGTTTGGAGTGAATTTCGAAAAAGGATAAATATAATTAGAAACACAATTATTAATAAATTTTTTTGGGCGATCATAACTCGTATTAAACCGGATTTGCTGAGAACGTATCCACCACATTTGGAATTTAAAGTAAGTTATTTATTTGGCTGTTTTTTTTTTTTTTTATTGTCAGGTTGCCTTGATTAGTCGATTAGTTTTTTTTCTGAATCGCGGTTAATTATCGTTTTGTTGGCTGGTCGTTTTTAGTCCAACATTTTGCAATGGCCTTGACAGCTTTATGTGTTTGAAAAATGAAAAGCAGGTGTAGCTAAAGCCAAAGGATACATTTTATTAGTATAGTCAGTGGTTGTGGTTGCTGCACTGGTTATAATTAATTTTAATAGTGACAGTAGTCGCCTAATAATAGCTTTTGAAATATGGGCTTAAAAGCTGGTCTGACTCGTAATGCCTTTTCAAACACTTCAAAGTTGAACGGAAAGATAATGGCGGTGTATTTCGAAAGTCATTAAGTAAGTCATTTACCTACACAAGCATTGGACGGTGGTTGTAACAAAACACTTCTGAGGGGTCCGATGTAAACCAGCTTTAGTCTAGGAAGAGATGTGGCCATCTTAAATGGTAGAGCAGGGTAATCAATTTAAAGAAACCGAAAGTAAGGAAGCTTAGTAATGGAACAGACTGTTTCAAAATGACGAGAACGAACGGGAGCAAAAGCAACTTTAAAATTTGCCATACTAAAATGAAAAGGAAAACTTTCTGCGGATCTGTAAAAAAAAATCCTTGGAAACTGCTTTAAACGCTATCAAAGAAAACTTTCAAATAGGACTGGCGTCCGAAAGCAGTAGAAATTGAGGGACTCTGATATGCAAAAGCAAAGGGCTTCCAACCATTTCGTCTATTCAGTCTTAGGACTACCATAGATCGTATAAGTCTTTCGATCTGGAAGGTATTTTGAGACGAAAAGTGCAGACGAATGCCATTCCAAATAACAGTCCTTAGCTCAGGGTATAAACCAATTTTTAGGACAGCACTACAATCGACCTTTATACCCTAATCTGGTAAGTAGTGGCATACAACACCAGGGCACTCATTCCTTAATATTTCAGACGATTTCGTCGAAACAATAGACCTCCAAAAGTGCCAAAATTACAAGTTTGAGACCTTAATCCAAATCATTTTCCACAAATGCAATGAAAACTGACGATAGTGAAACAAATTCGGGCACAATATGACTTCTTATTGTCAAAGTTTCAAAAACGATATCGTCCCGACGATTATTGTTATACGGAATCTGCCCCCAAAAGATTTTATGCCAATGAGTCTGTCAACTTCTAGGATCAAACAATAAACGAAGGCTCATATTACGAAAACATTAAGGGCCAATCAGTAAAACAACTCCGCATAATGTAGTATGGAAAATGGAAAGATGCCCAGGTTTCGTCTATTTTGCTCTTCCTTAGATTTCTAGCCATCGAGGGATAATTAGCGAACGTATAGCACAGGTCTATGAAGAACCTAAACTAAGTTTGCCATATAAACCTCTCCTTGAAACTGACATTCCTAAAAAAATTCCGCCAAAGGGTTGCATGCTCATGTCTGCAGTCTTATCGGCACTCTGACTATTGACAGTATGCGAATTATTTGATATGTCAAAAATGAAACTGTTTGATACCAGAACACTGTGTTATGGGAGGGTTGTTGAGGGTTTTGACAACCACCCTTATCCCAGTGAAGGTGATTATAAAGAAAAATATTGTAGAGTTCAATGACCAAAGATGATCAAGCCTTGGTGGACATTTATGGTGTCATTAGTCCTTTGGCTAACTAAGCAGGATTTAAATCAGAATAGTGGCTGGAATCTTGACGGCATGCTTTCTCATGTGAAAACATTCGGTCTACTTGCTTTAGACATCTTGGATGATTGAGTAATATTATTCTGACAAGCTCTATGTCGCCCATTCTTCTTTATCCAATACAAAGGGGTCGAGTATACCCTCGAATGAAAAATAACCGTAGATATCTGCCTATGTTTGTGCTATCGAGCAAGAGTGGGTTGATGAGGGTCTTACAAATAGACGCTTTAGTGTTTCTTGTCAAGGCCTTACTATAACGTTGCCTTTTTAAGCCGTAGTAGCGATTGATAAGCGTTATTGTTCCCATGGTTCCTAAAAACTAAATAGTTGGCCCAACAAGTCCGTATGGACACTAGGCCTAGCTTCTCATAGCCTTTTGTTTTGTGTGAGTTTTCCACTTTGGGGACGAAAGGAAGCGATCTATAAATCACTCTCGGATGTTTGTCAGAAGTTCATCAGAGGTGGCGCGATGGAAAAAACCTTAAAATTTTGTTTGTGTTGAGTTCTTATCCTAATGAAACTTAAAATTCAGACTTTTACTACCAGAAACCTCTAGCTACCGATTATACGGTTCAGGCCAGTGCCTAGGCGAGTTTTGTGTTTTTTTTTTTTTTTGGTACTTCATATACTTGGTTTTGCCCTCATTCATGACATTTGTCGCTTGTGTCAGAATATTTGTAAACGCCATCTCTGTAAGTTGTGCCAATTATGTCATTGGATGTTATAGAATATTTCTGAAATTCTTACTTGATCCTAACTCTTCCGCAAAATCTGATAGTCACACATAGTCCAAGTGATGCGCGCTGTAGGATATAACATTGCAGACCTAGAGCTCTAGCGCTAGCTGGAAAATTAATACATGTTTTGCCACTGCAAAATATAATTTCCCATGCCTAACTATAATTTTAACCTTATTTCAAATTTTATCAACAAACTCCTCATCTATTTTTGTTTATTCCCCAAATTTATTTAATTTTTAATCGCATTGACAGACAGTTTTATTTCAAGATAGAGAGTTGCGGGTAATTTTGTCACTACATTGAGTAAATTTCCTTCTGAGGGAAATTTAACCATTTATATTACAGTGTTGTAATACAAATGTTTAAATGTAAGCGGTCAATGGAATGCGGCTATTATAAATAAAAATACATTTACAAAAAGCGGAAAGCAACCAACTGTCCAACGCGATTTGAAGTAATCGAAATTGGAAAAACGAATATTGACACCCAAAAACCACTCAGGTTCGTTTTGCCGACGCCAACACAATTCCAAATCATTTCAAATGAAGGTTTGATTATGATTTCCTATGTGTAATTAAGTTAAGATAATTTTTTGTTGATTTTATTTAGAGGGTGTTGCTCCATGAAGCATCTGCTAGACATCTCTACCGATCAATGGAACGCGAACATTGTAATTAGGCAAATGGCTGGCGATCCAAACACATAAACAGTTGGCGCAACAGGTCAATATAGGGCCGCGGGCCTAGCTTACCACAACTTATTTAGCAATGAGCTGTGATCTTTTAAAACAATTATGAAATCATGCAATTACTGCAGATGAATCGATTGAATATCTATAGCAACGTCGATCGAAGTGTAAAGGTTTGTTTCCTCATAAAACTGCGTCGAATAAAATTATAGGTGTATATGTATATCATAATTAGTTGCATTTGCATAGTATGTATTATTACTGTCAAGTGTAATTGTAAAATTTCTGTTTTTTTTATGCTCACACTTCTGTGGGTTGTCGGCCTTAAGAACGGACCATTTTGTTTATATAAATCAACATAGGGTATGCATGTGCATTTCTCTTACCCTAATGACACTGACATGACGCTAAGATTAGCACATTTAAAATTCTATTCTTTGCCTGAACCACTATTCCCCTGAACTAGATGTTTTGGTAACGTCACTTTTACTACGTCAGTCATACAATTGAAATGTCAAAATTGCTTACTCGACTTGCCAGCTATACTCCTCACTAAACGTCAACTGAAAAGACTTTTCGCATGATTAATCTGCGCCAACTAAAATCCACTCTTAATGTCGGTGGCTGTCAGCTATCTGACTAGAGTTTTGAACGAGTCCATATTTACTATGTAACTTCGATAAAAGCAGTAACACAATGCAGTCAGAGTTGGATACGTTCGGGAAGTATCAAAAGTAGTTCGCGAAACGGCAATAAAATAGTAACTTTTTAATAGAAATAAATAAGTTTGACGTTCGAGTAAACCAACGACCTTATTCTTTTGTTCGGCACTTTGAATAGCAGTTCATTGGACAGGCGAATTTCTCAAATTCAACACATGTACAGACATTATTTCTTTTTAGTTCACCGCCCTTGTCAGCGCTCCTATTTTCTGCAATCGTTTGGTAATTCCACACTCGTAGTCCTCCAGAAGTAATTGTTGTCAACGAACTATAATCGTTGATAAAAATCTTTATAAAAGTATGTAAATGATCTATACTCCATATTTCATGCCCCCAAAGAAACATTAGCATAATTCGAATGTACGAAGTATGTCCTTGTCAGAAACATCATGTATGTCACGTACATTTATGTTCTTCTGAGTCATGGTACCGCATCGGAGAAATGTCTCACCAAGCGGGGTTCTTTGGCCGGGCGCCTCTAATCCAGAAACAAAAGTTAAAAACTATCTCCGAGACATTTCATGAATAATTTCTTTGCCAAAAAATAAAACCTTAAAATGCATATTCTTCTCAAATACTAAGAAACAGCTTGGGTGAATGTTCTTTCTTATGTGACAGCATCAGAAATGTCCCAAAAGAAAATAAAAACTTTGTTCATAAATTTAAATTAAATATTCACCGAACGGTCCATTTCGCTGGTGATGTAATATTGTCTGCTGTTTGTTTTCTCAAGATCTTTTTAACAGCGTTTTTGACATTGAATGTTCGTGGTGATTACAATAATCAGCCAAACGTATAAAAATCGTTGGAAACAAATTAAAATGTTTTCTTTTATTGACAGTCAACTACCGTTAAGATTGTGTGTCGGTAGGTAATTTTTGAGTAGGAGTCGTGTCTCACTGAATGGAATAATGGTAGTCGGTTGATGAACTTGTTAAAGCATTAAAGAATTATAACTGAAAGAACCACAGGGACAAAGGTGACTAATTACCATGGTATTGAATTAGTTTTAATAAGAAATTGTTTTAAAAATCGGCTAGTACATCGAAGTATGTAGCTAAAAGAGGTCGATGAGTACTTCACAGCACGGTTGTTCGTAATTTTAAACAGATGTCCTGTCACTTGTACCCCATCGATGAAGCGTCATTCTATCGTTCGGTGTTACCCTATTCTAATTCAGACGTTGTTATCAACAATTTTTAAACAAATAACACAAATGACTAAAAAAGAATGGGTAAAATTTTTGATTGCTATCGAAACAATTGATTTTTGACTGCTGTCAAAACATTTAAACTTCGTTTGACAGCTTTTGCACCTGACTCGCGTTTTTCACCTATTAAAACACAAAAAAAAACTGTCAAATTTAAAATATATATTTAACGAAACATTTTTTAACACAAAAGTATATAAAAAATAGACTTCTACTAACTTTGAGTCCTTTCCAGCTAAGTACTTAACAAAACTGTCTAAAACAATTTTTTGGCGATATTTACGCAAATCGGCTCAAGCGTTTACAGCTGAGGTTACATACGCGTAATACTTGTCTTTTAGGAGCAAGTACGAATGATAAAGAGAAAGTAAAAAAACAATAAAACCTGGCACATGGAATCTATTCTGTCCGTTGCTTCATCATATTCATCTGACAGATGGACAGAAAACACACCATTATCAACCCTTAAGCAATATTTTTGCTGGATACGACGGGAAGAAGGTTTACTCTCTGCTTTTCTGTCCGTTAAATCCGTTGGCAGCAGTGTGACCAATGAGAAAAAAAGTGTCATTTCTGAAATCCTACTTCACTTATTTAGATTTTTTGAAGGATATTTAACAAGTATTGTTTCGCTAAACACTATACTAGTATTGTGATTGGATTGTAGAGCGGGAGAGCCTTCAAGGGGGCTCTGGCATGCGGCTTCTTAAAGGAGCCTATTGTGCCTCCATGGTTGTGATGGGCAACTGCATTATTTGGAAATAAAAGCATTTGCAAAATGTTTGAAACCCCTTCTCCAACTACAAAAATGGGAAAAATATTGTGTCAGGCTCTTAAAAAATCGCCAAATTGGAACTTTAGTCGCACAACGGTCACACTGGTAGACAGTTTTCACAAATTGAGATAAAGCCCATTCAATGGTGGAACATTTGAGAGAATGAGAGAAACTTTCATAACGGTCTCTGAATAAATTGAAATAAGTCACAATATTTGGTGAAAACTTTTAAACACCGATGAAAGTTAATAACGAAAACATTCTCTCCAGTATTAATAAAGGCTGCGAAAAAACTACCAAATGGTTGCACTACACAGCATAATTATGTAAAATCGTTGCCTGACGTCTTTAGGAATGTAGGTTTGTGCACCATTGTGTTCCTCCCCTGGAAAAATTTACACCTTAAGGTTTTTCCGGACTGCGCCGAACCTCTCGCTGACATCTGTCAAATATACCGACAGTATAACTGTCCAGAGAAAGCTCCTGCCTTTGGTCTTACAGTCTATTGGACCGACATTTTTTGTTTAATCTTTTAACATGGTAGCCTAACTTACTACCCAAATTTAAGGATTGAAAACCATTTTAATGACTGCACTTACCCAACAGGTTCACAGAAGTTCAACAAGAAGGTTATCCACGGGTGTTCACATTTTGAGTGTCACAACAATTAAAATAATGCCTGTAGTGCGGTTTGTTTATTCTCAACTTTAACAACGCACAAGATTAACTTTTAACTCGGCAAATATTCGCCTTAACAAATCGCATAAATAATAAAAAAAAAAAATACGGAACAGCGTTTGTGCTTTCAAAATAATTTTACAACCAAAACTTAAATGGTTTTCCAGTATTGAGACATTCAAAATGTTTTCTCCAAAATATTTATCTAACAGTAGAAATCTCTCAAGAAAAAAAAAACACCAAACAACACAATTCGCCATAGGTATATGTACAAGAACTTCGCTTCAGTGGGGGTGCCGATACCTACCTTTTGTGTGGGATTCAAATAGTAATAAAGAAATACAGTCTTAAGAGATTACCGCAACCGATAGGTACAATCGCATAAATGGAGCCATTTTTTAGGTGTTAATAAACTCGTTGCGGACATGCTGGTAATTGCTTCAAGGCTATTAGAAGATTATAAAGAGTTGTTCTCTATTTTTCATATCTGTATCAGTTGGTTTTATATGAATTTGTTTTTTTATTTTTTAACTTTCAGTCGTCTCGTCACACGATTTACATCGGTTAATTCCAGGTGAGTTCTATTCCAGATGTAGATACATTTTTTGTGATTAATGCGCTTGTCTGTATTTATGATATATATATATGAAGAATTTGTATGGCTATTTCACGGTCTTTGCCTTGAGTGAATCACTTTTATATCACTTTCGCGTAATGTGCTCTTTTTATGGTTGTCCTTTTTTTTATTAATGTACCGCACAAGCACCATCAACGATTAAAGTTTAATTACGGATTCTAAGATGAGGACAGAAATAAACCGAAAGTTCCAACAAGAACAAGAGTTGTTAAACAAAAGAATAGCTTGCTTTGTGAGTGATATAAAATATGCGTTACATGTATCACGTCCTGGTAGCTGCGACCTTTTAAATCTCATTGACCGCATTTTGTCAGAGGTTCTGTGCCAGAACGTGCTGCAAGACTTGGTGAACTTGACTTTCGAAAAATAAAAGAACATTGCATAGGAGTTATATTGAAATGCAGTTGACAGGTGTTCCACACACAAGGTGGTCACGTACGTTAAAAATTTGATTTGTTGCGCATATGCATATGCGTTACGCACTTTTATGGAGCCCGTTTCTTTCGATTGGATGCAATGGCTGGGCGATGTGTTATACGAAGAGGTTATTTATTAAATATTTTCAAAGAAGATTTGAATACACTGGGTTTTTGTGTACACATATGTGAGAAGGAATTTTATGAATGCGCATTTTGGGTAGGTGTTTATGGCAGATGAACGTGAAACGCATTGCGATTTATGGTCACACTACAAGCCATGGGAAGGAATTGGTTTTAGGGTGGAGCACATACGGTTTGGTTTGATTTGCATTAAAAATGTTGGAAGCATTAAAAATGTTGTTTGGAGGAAGTTTTTTTGTTATTCCCTGGCCAATAGATGACACTGCGCCCTAAAAAATCTATTGTATGGTCTCCGGGACGAAGATACGTTTCAATGGAAACTACTATTATACAACGCTCGCTGCTCCAAATTTTAATTAAAATTTATCCCCATTAGTCGTCATTAGTTATTCATACTCATAAGCACCTCTGGAGGTAGTTTAGTTATTCGCTCGTTGCGTCATTGGTATCAAAAATATGTTTAAACTTGAACGGTTCGATAAACCATTGTTTCACCTTAGTTGTCAGCTTTTTTGTGTCTTCTTCCATTCGCTGTGATATCAACTATTCAATATAAAATATGTATCGCCCGTGGATCTCATGAATACACATATAAATAAATGAAATTCAGCAATAATTTGTAGCACAGCCTTAAGGACTTTTTTGTTGCCAAACTTATTAGAGAAAGTGTTCAGCTCAATTTGGTATTGGTAGCTACATGAGAGACAGAGCAAATATTGAATTAAAGCTCTGCAGTTCACCAGATTTTCGACAGGCGTTCTGCTCCTACTGTAACCACCTTTGGAATGTATTGTAATTTTGAGTCTCCTAAACTCAAGTGTGTCTCTACGAATTGATCCGTGTCTTTAATAGTCGTGAGAGCATACCCTTTCGGGTGGGTCACATGAACACTCAAACGTTATGCCAGAGATTAACCGAAGACGAAAATTCGTGCACAACAAATTGACTAGAGCAGTTTATCACAAAATTTACATCCACTAATTGGAAATATTTTTTGTACAGCTTCATAATGAACATGAATCAGACAACGAATTTGTTTCAATTCAAAGTAATGCAATCTTAATTGCCTTGAGTTTAACAAAAATGTTTGCCCGTAAACAAAAACTGAGTCACTTTCAAAATCGATTTTCCTTTCAACGTAAAATACCGATAAACAGTGGCTCTGTATTTTTCCCTCAATTGCATCACTCAGACAACATGAACTATACCAACCTTGGTAGCACGATTGTTTTTCGATACACTAATCCGAGTCTTTGCATTCAGCAGGAATTATTTTAATGAAGCATAAAACATATTTTTTTGAGCTACATACTGTCGTCGCCATGTGAGCTGTGGCTGTGGCTGTGGCACTCCATATGATAAAGACATGAACAAAATAATGTAACTCTCAGATGAATGGGGGGCAACCTTCAACACCGGTGGGCACTCCATTCTCCTCCTAAGCGCAAGCATGGGCTACCATCAGCGACTGGCACAGGCCGGCCCCCCTGATGTAGCATGTAGATCGAATTTGTTTAAATGTCTCAATTAAAATGCCCATAGTCGGTCTATCTGTCTGTCTATAATAAAGCATCGAACAATATGAGCGGCAATTTTCACTGTAAAGATTTCAGATTTTATGCAATACCATAGGGTCGGCCAGTAGCCAATGGATCCATCAAGGACACCCACACTATTTGATCCGCTACCGGTGACCTACATATATTGCTCGATTTTTTTTTCTTTTCAAGTCATAAATAGAGCTGCAACAATAGGGCAGTTTGGCTTTTATTGTTTCCCAGAGTGCTGTCGCAATCGGAAGTCAAAGCGAATTTGATTCAAGCACAGGGTGCCACGAAATGCACCTTGTGTGCAATTCATCACCAGAAATGTAGAAAATTTTCGTGCGAGTGCGCCTCATGCTCGTCGTGATGATAATCGCGATATGATTGAGTGGAGATCACAAAATTAAAAAGCTGACAGGTGGTGGAAATATCAAAGGAACCACCTCTGCCGCGATTCACTTGCGCGATATCAATTTGAAAAGATCACGCCCCATCAATCATGCAATCATTCTGGTGTGGTGCTGCTGTTTCTTGTTGCCTGATGGTTATATTGTTATACAGACTTGTTGCCTCGAACATCGGTGCAAGCACTAATGATCGATAAAGCATGAGATAACGCTTGGATGCAGATACATTTTGCTTGTTGTTTTTGTAACAAACATTGGCAGAACAATTCGTTTTGAACTTTACGAGTGTTGTGTCTGTCGTCAAAATGTGGACTGTGGTTGTGTGGAGGAGTGTGGTGGTTTGAATGGTGTCAGTGTGCAACTGAGATGATGGAAACGATGCGATGCGATGGTGGAGCCGCCACCATTGAGCGGCATTCCGTTCCGTACGTACATTGTTGAGCAAAGTGGAAGGTGATGAAATATGTAGTAATTCGCAAGATGGATATTGAAGAAGTGGGTCAGAGATACTTTTTGCATGAGCAAATTTTTTCGGATTGTATGCAAATTGAAAGATCAAACGAAGGGCAGTGCAGATGACGTTAGACGACACATTGTGATGCTATTCGGGAGTCGGATTTGCAAATGCTGTGATGTAATATATTGCGCTCATGAAACACTCCAAAAATGTATGTAAATCGATTTTAGAAAAATCCCCCCGCTACCTAGAGAGCAATGGGAAACAAGTTTGCCGCAGGTTCTTCAGTACTAAATCTTGCCACAAGCCAAACTCTGTTTTTTTTTCGAATTTCCGTTTCGAAAATTCGTCACAAACAGCTGATTGCTTTTTATAGAAACTACTCATCAGGTTAAATTTGACACAGTTGGATATAATCGAAGATTAATGACCAAGCAAAACCGCTATATGTGGGCAGATAAATGGTTCGTTTCCTGCAGCATTTTAGTCGTGAGACCAATAAGTCATATGATGATGGCATATCCAATTATTCACACTTTAGTAATGAACTTAATAGTTGTGCTCTGAAGGGAACTAACAGTCAACATGCCACTCTTTCGGAATACATGAGAACATATCAGTTATCGATCTTATCTTATCTTTCATATCTTCTTTTCTACTATAAAATACAATTTTTTGTCTGTTTGAATGCGCATTTGCATTCTTCAAAACTATCACATCAAAAACACTCACCCAATCCGAAGGGCTTTATCAGGCATAAAAAAAGGACTTAATGGAGCGACATGTATAGTTTTTTTAAAGTTTTCTGAGGACAGATTTCGCAATTGTCGGTGGTCCACGCATATAACACAATTTTTCGATTTCTTTAATTTTAGAATTCAGTTTACAGGTGTTTTTCATTAGGTTTGTTTGACGTGCTAGCACTAGTGCCCACTTGTGCGAACTGAGGAGTGTCAGCTAATTGTCACGCCTGTCAAAAACCCTGCACAACCCTGAAAATTGGACTTCTTTATCGAACGCAAAATGTTGCCCTGTAGTCTGTCAGCTTTAGACATTGACAAATATTTATCTTTTGGTAACACTTTTTCCGATTATTGTTAGAAATGAGTGAACTCAGATTTTGAGTTTGCCATAATGCAATTAGTTGATAAAAGCGATCGGAGTATAGATGATGAGTTTGAAAATGAATAACAGCAAGCGAAATGACAGCAAACTCAGCACTGAATTCTTGCCACGACAAATTAACTGGGGTCAGTTCAGGGCAGAACTGGTGTGCCCTCGAAGTCATGTCAAACACAGGTTTTCAGTACCAGGGCGAGTTCAGTGCTATATCGAACGCATTAGGGTCAGCGCACTAGGGTCCACGTCAAACAAACCTATTGGGAAGTACTTGCGCATGGGCTGGTTTCACTTCGTTTCTTTTTCTTTTGTAACTTAAACGCGTTTCAAATACAGCTGCAGACAAATTTCCCTACTCTCAAGCTCAACTCACACGCAAAAGTTAACAGGGATATTTTACTGAACACAAAAGTCTTTTCGCGTACATCACCGAGATCAGCAGTAAAAGTCTGTCAAACTCCAAAAACAAATTAGAGAAGCGCTCTCAGAGAGCTGCAAATATACTTCGGAGTTCAGATTTCAGACTCCAGAGTACGTGGATAGACTTCGAGCTAGGTACTTTGAACCACTTTGACATCTAATCTACATCACAAATTAATATAAAACTTGTACTTTTATGAAACGTTCTAGAGAACATCCGACCACCACCGAAATTTCTTTATTTTCGCATTTTGCCCGTTGAAAATCTTTAATTTTTTTCAGGAATGAGAGAAACTGCTCGTTACTCGTTATTTTGCTAATTTTCCCGTTGTCTGTCATTTTTGATGAGAACGTGTATCGTATATAGATTTTGTGAGATTGTGATGCTTGTTGGTCGGTTACACGCCTGTTTGGATTTGCACATATTCTTTTAACATTTTATTCGAATATTATCAAAAAAGGTCGCTTTAGAGTTCATTGCATAGACAAATCATACTGAGACTCCCAACTCGCAATCCTCTTGCCGCTGGGCCCCTCAATTTTTTTTTTTTTCAAATTCGCCATTATGTTTTCCTATCGGTGTTATGTCGATTAAGAAGCCGTATGACATGCAAAAACATAAAAAAATCAATGCTGCCAACCGCGGCAACCGTCGGGAAATGTGCTACAGTTCGGGAATACCATTGGTTAGTTACTATTTATTTTTAAATGGCGAATAATTTGATTTGTTTGGTTAAGAAAACTATGTTAAGGAGATGTTCTATATAAATGAACCATATTAGGACAAACATGGTTTTGTATTTTCCGCTTTTGAATATCATTAACATCGATTTCATGTGCACATTTTTTTTAAATAACTGATAAAAGTTTGGTCAAAAGGTTTATATTTTTATGCAACCATTCTGCATTGACAATTTTTCGTAAATATTTTAAGCAAATGTACACTTTTTCCTAAATAATAAATACGGATAAAATTCGATGAACACTGCCAGCAGCTTTGCCCACAGCGGAAGTGGCTCATATTTTTTGCGAGTGTGTTGGTGACTCAGAATTTTTGAAGTGACATTAGCCAATACGAATAACAATACTAGCGCACCAAATCGTGACCACTCCGTAAAAATATAGCTTGTTGTAGACTAAGTAACGGGAAATCGACCGAAGTTGGTAGTCTCAGTATTGTCTCTGGTTTATTGTAGCTCAGGCTCTGGACGGAGCAGAATGTACATGAATGATGGCTCAAAATACTTGGAGAAGTATTTCCTCAAAACAGTTCCAATTTGTTTTGTATTTGTCGAAATTTATGAGAGTAAAAGCAAGTTGAGTGAATTATAGCCTAATAAAAACTATTTCATCTGACCAAAACTAAAATGTTCTACAAAAACGACCTGCACCTGAGATGTAAACGCAGATTAATAAAAGTTCACAATATGTTTAGCTTCTAAAACTCGTGCATTAAAGATAAATACTCTAAAAATATTCATTTTTATTAAGAGATAGTGAGTATTACTTTCATTTTAAATAGTCTATTACCAAATGCATTAATTTATGCACTAATAAAGGACCCATTAGTTTCAGAGATATGCGTTTATAAAAAGTATTTATATAGGTTTTTCCGTTTCGTTTGCATTTTTGAAGTTATAAGAGCAACTTCGTAAGACGTAATAATAAATAAATTTAAAACAAAGTACTACGCTGACAAAAGAATTTCCGCTTCAACTGTTTTCTAATATTTGCATTCATGGTGAAATAGTAAGTAGACAACTTAAGCATGTGCGGGTGCTTTTAACTTTAAACAACCGCGCAATCGACCGAAAAGAAGCGCATACCTCTTTCCTGATGCACGCAGATTTTGTTTGCTATTCAAAATGAGTTTTATTTAGACAAAGGAGGTTGATCGCTTCAAACAACTTGGAACCAAATTACATGAGTTAATTATATGGAAACATGGCCTCAAGTGATCCCGTGCGGCTTTAAAAAATGTATTAACAGCGTTCGTGTGTCTAACAACAGCTTTTATCATATTCAAAAAAAAAAAAAACAGACTCAGGAACACAGCTGAAGCTGAATTGTAATAATAATAAGTTCATAATAAGAATAATCTAAATGTTCAGTGAAATTAAATTTCGTCTTTAAAAACTGTCCATTTCGGTCCTCACAGACCCGGCATTGAAATTTGACCTTACAACACGAATGGTAACATAGAACGAATTAAGTCGGGGATGTCTTCTAGTTTCTCCGTCAATTAAGTGTTGACAACATGCAATGTCACTTATCGAAGCGGAAGTAGACACCACAAAAAACCGACAGATGCTTCGAACTTCCGAACATGATAATTCGAACAACTACAAGTAGAGTTGTTGGTGTTTTTTTTTTCGCCTTCCTATCGTTTATTACAATAATTGCACAATAAACTCCCACACCCATAATAAAGCAGACAAATTTAATTGATTCCCTCCATACTCTGACACAAGAAATAATAATTAACAAACGTCACAGTACAATGCAATCAACCGACAACAACGAGTTGGTAAGTTGTAGTACAACAATAGTCTCCATTCCATTGAAGTTGGCCGGCGAAAAACTCTTCTCGTCTAAATCAGGAAATACCACCAAGTTGCCGGCATAATTATAAATCTCTTCCGTTTTTTGTTTTTTAACTGCTGAACGCATATATCACACAGTCAATTGATTAACGTATGCTAACAATTAAAAGTCAGAAAAACAAAACTTCCGGATGAGTTATTTGACAAACATGACCGTCGATTTGGAGATAACTTGATTGGCGTTCCAATTTTCTAAGCTCGTGCGAATATAATTATGCATTGTAAAACGGACTTAATGCACGCGCCAATTCGCTATGAAATATGAGTAACGTAAAACTTACCATTCGAATCTAGTGTCACTGTTGCGCAGCCGCGAATGGCCTTGCAACACACACTCCCCTCTAGCGGAGAGTGGATAGTAATGCCAATGATCGTAGAGAACGATGGACCACTCAGACTCAACTAACTAAAGGTGCGGTACATTAGATGCCAACCGCCTTGAAAGACTTGCACAATAAAAAGTAATTAAATAGGATCGACTGTATGAATATAGATGTCGCGTCTCAAATGTCAAAGTTGCGTTGTGATTCATTGGCCAGCGATAAACTGTATAGGGAGAAGTTTTTCACACATTTTCGTGCAGAGGTTTATTATGGTTAGTTAACTGAAATGGGAAGTGAATGTTACCAAAGATGGAAGCTCCTAAAGGCATAAATAGTGAATGTAAATCAGTTGAAAAGTGTAAAATTTCGAATGGATCACTTCAACAAAAGATGCTTTGTTTATAGATCATTTTCAATGAAGATAATGATCCGTATCAAGTGGTGAACCAATTTTTATTTGTTAGAAATACGAAATTCGTGCCATTTATAACTTTTAATGATTGGACAAGACAACATCGAATTTTGAAGGTTAGCATTGCGAAATGATTCAACTCACTTCTTTTGTCAAAATAGAAGCGTTACCTTGAAGTTTTCCAATTCCATAATGCAGCAGCTGTCTACTTCTTCAACGATGACAGACAGTGCGATTATGCTACACAAAGAAAATAAAAGTAAAAGTGTAAAAATGTCAACATATATATCGGGTGGGAAAAGGGCCTATGAGTGCAATCGGATTATGTCGGAGACGACGTTGTAATTTATTCGAGCAACCTAGGTGTGATGTATGTAGTTTCAGATTTACTACGGGCCAGCCCATTAAATGGCGAAAAATGAATGGCAAACGGATCGGTGTTTGCGATTGCATTCTTCCATCGACACGTCATGCATTGCATTGTTAGCAATAAAACATTAGAGACAACTGAAATGCCAAATGTCAGTAGAAGGTACACTATACACAGTAAAACAATAAAATATTGTGAACTTTGTTTTGCTGTCTAAGTTAATAACCAGTACAGTAACTGCTTAATGAAGCATGCACGTTTAAAAGCACTCAGCAATTAAGCCAATCAAAAGTATTAGGTAAATGTGTAGATTGTTCAAAAAGTGGTAGGTATCCGTTATAATGAAATCATTCTATTATAGAAGTAATTGGACGTGTAATTACGTAATACAAAAGGATCACATGAGTTTGCATGCTTTCAAATCGAACGTATTTACAGATTGTACGTAGAGCTTACAAAAACTTAACGCAAACGAGAACCGTTGAGGAATAAAACTTGTATATTCCGAAAACTGGAAAGCATACATATTTTTAGTTTTCAAAACGAGTTGTCTATAGTACATTTTAAATTCATCGGCTAAATTCAACATTTCAGCCCAAATGTCCAGCATTTCGCCATACATTTTCCAACATTTCCAAATGTTGAATTTCAGTGAAATGTTAAATTTCCTCGCTGCATTTGTAAGTTTCGAACAAACCTCTTTACAAATTCCACACGTCATTTATTGACTTTTTAGCATTTTTTTGAATAATTTTTCATCGCGAAATCCAAACCTCTATATTGTGTCAACAATATATTTAATATATCTGAATTACCACTTAAATTCATGTTTAAATTAATATACGTAGCTAAAAAAATTTTCTTTAGGTTCAACCACTTCTGACTCCCAACAGAAAAAAAGATCAGTAATGAATTCGGACACTAGCTGTCATTTGAAATGTTGAAGTTTCAGTGGGAACGCCAAACTGGATTTCGAAATTTTTTTTCGAAATGTTGAATTCAGGTGCGGTGTAAATGTACTATTACGTCGTTTTCCACGAATACTGCTTCCAATCGTTGAATTGTTGAAACAAACACACCTTTTGCAATATTCAGCAGAACAGCTGACTGATTAGAAGTCACAACTCACGACTTAAAATTATTTCTCACACTTGATAATGCTAGTATTATTTTTTAATGCTCTGAATTAACTTTATTTTTTAATTAATGCGATCGGAATCTGTAACCAACTAGTGTCTCAAAGCTGATTAAAAAGTCAAACGAAAACTATAGTTGGTTTCCTGTGTAAATGTAAAAACGAGTTTTCGACGAACACGGTTATCGGTGCGGGGTGAATAGGATATAAAGTTACAAGTTTGAAAGCGCTGGATGCCGTTCTCAATTCCTACATCAATCATTTCCAATAATCTTCAAACTTTGTTCAGCAGACTTATCGTAATATTTAAAACATCTAGGCAGATTGATACCTACTTTTATTAACAAGCTTCCGCCATCAAAAACTGCGCATTATTCCTAAGGGTATTCTTCCTCGTTTACTCATGCTCGTGCCATCATCGTTTGCAATTAATCATATTCACCATCAAATAAGAAATCACCTTCACATACGTGTCAAACATGTTTGACAGCTAAAGAACATTCAATTAACATTTAGCATTTATCACACTCAAAGAAACCCAGCATCCTGTACTTGCACCATCCATCGACCTGTTGCTGGCCTCTGAAAGAGTCACTTACACTTTCATTAAAAATGTGGTCGGTGCACGCGAAAAACGCAAAACGATGCCAACGTTGAACGACCGATGGCATTGCGTGATTACTATTCCACAAGCAAGTACCGAGACAGTTCGTTACACTATCCCACATTGGGATTGGAGTTTTAGTTTGTACCTGTTACGTTAACGCTTTCATTAAAGTAATTGCTATTGAATTGCTCCCATAATGATGTACTGACTTCTGACGGAGCGGCGCATCATTTGATATGTCCGATTGATTTATGACGTGTGAAATAATGTAGGTATAATATGTATAGGTGTGCTTCCTTTTAAGAATCTGTTGAATATTTCTCATACATCTGCGTGGTTTTGTTAGTAATTTTGTAGATTTACGGTGATGATATCACACATCAAGTTAATTAACCCGGTGGCCTTTTAATATTTTTCATTTTTTCCTCTCTTCTCATTTTCGGTTTTCTTTGTTTTGACAGATACTTTGACGGTCAACCGTTTTATATGTCGGCTATGCGTGAAACAGTTGTATTAGCTTTATATGCCACCGTAGTTAACGACTTTGGTGAATATCTGTGTTTTATTTTTAGGTTATGATGATGGCCGGTGGGCTTAAGTTTTTTATGTCGCCCTCGAGGTCTTGTGACTTAAGGCTCTCAGCAAAAACGAAATATTAACGGCTTTTATATTCAATTTGTCTGTAAATGTGAAGTATTTTTCGCATTCCATTGTGCCCGCATGATGAGTATTTGTGCAGATAAATATAAATTTTATTCACAAGTAATCACTCACAAAAATCTGCTGTGAATTAAATTCTCAATCGAAATATGTTCAATAACAACCTTGGGGCAATTATGATGGATGCTACGTGCTAACCATAAAATTCCATCATCGCTGTCGTATATAAATGTCAAATGTCAGTTGTATTTTTGGTATTTAAATTACCGTTCGAGATGTCAGGTGAATTTCGGCTATAGAACAGGTTAATTCGATATTGACTTGGATTTATCACAGCAATTCAGTTACGTCTGGAGATAATTTTCGTATTCTAATAGTTGTTACTGTTAATAATTATTAATACTTATGTCATTGCTCAGAAGCGGTTTTTGATGACGTTCTCACTGAAGTGCGCGTTATTTACATACATAATGCATCGCCCGGTTGAGACTACGTCTGACTTTTAACGAAAACGCTATATTACATTAAAAGTCAGACGATTAGACATTTGCAATTATTGCAAATATATTCGCCCAACTACACTTCTAAAGGTGTATTAAATTTCTGGATGTAATAAGCAAGCTTCTTTTTGACATACAGTATTGGAAGAACCTACATTTATGACAGGCAAAGCTATTTTTAGTATGCATTAGCATAAGTCCACTATAATAATGCTCTGAACGAAAAAAAAGAAACATGGATTCAAAGCTCTGACAAAAAAAATAAACACGAACTATTTTTTGACAGGTCAGGCTCTACTCTAAACTAAAAAAAATGACTTATGGCAAATACGGATTGGTGTGTTTACGGTTCAATGCAAAAGCTGTATATTGCAAATGAAACATTTCCTAACTCTGACCTTCCTCTCTTCGTGTATAGAGTTATGTGAGCTTGCTATGAGTAGAAAAACCGCAACTTTAAACCAAAATTACACCTTAAACGGCTTGGAAACAGTTTACAGCAAATTGCTGTCATACACTAACCAGTGACTCATCAGACAATATCTAAGCAATTTCGTTATCAATGGCATTATCCAAGGCCTGTTCGTTTAACATAAACTACTTGCCGTATCCGTCAGTCATTATCGTGCTGGAATGTGACATAAACGTCGCACAACAAAACCAGTTAACCGAAAAGGTCAAAACACCCGTAAACACTGCCCAAACATTTAGGCCAAACTATAAGCACTCAACCAAACCAAACTCAGCCGCACTCAACTCTGCACGCTGCACAATTTGAATTAATTTGCCCGACCGATTAGTTAACACCTAATGTGTGAGATCACTCAATTACGCCGAGAATCGAGGTAACTGGATTAGCAGCGCTTAGAATTGTAAATTACAGCACGAATTTGTAAATACGGATCTTGCATTGCTCTCTATCTCTCTGGGCTTTGATTGGTATAGAAATGCAAATCGAATGCCAAAGGGAATTTAAGCAAGTTCTACGGCAGGTTTGCCGTACGCAGTCAGTCTCTTTTGACGACAACCAGTGCAATCCAATTAGACTGGTCTTGACACCAAAAGATACAAAGCGTTTAAGCGCGATGAAGCCAAGTTTCATTAAATCGTGCTTTTGTTTTGTGCCTTTTTACAAGAATACCTTTTGGTCAAGTACGATATAGCTGTGGACTGTCGTTGCCGCCACCGCGTTGAGTCAGTTGCATGCCTGTTATGTATTTAGATTTCGTGGCTCCGATTTTAAACGGTAGCCTGATGTTTATTTACGCGAACAAGTCACCACAGCGCGTATGGCATGGCATTGCTTTTCGCCTGTGTGTTGTGTAGAAATATCGACCGAGCTGTGCATATCAATTGATCTTGAAATTTCGGCTTGGAAATTTATTGGTTTTGAGAGTTGAGTTAATAAATTCAGGGCACACGCGCACGCACATGTACGTCATCCTAATTGTCGCGGCCCTTCTTTTGCTGTTCGTCACCTTCTATTCGGTTACTGCGTTTGGAAGTCAGTCAAAAAATGTATGTCAAGTGAAGGAAATTTATTTTAGGTAATACTAATTACAGAGACGTGTGACAGAACAGTGTCCACTGAGGTACACGCAAAAAATAGGCCATCTAATTGTCAGCTTTGTGGTTTGTCGTGACGGACGTGAAAACTACGTATTCGTAAAACATGGGCGGGATGTTTTTTTTTTTTAAACACTTATTCGTTCCTCGTCTTTTCAATGCTCCAAATAGTGTCACGTTCTAGTTTATCAACATGTGGGGGAAACGAGTTGGCATCACTTTTGTGATAAATAAGGAAATACACCTACTCATGGGCGTTAAAAAAACTAAGAGATCTAACCAAGTTCATTGGCCCAAATTTGGCTAAATGTAGTTAAACCGGAGTGTGGGTGCCGTTGCAAACAAGATCGGTTTGTTCTTATATTTCGATTATATTTTCGGTAGATATTCGATATATCCAATTTTTCTGTTATTATAATTAATGACCTAGATTTGTTTGGTGTTTCTTTGTGCTTAATCCGTTTGTAGGAGCTTTAAAGTAAGACTACATATCTCACACTTTCTCCGGTTTATTTAACTTTCCTCAACCATTTGCATGAGTTTAATTTTTTGAAGAAATGAATGAGAGCTCAACCCCGAATCCGAACGGCTAAATTGAGAAGCTTCCCAAAGCATTTAGGCCGGTACTCTTCAAGCATTCTTAAATCGATTATTAGTTTACATCTTGCGAGGGACTTAAATTTAAATTTTGGCGACGTATTCTCCAAACACTAATAGTGTTGACTCGTTGCTAATTCGAATATGCGAAATTACATCATATTTCTGAACTCGCCCTTTTTCGGACAAAAATGCCCATAATGTACTAACACTGTCCTTAGGGTTGGACAGTGTTAGTTCATCGTGGGAATTTAAGTACTTGTACTTTTACTTTAGTGTGAATAAATCGTTAAGTAAAACAATGAAATGTGGTATCAAATATTGCCTGCTAAATTTTAAAACCACAAGTGTAAACCCAGAAATATTTAATTCCCAATAACCAACGAGAATATCGGCACGAGAATACGTTAGTGGTAGCAGAAAACATGAAGTGGTAGCCCGGGCATATGAGTGGTGTGTTACAGATTGTTCAATTCAATATCGGCATGCAACAAAGAAAGACATATGCCTGAGTTCACCTAAAAAGAAAAAGGGAAAATATGGTTCTCTCATGAATTCTTTAATACTAGGTATTAAAAAACAATATAAACATAATTGAACTAAAATTTCAGAACATATATAAAAGAACATTATACATTCAATAATTAAATACTTCTTGGGTGTTTATAATTCACGATTTTTTTTATTGACGAAACTTAAAATCATTTTACTAAAATTGCGTCTATTAGAAACTGTTAATTTAACCATCACAAGCTTTTCCCTTAGACGTCATCTGAAAATCTATTCTAATATGCCGTCAATTATTGTTCTGAAATATATTTTAAACGTAAGCCTTTTTAAAATTTTATAAAACAAAATAGTTTGTGGGCGTTTCAAAAATATTGCAATGAAAATATATTCCTTGATCAGGTAGCTTAAAAATCGAAAGAAAAGCATCAGCCCCACTAAACAAACAAAAACCAATTACTTGAAAATTAAAACGAGCTTATAACGATAACCCTTTCAGCCACGAGCTTAAGGCAAATTGAATTGTGCAACACAATTGAATGATCTCTTACCTGCCTTTTGTACCTCAGAAATACAGAAATAACTTACCCACCATTAAAGACCTCTAAATTATATTTGTTCTGATTTCCTACAAAGCATTAGATTTTGTAATTTGTACACTTGTACAGTTTAATTGTCTACACCTGGGTTCAAATTCGCAATCACTTAATGCCAGGTAATTAATGGCAACTAAACAACAGAAACAGCACAAAGGTTCCATGCTCTCTCAGCGACCGCTGTACGGTATTGATTTTGAATTTGATTTGCAATCAAATAAAATGGCGGCACCGTAAATCGCTACTGTCTGGCGAATGCATTGCGAAAGAATAAAAGTTCGTATACACACTTTAGTTTCTCACGTGAGGAAATGGAATGTGAGAACTGAGAAGGAAAAACTAGCCCATTTGATTGATTCGAACAGTTTTCCATGGAAACGATTTAGTATTCCATTAGCCGATGAATTGGTAAATTCATTCATAGGTTTCTCACAAATCACTAGTTTGTACCGTGCGTATACGTACATAGGTACTATACTCGAGGAAGGTAGTGTCAGATTATGTCGGGGTGAAACTTTTGCGTTGATATTCAGCGCACGGCTTTTTCGTTGAATAATTTTGCACTACAAGCAATGCATTAGTTATTTATTAGCCAAATATGTAGTTGAGTTTGGTATTTCGCCGTAATATACCTAGTTCCCATACATGCCTGAAACTTGGGAATTCCAATTCGGTCTGGCTTGTTTGAGGAAACATATATTTTAAAGACCCACATCGATGGAACGAAGTTTGAAAGCTGTATAGCTATTCCTAGTATCTCTTATGCAAAAGCCAGTTAACTTATGCGAGGGTGTGGTTAACTCGGTTCAAGATTTATTTTACTAATAAAATGTTACAAAATTTATACTATCGGTTTCCCAGCTTAGGAGTTAGGACGTGCATCACGAAGATGAGCTGCCATTGATTAGGGATTGGCGTCTTGTTATATGCCAAATTGGAAATGATCATAGGCTGCGCAAAAAATCGTTGGATCTAGAAACTTTAAATTCGGCACGCAGGTCTTTAAGTCAAACAAAGTAATGGCGGAATTTCCTATGATTTTGACAGTTATAAGAATTTTTAATTATAATTTTTTTTTTGCTTAGATCCTTTCTCTGTTTCGTAGATTGTTCTGTAATTTGTCAATTCTATATTTCTATGTCCAAAAACCCAGCAAAGTTTGATGATAACAGCGTCGCGACATTTTCTAACCGCCTTTAATTTGATTTTAGTGGATTTAATCGATTTTGGGACTGTCAACGAAGATAGTAATATTCGATCGATATTGTCAAGACTTAAGTTTGGAATGCACTAAAGATTTTGGAAATCTAAAAGATACCTGTTTCTACAATGCCTTCAAGTAGAAAGCGGTTTCCATACCCAGCTTAATCTTTGAGCAATCCGTTTAGATTAAACTCCCACTCTGCCCGGCTTGGATGCATGCCACAATATTATTTTAGACAATCGTATATTCAATTATGTCACAAATAAAACTCATATCAACATTTCTAAAAGACGCACTCTCCTTAAAGGATTCATTTGGTTCTTGTTAAACAAAAATTAAAATGCACTGATCTATACTTCATTGAACTGTATTTAATGTCCTCCTTAATTGCATTAATTGTAGCACACTACAACCTCCATCGTACATAACCTCTTGTCATATGATGGTTAACAAAGATTCCACAACTGCACTCTCATTTAAGTTGTATAAATAAAATAAATTAGATACTTTGGCTGACATTGCGCATTTCAAAAGGCGACTTTCTTTTCCATTTCATACCGTCACAACATTTAGCTCATCTCATAGTACCTATACCCACTACCAAAGCATACTCCCAAAGTCTTTGCTGCGACTTGTTTGCAGAGTTTCTCCACCCGCTTATATAATATTCGCATCATATTCCTTCACCTTAGTATGCGCATCACACACTTGAGTTTTAAATGCATCACATCGTCCGGTTGTTCTCCTTATTTATACTGCAAATAATACTTAACTATCAATCATCGCATTCAACTTAATCCACATTCATCGTAAGCTCAACTTAAATTAGCCTGTTATTTAATCTTATACTCGTAGCTAGTACATTCGAACTTTCTCTATATTTGTTAGGAGATGTATGCATAACTGTCAAATGCTGACATTTGAAATGTCACGTTTACATGAGCATTGTAAAATGACAAAGTAGTGGCAGTTTATAAGGCAGTAGCTGTGTTCGAATGTATATGTAATGGAACACCAAGTAACAGAAGGCTGTTCGGACCAACTTTCAAAAAGACGCACGTCAAAGTTTCAAAAAATGTAACTTTTAAAGCGGCGACTTTTTTTGGGTCATTGTATTCTACATATTTGTATGAGATTCAACTTTAAAGCAAGTAGCTGATTGATACGCAGTTTAATACAAATTTAAGCAGTTTTGTTTCTCACTGTCTACAAATTGTCCACAAAATTTAACAAAAATTAAATGTTTTCACAAAATATTTATTAAGTTCATTAGTTTAGTAGACTTGATTAACTTTTACTAGATTTTTCTTAAACGTAGAAACTATATTTCTCGTAAAATGTTAAATCTATTATGTTATCATAATCAAAATTCCAACATGGTTCTCTATCGATAAATTCTTTACCAGATTTACCTCTCAATGCTAATCAAAATTAAGACACTGCCAAACTTAGTGAACTAGAGTTTTGAACGTCACCATCTTCCCTAGTTTGATTGGCCGCATTCAAGAATCTAGTTATATTAAGCCGACTAGATTGGTCTGGATGAGATGTAACCTGAACGCAAAAACTAGATTGGTCGGGAACGTCACTTTACCTACGTCATCCACATACGCGAACTGTGAACTTAGTTCTCAGTCACGATTTTTTTGACTAGATTCGTCGGCTACCCCTCCATAGACGTCAACTGAAACAGCTGCTCATATGACTTGAATTTCCCCCAATCAAAACCGAGATACATCTAGTGAGACAGCTGTCAGACTTACTAATCTGGATACTTGAACATAAAAGAAAAAAAAAGGTGTTTGCACTACAATTTCAAATAAATTCGTATATATATGACAGTTTTGTATTTAAATGGCGATCAGTTGAGGTTTGTTCAACAATCTATTATTTTTCTTTGAAATGTACTACTGAAACTGAGCCATGGGTCAGGATTCTGACGTTTCAACGTTTTCGCCTTACAAAATCTGACTCCAGTTAGAGAATATTTGCAGCAGCTAATTATAAATTCGAACAAAAATTGATCAATTTCTAGAACGCCTCATATTGCTGTCAAACAACAATAAATTACAGCAAAAGACAGATGTCTGACTAAATCGTTAGGGTCAGCGCGCTCTCAACTATACCAGGCAACATTCTGACCTCCATCCAAGACGTTAGGGCGAAACCAAAGCACCCTACGGCTACCCAGGGCACACAATCTCCCATTCACACAGGGTCGGCGGAACTAAGTATTTCCTACAGTCAGCGTTTCCAGTTTGGGGGTTTTTCCCCCAGATCTAGTGTTTTTTTTTCGACCGACGGGGAGAAATCTGTTTTTTTTTTTTTGGAATTGCGTTCAATAATTTTTTTACTACCAGTGAACACTAAAAGCTATAAATATAAAGCAACTGCAACACAAACGAACCAAATCAATGTATGTTCCATTTATGCCAATTCTATTCCAATGCATTCCAATATTCATTGGTACCAGTGTATTAACAAACCCCTATCTACAGTTACATGCATCACACACTATTGCATTTGCGAAAAGTTCACAACCATATGACTGAAACGAAGCAATAAATAGAGCGAGACTTTCTTTGTATATTTTGTCTATTGCCAAATCCAATTTGTGATTGTTCCTGTTTATGGTGTCTGCTCGCTCGCTTGCTGCAGTTGCATGGAATTTGATACCCATGTGCAATTGGTCAAACATTAATTTTTCGGAGAGTTTTTGGGGCGAAATGGATAGCAAAGCAGGTGCTGCTGGAGTCAAGAAGTTTCAGCATGTAGGAAAATTTGATATCAATTCTATCACTTCCATTTTCCAATGCCAGTGTTGAGAGAGCTTCAATATAGTTGAAGATAAACTGAGAAACAGAATGATCATTGAAACGGTAGTACGATAGTATTTTACAAGTAAGATACACAATCCGGGCTGGAATTTTACTCCTTCTGATCAAATGATCAAAATGTTCACATCCGAGCAGATGAACAAAAATAAAAATAAAGACGACGAAAACCATATTTTAGGACTTTTTCGAAAAGTTGATTATTTTTATTTTTTGCGAAATTTTTCTTTTTAATTCTAAAAATCGAAATTCCTGTTTTTTTTTTTTTAAACACATACATTAAAAAAATCTATTTAATTCTTGAAATTCGTGCCTTTTCAATGTCTACACAAATTAAAAAGAAAAAGAATTTATTTTGCTTTTATATAAATAATTTGAAAAAAAAAAAAAAAAAATTCTGGGGTTTGTTTTAGAAAATAACTAAATCTTTTGTTTTTTAGATTTGTCTAGAGCGAAATATTTCAACTGTCTGGCAACGCTGCCTACAGTGAATGACTTTCGATAAAGTGGCCCAACAATTATAATAAACCAATTATTCAAGTTCATGGGGCATTAAGTACTACAACAGAAGGCGTTACTCGCCGTCAAATTCCTCTACCCGAACCCACCTAATTTAAATGATATGCCAACCCACGCCCGTGTTGAGCTATTGTTTTCCAATTCTTCCCGTCACGGATCTAAATGCTCAATTCGTAATAAATTGGCCAAAACGGAATGTCTTAGTATTAGCTCGTAATTTTTTCTAATTTAGCTCTTAGTTACTGCCGTCAGTAGTATGTACGAGTGTACGAGTACCTGCATATAAATGTTTTTGTTTTGTGTAAAACAAGTCTAAACAGAGAAAAAATCCAAAGCAATAACCATAAAAAAAAACCTCAAACAAGACGACCTTCAAGCGAAGCAAATAATAACTCTCTGACATTCTTTTTTTTATTCATCAAGACCGCCGCCATGGCAGTTAGCCAGCAACAGTGGCAGCAGGGCAGTTGAAGTTGATTGCGTTGAGTGTGGGGCATAGAATTACACCACTTGGGCATAGTACACCATTGCACAGGTTGAAATCTGATAGCCAACAGCCAGGCTGCAGCTAGCAAGCTATCTTTATCGGATATTCAATGATATGATTATGACATACGGCTCTCAAGTATCTTTAAGATTATTTTAATTACCCGCTACCCGCCCTGACAAAGGCACAATAAGAATGACGGTTATGTGTGTGCAATACCAATAAACTCTTTAGCTTTAATTTCATTATATGTATTTCACTAGGTACAAGATTTGTGCTAATGCTGTATGATTACTAATGAATCTATTTTTGTATCAATTTCAGTTGCAGACGAGTTAGATTACTAACCGCGTGTGTGTGTTTGCGAGGGGCACAATAACTTTGATTGAAGAAGACTGAATCATCAGCGAAGCGTTGATAAAATGATTTCGCGAAGGAAAATTATATCGCGGTCCTTGGACAATCTGGATGCGATTGGACCGAATGAGGGCGAGGAGGACATGTGGTATGACAAGGATAAATTGTGCAAGGTAAGTGTAACAAAGTGTTGAGGGAGAAATTAAATTTAAACGAGGCCAGTTATTGATGACAGCAATTAATGAGATTATAAAGCGAAAAGGTCGTACTTCTGGTAAATTAATTGACAGCTAAGTTGACAGACGGCTGCTTGGAAGAAGCTTCAGGTGCGATAAAGAAAAACCCTTGTAGCATGTTCTAAGCTGATCGGTGGGACTTGACGCTGTACGAGTAATTTATCTGATAAATACGTGTGATTAAACTGCATTTCCTATCTTATCTGCTATTCAGAGGACTATAGATTTACGAGCTGCAGAACGAGAAGAGTTTCGTATGCATTGCAAACATTAGAGCTAATTAATTCCAAGTAGCAATGAGGGAAATAGCTCACTGATAGTCATCGTCTGTCCATGCAACTGGCACCGCCAAATGCTATAAACATTTTATAGTTTCGAAAATTAAGTATTGGACATACCCGTCAAGCATCAGAAATTAAATAATACCAAGCTTAATCAATTGAGGCGTTTTTGATATTATTTGCTATAGATTTATATTATACGTAAAGTCGGTTTGAACTACATCTACTTAAGTTTTGGCAAAAGTAGGTATGGTACTTATCGTCACTACGCGTTTGATTAAATCATACAATGGCTTGAGTTGGATCCTTTTTACTTTTGGTTGTTCTACATTTCGGGTTGCAGCTAAGTCGAAGTCAATATGTCCCAGTTATCTGAATACATTGATAATTGCGTGGGCTTAAATTACTGTCAAAATTGAGCGAAAATGCATTTTTGCAACTGCTTTTAAAAATTTCAATTTTTACCCGAAGGCTGCGAAGATATTAATTTTTATCCGCCTTTGACGAGCTTCCAGAGAAGATCCACTTAAAGATCCTTCTCCGATCCTGCAGCTATTGGCCATTGTCTTGGTTTCGCCCTTTGCTTGACAGCACAATTTTCTATTCATCCCAAATATAAAAGCTCATACAAATCAATGGTTGTGAGTCAAGTCCAATGCGGTAAGCGAAATTTTGGAATTTGTCAAAGTTTAACAGTGGACAGGAATAGATTTTTATTAGCGCTAACTTTGGATTAGCCTTCACCCTTTGTAGAAATAACCAAGCTCTTTCCTGTCATGATATTTGTAAAGCGGTCTAATCTCAGTTTTGCCATACTCCGCAGGCGATTGCCAAATCGTTCACTTCCAGTTAATCAATTGGACATTCAGTTCGCTGGCAAGTTTAGAATCTCTAGCGATGAGAAATTATTCAGGTCGCTTCGAATGCCAAAGAGAATGCGAACATCTCAAAGAAGCTCCTGTGAATATGTAATTTGTATTGCTGGAACGGTTTTGTCTTAATAAATCAATCTCTGGTATAGTTCAGCCCAGCATAATGGTAAAATTAAAGATTCTCTGTTATTTTCATGTAAGCGATACATATACATGTATTCATCGGCGTTCGCCCCGATAGGGTACTCGGTTGTTGGTTTGTATACCCGGCAATCAGTACCTATATCTATTTTGATGGATCAAAATAAAGATTGTCACGAAGATTTAAATGAAGGAAATATAAATTTTGTATGGCCCCTACCATGACATAATCAATACTCGTGTGGTCTTAGTCATTTGCAACTCAAAGTGACCAAATATAACTGGACACACCTTATTTCCAGACGAATTAATGAAATTAGTAACTAAGTGTTCACGTAAAAACACAAAATGGGTTTTATAATTTTTTCTAAACAAATTTTCTCACAAGCCTCTGTTTGGCATACATTTTTTCCAAAAGCAACCGTGTCTAGAATTGCAAACAAACATAAATCAAAGTTAGATTCGCTTCGCATATTAGCAAAGTAATAGAAAACAAAAATAATATCTATAGCCTTTGTTTATTTATAGTCTTTTTTTTTTTTTTCTTGTGACGGTCTTGTGGGAAAAACCCACATACCCAATAACATGTCACCCGACTGGCCGAATCGATTCAGAATTCAGACCGCCAGTGATATCATTTCTGTGGGAAGATGTATGCCCGACAGTGGTTATAAAGAATTAAATTTTTCTTACAAATTAGTATCACGTTTAGTGTTAAATTCCAAGTGTAGAACGTCACAGTTAATCCAACTCTTTAGCCGGTGCACTAATCAAATCGTTCAACTTTTAATTCGTTTGACATTGACAAACGTGTATCGGACTTCATATTTTGCAAATAAAATATAGTGACATGTCTTGCAACAGTATGTGGCACGTTAACAATTTATATGAAAAGCATGTACTATTGGTAAACCATCACTAAGTGTTGTAATACATGAGCAACTGTTTTTGGGGAACGTTATAGGACTAATACATTTGTTTCAAAAAAAATATTTTACTTTTGTGCAGTTCCGTGTTCAACTCTTTTGTTTTAAGATTTCGCACCAACAGAATTCTTTGTAATAATTGTCGAGTATGAGTGGGATTGAATTGATATGTCACTAGGTTTCGGACTATTGGAAATTTTGTTTATGTTTGCTAAAGTAGCGAACGCGGCTTACATATAGGACAGCAAAAATCAAAAAACAACAGAAGAATCGCATTTTGTTTGCTTCGAGTTCCCCGAAGAACATTTTCATTCGTTGAAAATATATATTTGAATTAAAGGCAATCCATGTTTCGGGTGGAATATTTAACGCCGGCTATGCGCACAGAAGAAATGTCTTGGACATTTTTTTTTTGTATTATAACTGAATTTTCAAAGAGCTCACGAGACAGAGGCAATAATAACCGCGAGGCAATTTCTTTTTCAAAACTCATTCGGCTTCCTGATGATATGTTTTTAAAAAGCCACTACTTATAAGAATTTACTTGCAGAAGTACACTTTATAGGTTCGCCTTTTCCAGGGAAGTATTTAAAAAGTGATATTTTCACCGTATTTTTATGCAAACAAATGCTTACTCGCTTCGTTATTTATTAGAGCCATATCTGCCAAGCTTGCACAGACAGACAGCCTACGGTCCTTATCCCCAGTATTTTTTAAATGTGGACGTTACGTGACACCTTTATTTGAGGCCGTTTTCTACTGCCCTAAGCATATGGGTTACAATCGAGAGAGAGAGAGAGTGTAGAGTTTTTAACTATATTCGATTTACGTGACTAAGCCACCATAACTATCCATTAGCAAGCTGCCTCTATAGTCTCAAAGAAACGTTTTTTGATCAAACCACCAGATCCGAGGTAGACAAAATCAAATTGGATGAACCGCTTTGTAAGAGTTCTTGCTTAAATCTGCCCTCGTAACCTTTTAACCAATTTTAACTGCTTCGATTGCTTTGCTTCCAGAACACGTTTAGTGAGCGGTCGCCATTCTATGTACCGAACATTTTTACGCTACATTTACGCAAAATGTTGATCAGCCAAACTGACAGCAGTTTACTTGAAATTGGCTTCGAATCCATTCTTAGCCAACCTAAAGCGGTCGGCGCAGTGGGTTAGTGGTTAGTGTGTTGGACTACTAAGCGAGTTCGAATCCCGAAAAAAAAACAAATTTCACCTTAAGGTTTTTTTACTGCGCCACCTCTCGCGAACGTCTGACAAACATCCGAGAGTATAACTGCCATGAAAGAGCTTCTCAATTGGCCGTTTGGACTCGGCATAAAATTGTAGATCCCTTCCATTGGTGCCAAAACGAAAAACTCACACAAGACGAATGGTTGTGAGGCTAGGCCGCCTAGGGTCCCTACGGACCTGTTGCGCCAACTATTTATTTATTTATTTATTTTTAAAGCAGTCCTTTATCGTTATTATTAATTGGATTTTAACAATATGGAATATTTCATACTTTACATGTCCACGCTTTTATAGTTAAGCCGCCGTAAATCCATCCAGTTGTTGGTGGGAGTTTATCATCATAATAATGTGAAGATGACTACAATATTCTGTCAGCTTTTCTTTGTAACGCGTTCCACAAGCCCGCAAATTAAAAAATCGCTCAAAGTCATCCTCAAACACACAGATTTCAAAATCGTACTCAAACCGATAGTTGGCGGCTATTTCTCTCTCTTTTATTAATAGCAACGATTGAGTTCACCTTGTTTATTATTATTATTGTTGATACCTATATTCAGTAGCCAATAAAAATAATGTAGGTTAACAATGCTCGTATCACTTGCTTAAAAATACATAATTTAATTTAAAGTGATAAATCGAAATGGGCACTATAGTTCCACTCCAGCGACGCAATGTCATTGATTGTAATAATTAATTCAATTTAAAAAATGATTTGATCTGATGGTAGCAAAATGATCATATTGCATCTAGACGACAAAAAGGTGTAGACCGGTTAGCGACATTTTGCATTCAACTTTCATATCACCTTATTGAATTGGCAAAAATTTAAATAAATCATATCGATGAAAACAATATTTTGCATTTCCAGATGACAATAGTCTGCCTCATTGACAATCTAAATAGATCATCATAAAAATGTTCATTGAAATCAAGACGATCAACACTAAGAGATCTACATATCCCAATTTGTCAATTTGTCATTTTGACGAAATTGCATAATTGCATAGTAAAACAGTAAAGCTTTTGGATATTGAACACATTTAGGTGTGGCCAAATTTGGAACTTTGTAAAACCAAAGGTAGATAAGACGTAAGGATTCTCTTTTTTTATGATTTTGCTGTCAATTTAAACAGTAGGTACAATGGTAGTTTTACCTTATCTAACAGTATTTAGTTCATATCTTTCCCAAATCGTGCATGTAGAAATTAAAATAAATGAAATGAAATGAAATGAAAATGGTTACTTTGTAAATCGTTTGCATGCTTTTAATAAACTTACTAACGTATTCAACCCGGAGAATGTTTCATGCCTGCATTGCAATACTTCGTACAGTCGTTTGACTAAAGTTTGACAATCGATTTTCCAAATAAGATTTCGAGGAAGTACGGCCGTCGTGCATACCAAACCACTGACAGCTCTCGTAAATGAACTAAAATCATTCCGAAAAGTATGGGTACTTCCAGAATCCACACCCCTAACTTTCTATATCTTTATATATTTTCAAATATGCACTGGTTTCTTATATTTGCATTTTAGTTCTTCCTTCTTCCTCATCTTCGCATTAAATTCTTTGGCGTGGGTTTTGGTGAATCGTCGGCGATTCTACCATCAACATTTGCCACAACGTCTGCCATTTCATACGAAACATGTATTGCGAGTGAATCTCTGTTGAACAATGTAACAGAACACAACTTCTGGCAAACGAAATTCAAATCGCCCGGATTGCTGCGCATTCATATTCTAACTATCCTGCATAGCCATGCATTTATTTACTCCTATCGTGTTTGTCCACTGCGTTCATTACGTTCAGAATTTAGACTGCATTATTTTTCTTCTCCAGTCCTATAACTAAATTTAAGCCGATCCATTTTGTTATCAATTGCAGGATCATATAGATGAAGTGTTATCCAAGTGGGAACAAATAGACGATGAGATCTGGGCAAAGGTCATTGTTTTTGAGAAAAATCGACGCGTAGCCAAGGCTTACGCCCGATCATCTGTTATATCTATCAATGGCTCAAAGCACGGTTTCGATGGAGTCAGGTAAGTTTATCCGTAACCTTTCGAGTGATCCTCAAACTAAAACTTTGTCCCAACAGAATCGGGCTGAATGGTTTTCAAAATCCAATGCGTGATACACAAACAAAAGAAGTCAAGAAAGCTATAGGCGATGGTTTCAAACTGAAAATGGATGAAACGGGAAACATACTTATTAAACGTTATGGCAAAGCAAATGTTTATGTGCACAGCACGTCCAAATTGTCAAATGAAGAGACCGTCATTGGGGCGGATATCTTACAACTGCCTAATCAAGCCATTAATATTGGAACGTCTGCAAAGGTTAAATTAAAAATAATTCCATACGTTTATATCTGTTGCTAATTAAAAACTATTTCCTCTAGCTCTTTGATATGCGTAAGTTCACCATGAACATCAGCCGAGAATTCGCTCGCACCGCACCCGAATGTAGCCGCTTGGAGCGTCAATGTTTATCTGCCATTTCTCTAGTGAAATCCAGCAATAACCTTATTCATAGCCCTCTCTGGATTCTGGTCATTAATGTTGTTGCCATTGATATGCTTAGGAGTCGAATGTCCACAACAGGAAAGAATATCGACAACGTAAGTAGAACTTCGCCGACAACCTCGGGAAGTGAAGATCCATACTCTACAATTGAAAGTCAAGCTGAGCTTATTATTAGCGATGATGCAAGCCTGAAGGGCAAACGTAGTAATGGAAGCTCAACTTATGGTGATAACCCATACGTTCCGAAGGTAATACCACGCACCTACTAATAGTTTTAGAGATACTATAAAATTGTTGCTTTTTGTAATAGCCCGATTATGAAATCTACAACCAAGCCATTCCCCCTTCGGTCAATCCGAAGAAGTCCAAATCAGCGCAACGCAAGAAACAAGATGACCCCTACTACTGTGGGCTATTAGCACGCATTCCGAATTTTATAAAATCCTCAAAGTCATCGAACAAGAAGAAGGATCCAAAAATGGCCCGTAAAATATCTGCTCAACATATTCCGCCGCATCCCGTTCCAATTGGTGCGTTTCATCAATATCCTCCGGCATCTTATTATCCATTTAAGCTGCATCCGCAGCATCATAGAATATCACAATCGCAATTGTCCTTGTGGGATGCACGCAGTTTAGTCAGTGGATTTGGTAAGTTGCATTATTTGACAGACGTCAGAGTGAATTATTTTTAATGAATTCTCTTTCTTTTCAGACTAAGTTCAAATCATTTGGAAATTACATAGAATTAAGGCAAACTTAAGTTAGAATCTTAAATGAAAAGAGAGATGAGGTAACCATGAAAGGAATTCGTATCGTATCGTGAGGTCCTTTGCCATAAAACCGCTTAAGACTGAAAAACGTCCTATAAAAAAAAGAAGCATGTTTTTTTTTTGTGTAGGCCAATGGTCGAATTTGTTCTGACCTTTTTTGAGAATTTTAGTCGCGCGACAAAACTATTTTTATTTTTTTTTTTTTAAATATACAAAATGATAATTTAAACTGCCTTGTTTTGTTGATTGTACTTTTTTATAATATCACCAAACGTATGCTTGTGTTTCTTGTGTACATATATAAATTGTATATACATAGTTTATAGCAAACTTATTCAGACATTATTGTTTTTTTTTTTTAAATATAACTATTTAAAATATAATATTAAATAAAATAAAATAAAATAAATATACTTAAGATAAAAAGATGTTGTGTTTTTTATTTGCGATCTACCGAACAGAGCCCTGTGCGTAAATGCATCTTTTTTAACTGTAAACTGTGAAACATATACGCTTTCGGAATGGAAACGAAGAAAATAGCTCGAAACGCTTTAACCAAGTTTGAAAACAAGTTTAACCCCTCTCCACATTTCAAATGTGAATTATTGATAGACTTGTACTCTTTTTAGTTATCAAAGTTAAAGATATTCAAAAGGAGAAAATACGCAACCATGTTTGTCCTAATAAGTTTCTAGTATATAGAACATCTCCATTGGATAGTTTTATTGACCAACAAAATCGAATAATTCGCCTTTTAACAATTTATAATAACTAAATTCAGTAATGAAAAAATGTGGTATTCCCAAACTCTAGCACATTTCTCCACGGTTGCCGAGGTTGGCAGCATTTATTTTTGTATTTTTTGGATGTTTTTGCGTGTCACAAGGATTCTAAATTGAAATAACACCGATGGGGAAACAAAATGGCGAATATGAAAATAAATTGAGGGGGCCAGCGGCAAGAGGATTGTTAGTTGGGGGTCTCAGTATGATTTGTCTATGGAGTGGACTTTACAAATAAAAATGGTTCGAGAATATCTGAATAACCTGGATAACTCATTCCTATTTGCTGCTATTTAAGGCTTCGTTTGATAGTCGTTAACAGAAAGAACAATGGAGGTAAATGACAAGATTGACAGGCTTACCGGTGCTGTATTTAGCTACTGTCAAATAGTAAGAGTAAGTTGGTTCCTATTTTATATACAAAATTGCTATTTAATTGTCCCGTTTTGTTGTAAGCTCTGTCGAGAGAGCTGATGGGACAAGTCCCTGAAAACACACTCTTTGTCTAATGATACAGCCGACTCGCACCGAGCGGGTAGTTGGAGTAATATGCCGAAATTTAACTGCTCTAAAGAATTAAATATTAAAAAAAAAAAAAAACTCCAATCTGAAAAAAGTGATTTTTCTAATATCACAATTCTTATCACAGTGCTATATTTCCTTCCAAACTCGCTTTTTAAAATGTTGTTCACAAACCATAGGAAGTGAACTCTGGATCATAATTTCGTGAAGGATACAATTTTCCGGCGATTCCGAGCATGTACACTACCCGCCAGCAACAGCTGCTTAGTCAGCTAAATAAAATTGTTAATATGTTAATAAGGTAAAATTACCAGCTCCAGAAAAATCTCATTATTTTGACACTTCATTTGACAAATTGGTTAAGTTTGAGATTTGCAAAATTTATAGTTTGTGAAATAGGGTTTCTGATAATATTCTTTGAAAGTCATCCGTTCAACCTTTGCGAATTTATGCAACCGTACAGGCATAATTTTAGGCATAGAGGAAGTCATTTTTAATGCAGATAAACAAAAATTTAAATAAGTAACTTAACAGAAAATGCAATATATTTATCAATAGATACATAAAATATGTATACAATGTTTAGTAATAAAAAATTAGCGAGGGCCAAATTTGTCTGATAAGGTATCGAACAAACAGTAATGAGAACCACAAACACAAGCACATTTGAAAATAAACTATTTTAACACTTTGCCAGTGATATATAACTTGATATCATTATCTTAATGTGAAACAATTATTAGGCGTGTTTTTTTTAGCTTCGATCTCAGCAAAGCAAAGTGAAGTAGGATTTCAAGCACGCGATTACAACAACTACTGCGAGTCTCAAAGTGTCAAGTAGAGCTTAGTTGTTGTAATTGCGTGCTGAAATTCCTACTTTACTTTGCTTTGCTGAGATCGAAGCTCAAAAAAACACGCCTATTATATTAAATAAATACTAAATACTAAACTCTATTGGGCAACTCGGACAAACGAAATTAGAATCGCCGGCTACAACAGAAAACTAGAAATAATTTCTTGTTAATCCGCGATACAAATAATCATTTTAAGCAAAGATAATGGAATTTTATTCATTCATCTCTAATTTTTAGTGTCTAGGCTGATTTTTCGAACCCACAATGCCGAAATTTTACATATGAAATTGCACAAAATATATAAGGTGAAAATTGATTATTAGTAAGGCCCAATATATTTTTCTATTGGTTTTCAACTATGCGCTACGCTTTTTGACATTGCATTTAATAATGGGCACTCTTATGCCATAAATCCAACCACTTCAATTAGGTATTCGATATGTCACGGAATTCGTTTATCATTTCAATAGAATACCTAGTTCGCAGTACTTTTTTGTGCATACCTAATGGCAATACTTTTGTACTTATTGTGCATACTGAATACTGGTATTCAGCCATCTGTCAAAAATATTGTTAGTACCTCGCGAACACACCCTGCGTAAAAATTCAAAATAAATTGTTCTATTCCGTTGGTTATGGGTGGAAATCGCTTATCATTTTCTTAAGTTGCGATTTCCACAGATTATTGAGTTTTAATTTTATTAAAAGTAGTTTTAAGTTACAGCTGCCTATCAGAATAATAATTTAAGAAAAATGGATCGTTTCGTATCGCGAGCACCAACATGGAAAACTCTCGAAATGTCTTCGTTTTCGCGGAGCTTTGCAAATGTTTCCCTCACTGGCAAGAAGTCAACTCCAAAGAAGGCCACATCCAACCAACAAACAAACAAAAGACTGAGTATTCGCGATGAGAATTTAATGAAAATTTTCTCCAGCCAGCCCGACGAGCCATTAATGATTGCTCCAATGAAAGAAGCATCACCATTTGGGAAGATTTTCAACGACAGCTTTGGTGGCAGTGAGTTTGTCAGCCGCGACAAGAACTCGCAACACTCGCGCCGTCTCGTTCCGAGCGATGAGAATACTCCGCCCCCGAATTCGCGAATCACCTGTGAGTATTGTCAAAATGACATTAGCAGAAAATTTAACAATAGTATATAAGTAGATTTTTTTTATTATTTATTTCCAAAATTACTTGGCCTTTGTTTATCTGTACATATATTCGTAAAGGCGCTTTGGTGAAAATTTCTTTCTTATTTATATTAAAGCTACTAGCAATGAGCCTGCGGTGGACATAATGTGCAGTAGTGGTGAAAGCAATTCACGTCCTTCAACCCCAACCAGCAATATGATACCGTCGAATTTAGGCTCGTGCGCACCTAAAGACAATCCGTATCTAGCGCGAATCCAAAGGGATCTAAATAGTCCATCGGCAGCTACCCGCGTTCGTGCTATCAAAGCATTAAGGTAAGAGCATCAGTGACCGACCTTAGCTGGCCCAAGTTGTTGACACGTAAGCATTTGATGTGAATTTACAGAAGTCCCACTAAATCATCTTATGCGAACTTTGATATACCACATGAGGAGCAGGACATCATCACCGACGAGGAGCGAAAATCACCCGTTAAAATAGAGAGCGTTGAAGAATTAATGAAAGATGTCGTCGTCTATGTGGAAGTGAGAACAGGCGAAGACAATCGCTCCTCAGGAGTGAAGAAAGTGATCTCAGCGCTGGGAGCAAAAGTGAACGATAAATTGTTGAGGTAAAAGTTTCAATAAATCGATTGATTGCCACGAAATCAGCTTGTTTGGCTACTCCAACAGGGATACAACTCATGTCGTTTTCAAAGATGGCCTATTATCCACATATAACAAGGCTAAGAAGTGGAATATTCCAATCGTGTCTATTCTATGGATCGAAGCGTGTAAGAATCATAAGAGACTGATGTCCCCAAAGGATTACCCTATTTCAAATGCAGATCGGTATGAAAATCCGGAGCTATACGATAGGATGAAGGTAACAAGAAAGTAACGAATTTGTGAGGTTAAATTATATTTTTTGTGTGCGCATTAGTTTTGCGTTTTGCCTTGACAATGTATTGCAAATTTATACGCGAATGATGAGGCAGTAGTTACCTTATACATGACTACAGATATTTGGAAATTTAAGAGACTAATTTGGCGTAAAATGTTCATGTTGGGTTAAAATGTAGGCCTTCTTTTCAAACGCTTGATTCGTGATAGATTTATTGGCTTGGCTCAATGAATTCCCCCTTTTAAACATAACTGTGACGGCGAGTAGTTCAATTCGTTTACTTGTAGCACGCTACCGGAGCGGCTTCTTAGTTGAACTCCTGGTTGGCTCAAACCAATAGCCTACCCAAAAAGAAAAAGAAGCAGTCGATTACGCAAAGTTGTTATTGAACAATGTTTATAAAAATGTAATCTAAGATATGTGGCCCATAATTTGCAAGTAACTTCTCCCTTTGCGGGCGTATAAAAAAAAAATATTCCTAGTTCAACTTGAAATGAAATGCTCTGAACTGGCTGTGAAATGTGCAGCAAGCAAATTAGCTTTGTATTGAGAGCTGCAGTGTTTTTTTTAAATTGTGATTATCCTTTTTGGAACATAACTGTGGCCCTATTCATTCTGGAGAAAGTGCTGAGCTGTATTTGTATAAGGGGGAGGTGGTTCTTTTGAAAAATATATACAAACACCAATGCCTAATGGATTAGGAACACCCTTGGTTTACGATTCTTTTGGCGTTGGCAAAATGGCTGCGTTTATGACATTGCAATTGAAACTATAGCCAGCATCTGACTGGACAGATAGAAATAGATAATACTCACAGTTAACAATGCGGCTGCAGGTGGAAAAAACCACAGGCGTAGGATATCAAAAATCTCTGTTTTAAAAACCACTTAATCTTCAGTTCTTAGCTCCCTGGCTTTTCTTTATTTCACTCTTATTCGGCCTAGTAATCGATTGAATGTCGTGCATGCCGTTCCCCCTATCGGTGAGTGGACGTAGCTTGACCTAATTTGACGGTAACATTGTCCGTGACGAATGACGCTTAGTACCCCAAACGGATTATATTAAAACTACTCTGTTTCTCATACATACTTCTTCTCCTAGGTACCACTTTGAAAACGAATGGCGTGCTATTCAACTCGAATGCTCTTACGAAAAAAAAGAGTTGTTTATTTTTTTTAGTTTTTCCTTTTTGGTAAACTCTTAAATGGACCTCAATAATGGTGCGATTATGATATTAGCATTTACCTCTGAATTGACAAAGCAGGTTAACAGAATGTTACAGTTTTCATTCTTCTTACAGCGAAATCATGACTGAGCTTTTTAATAATGTCCTATTTGGAAATTAATTTTGGAGACACTTTGGAATTTTCATTTCATACAACTTTCGGACTTATGTTAATCTGAATTTTGTTTAATTCGGGAAAATTCTAACCCAAGATGTTAAGGAAGGACCTTTTTTGCGCGAACTCATACCTGCATTCGTATCGTTGACGTGCGTTCTTAACAGAACACTTAATATAATGTCGTAGGTGTGCTACAGACCTGCCAAGGAGGAGTCAATTCCTCTTACACTGTGCACATGGTCAGTACCTCACTAAGCAAGAATCCAATTAATGCTCACAAACGTGAGTGACGCGTGGTAAGCTTTCCTAACGACATTTTCCAACTGAATCTGTTGAGAGGGCGGGGTAAAATCCCCTGGATACTTGTAGTTGTTAGTTTCCCTGGTTAATTTAGCCAATCATTTCAAATATTGTAAACTGAAAAAACTGTTGATGTGAACAATCTAGGCTCGGGGGTGCTAGAAACCAAATAACGATTAGTTACATTTTAATACCATTAAAAAAAGTTACATTTAATGCAGTTAAATGGTTTCAACTGCTTCGCAGCAGCTCCATGTAAATATTTGCCTTGTAGTATGAGATTTTAATTCACGTGTGTTTATTGAACTCCCATGTGGCAACTTTTTAGCATTTTTTTTTTTTCCTTTCAGCGTTACAAGTCAATGCAGCCGGATGCTGAAGAAAATCGACGCCAAAGAGCAAAGGCTCCGACGAAAGAGAATGGAGTAAAACCAAAACCATTACCGGCCACAACTTCCAATGTGAATTCATCAAAGAAAAAGGTAATTCAAATGTTATGTTCTAAGGAATACAAAAAAAAATAGCCATGGCCTTGTCAAAACTAAGGCGGTGCGCTCTAGAATGACCCAATTTCAAAACCGATGTTCTTTTATGAAAGTAGCGAGTATCAGTCTATAATGATGTTTCCAAGATGGAGTATATCTACTTGGTTGAGCTGACAGTCTCATAGGCATACCATCCTATTTCGCAAATAGAAGTACTAACAATTGACAAACCATATAAAACGTCCATACTTACTAACAATAGTACAAATTTTGCGGACAGCCAGTCTGTTGTCGGGGCATTTAATCCTCAAAACTTCCACGTGCAAATGACCGAATCGATGGCACCCTCCTTTGGGTGGATATGTGGTTCTCTTGATGTTTCTTCGGCGGATTCCGTTGAAAATCATATCTATCACTTTTTCATAAATGATTTAGGTAGACAAATTTATAAGGCTTCGTCATCCCCAGCGTAGTTTGGCGCGACTACAGAAAATCAAAAGTAACGCCTAGATTCAAATTTCCAACCTTAAACTTGGTGATGTTATCGAAATTTGTGAACTCCACATGAGGAATATGCTTTCAAGAAATTTATGTGAGTGTTTGGAGCCGAACTTCATACATATGAGCAATAATCAAGCTCCGATCTAGTCTCTTCTTTGTAGAGGAAGTGCTTAGGTACCTCAATGGTCCAATTGGTTTCTCCGTCTAATTTCAAGTGCTTATTTGTTGCATAGCTGTTTAAAATGCACTTGGAGCACCGACGCATCACAGTTGTAAATAGTTTCGGAACCTTTTGTACAGATTCGACGAAATTCCTTTTTTTAAATATCCCGACCGTCCTTCGAAAATTCCACATAAAGTTTTTCAAATGTCTCATGTTTCTCTCGTTTCAGACTGATATAACTCGTTTCTTTACACAACTGGAAAAAGTCAAAAGCACACCAAGTAATAGCAGCACTACAGCATCTCCTTCCACGCAAATGTTACAAAGGTAAGTTGGTTTTATTTATCTGTTTCCATCCACCAGTAATTTAAATCTCCTTCAATTTGCAGAATAAATGAAAACTTCTGCACGCCTGAGACAACGAACACCAACAGCTCGCTCAGGAAACTGGCATACCTTGACACAGTGTCAAGCCTGTCTGATACCAACGAACTGACTCCTAAGTCGGATGATGCTAAGAAGTCTCTCGACTTTACTGAAACAGCTCCTTCACCGTCAACTAAAAAGACTTCAAGCCGTCGGCGTAACTCGATTCAAATTACACAAAACGCTAACGCCAACGACAATATCGCTGAATCGCATAGCAGCAACATAATACCAATCACACCCGGCATCCGAACTCGCAGGAGAAGTTCCATTCACATTCCAACTAAAATGAGCATCACCGCAAAATCTGAGAGCGATAAGTCTTCCAAAACGCCATATGCCACAATTAGAGAAGAACTCTCTGAAGATCAGGAGCCACAAGCAGAAAAGCGACAAACTACATTTACAGAGAAATCTGTGGACATTACAAACAGTACTCCCATGGGGAAGATTCACAGCACACGTAGACGAACACTGTACACACCGAAGCCGATGGAGGAGTCAAAGCCACAGTCAACCACAAGAGAAGCGTCATCTGTCAACAGACGACGAACCCTTTTCACCGCAACTTCCAAACCGTCTGCTGACTTTTCAATGGAAACGTCTAGCATTGCCCCAATTACCCCAATCCCTGGTGGCGTTCCATGTTCGACTCTTATCGGTGAGGATTCTGTTAAGACACCGGTGCAATTGGGCTCGCTACTGGAGGAGCATGCCTCAGCAACGATCTTCAGTTCGACCAGAACGCCTGCCAACCAACGGCGTCGAACCCTGTTCGATGTTTCCATGGACATTATTAGCCAACGTTTACAAAACATCAACCAATCAGCTAAGTCAGTTCGCGTTGCTAAGCCAGATGATCGTCAAGACGACGATCGTCGAAGCTCTGTTGACGATGCCGAGTCAATCGCTGCACTTCTAACCCCCAGTGACAACAACAATAAAACAATTCGCAAGGAACTCTTTGTTGGAATTGATGAATCGGCTCATAAACAAGCGCCCGGTGATGCTACTCCTTGCCAGTCAACAACGACTGCTACCATCGCACCCGGTGAGGCCATACAAAAAAAGAAGCGAAAACTCTTTGTGCCCAACGATATTATGCTGACGCCAACACCTCAACCGGCACCTGCTGAATCTGAAGACAGTGCTATTCCAAAGAGATCACGCAACCCCGAAACGCCCATTCTATCAACGACAGCAAAGACAAAACGACGCAAAACAATTATGCCAACGCTAACGCCACCAAAAACCGAACAAAAAAAACCTCCGCCTAGGTTGAACGGTGCCACCGCCCGATCATCACGGCGCAGCACAATGGACTTTGAGGCAATAAAAAAGGCAAAGTCTGTGATCAAAAAGCCTCCAGCAACAACAATAGCGACACAAGGTGAAATCGACAACACCAAACCGAAACCATATCCTTTTCTTGTCTACACGAATATGCACACCGAACAAATTAAGTTTGTCAAAGAGGTTCGTACGTTTAGATAGTTGATCCATCTAATTTAGTTTTTTTTTTCATTTTTATTTTATTTTGTTTTAATAACTGCACATTTGTGCAGCAATTTGCTCCCATGTATATTATTGTAAACACACATGATTATGATTGATGTACTCCTTGAAATATCATTGGATTAAAGATAAAATTGTTTCACCCACAAAATCAGCATGGCGTTTGCTATTTACATTAAATTTGCTTACCAGTGTAGTATGTAGTCTGTTACATTTCAAGTGTATGGATGGGGTTTTTGCTACCCAAGTTTGGCTGTTGTGCTGCAATATTGATTCCTTCAAAACAGCTGCATCCATCGAGGTATGGGCGTACCATGTTGTTGGCTGTAGACTTTCCGTGCCCTGTTGGAGGAACGTATGACTCTGTAGATAGCCAAGTTCCATGGTTACCCTGGGCTGTCTAAGACCCCTTTTGTAACAGGACAAGCAAGCTTTGGAATTCGCTTCATGGGAGACATATTTCAAGGGGCTACAACTTTTTAAGTGCAGAACTTTGATGAGTTGCATCATGTTCATCTATTCCATTTTTGCCAAGCTCGGCTATTTGGCCGTCCGAATTTACGGCATTTTAGTCCTGCACATGACTCATATTTGGTCGTCAACGCCAACGGCACACTACAGCTTCCTACTACTACATGCGCAATCCATTAATTTAGAATCTAATGCATAGAACTCGTAGTGACAGTCGTGATGGCTAACTTGTGGCTCATTGTGCCTACCTTTGTACCTACGAAACTACGTTTTTGATGTATCACAAAAGTCTTTATTTCTCTTTATTTTTTTCACTCGCATCCACTAGTCGATCAAAGATGTCAAGGCCTTCCAAATTTCAATATGCTATTCTAGAGGGCTGATCAGTCGCATTGTAGGTGACAGAAAGATTTTGTCTTCAACGATTTACAAATTCTTTAATAGTGGCTACATAAATGTAGTATGAATCAGTCAGCGTATAAATAACTACGATAATAAATATTTTGTATCTTCGGGTGAAGGTATCCCGGTCTTTATGTTTCACCAATTGTCCTGTTCATACGCTGTACAAGCGTACTCAGCAATGAAAAAAATAAAAACGTTGAAAATGTTGCACACTCCCCTTTCCCATTTATAAATAAATATGGTCCTGCGATGACACTGCTGCTCTCTGCAAGTTCACCTAAAATTCTTTCTTTCTTCTCAGGCAGTTGCCACACTCCAAGGCTTCCAACTAGAAGACAACGTTAGCGAAAACACAACTCACATTGTCAGTCTGGAGCCTCGGCGTACATTGAATCTTCTTCGAGGACTAGTGCGCGGCTTGTGGATAGTAAGCTTCAATTGGATTGTGGACTCGCTTAAAGCGGGTCACTGGTTAAATGAGGAGCAATATGAGCTAAGAGATTTTTCCAGAGCTGTCGAGGTAAGTCATCCAAATTCAAAATTTATTATATGTGTTTTATTTTAAATGTCAAACATTGTTTAGATTTGTCGCTCCGAGAGACAGGCCTTTGGAAATGGCTATAAAATGGATTTATTCAGTGATCTTGGTTGGATGTACATCTCATCAAAAAGTTCTATCCCAAGAGGAGATCTAAAAGAGCTGGTGACACTGTGCGCCGGTCGAGTGACCGATCGACGTTTGAAGGCGAAATATATTATCGGTGATTCTAGTCCTGTAACATTACCGGATAAGATTTATCTACATCCACAATGGATATTGGATAGTATTAGCAATAATCAGATACAAAAACTGACGAAATATGTTTTTACTGCCACTACTACTACTACGAAGGTGACGACTGAAAACACCTAGTCTTAAATTCGGTACTGCATTTGTTGTACATTTCCTATTATCATCTGTCCTATATTTATTATTAATATAATAAGGGTAACAAACAAAATAAATTGGTGAAATATGTTTTTTATGTGGTCGAGGATTTTGGTGAAAGAAGATTTAGGTTCGTCATTATCGACCATAATGAGTAAGGTAAAGTAATTTTGACTTGGGTTTTGCCAAATGAGCCAGTGTAGCACAAAAAGTGCTCCTTTTATGTTTCATTGAAAAAAAAAGTGCAATTCCATGTCAATTCTTAACACGACCGAAGTGTCCGGGATAATTTTAAAGAGTTGCCCTTAAATGATCTAACAGCAATGATTCATCTTTTTCAGATAGGGAATTTCAGTGTCAAAGCCCAGATATAGAGAAAACCTTAAGTATGAAAAAGTTGTGTGTTTGTATTGTATTCAACGGCTTTTTCTAGAAAAATTCAGCAACTGTACTAAGTTAAATACATATCAAAATAGACGACCATCCCAAGGGTATTATGCATATTCTTGGAGTCATAAAGTCTCGGGATTATGTCATATATCCAACACCATAAGGTTGAAGTTACACGTTTAGATCAAAGGGATGCTTCAGCCCGAAGAAACTTTTCAAGTTGAAACACTGCGCCTGCAACTAATGATGGATAGAATACGTAACTGATTGAATTCAGAATGATCAAACTTTTTAGACATCTATAGGTACTGATTGGAACAATCTGCTTTGTAAAAGCACGCGCAAGTATCACGAACAAGACCGTATTTATGTTTAAAAACTTTTTTAAAACAAAAGGTTCCTTGATCAATATGTTTTCTAATCCATTTCTTTTACAAGGCGCATGTTAAATAAAATGCGGCCAACAGACATTCGAAGTAATAAGTTATATAAATCCATTCGTAATAACATACAAACGATATGTTTTGAGAAGCTATGCCTAGGATCTTGAATGGGCCTATTGCGCCAACTATTTATTTCGTTTGATATAAGTTATCAATCGAACGATATGACATATGAGGACCACGAGCTTAAGGTGCTGAACATACGGGACATCCAATAAATTGGAAATCTACAAACTATTCAAAACAAAACTAGATTGGCCAGAAAATTACACTAGTTGCAGTCAAGACTTCATCCGCTTTTGACAGGTGCCGTTGAATAGAAGCAACATCAGTGAAAGCATCGGGGTCATTGCACCGAAAAATGTACACTGCTCAAGAAGTGAATGTGCTATATCTATCCTAGAAGGTATTAAGAGAAAGCAAACAGTTAACTGATATTTTGAGACATTCCTTCTGAAAATGTTAGCCTATTATTAGGAAAAAAGGCAACTGCCTTCTAGCATATTTATGTACCACTAGACCTTAAATTCTTGGAGACTACATTCATCATCTGTCACAAATGGACGTTGAAGTAGATCGAATCGAAATGCCTTATACCTATTTTTATATAAAACTCAAACGATTTTGCTGGATTTTTACAATAATCAGTATTTTCTTTCATACGGTAGAGACTCTCAGGGCCATTTGCTGTTTCAACTCAAAGCGATTTGACACACTTTTCTGAAGTGTTTATGCCACAAAAAAAAAGATAGATCATTATGAGTCATATCAACAAATGTGTGCCTCAGAAATTGAACTGATTGATTAATTAAATTAGTTGTATTACATTCAGATATTTGTAAAACAATTGAAAGTCCATGCATTGGAATGCACGCAGTAAGTCTCTACCTGGGGCAATGCAGCCTTCCTTCCCTCATTGATAGAATTTGTTCTTTATTTAGACGTTCGCAAATTTATTTCATAACAAAATGTTGGATTTCATCATATTGGCTAATAGAAACATTAGCCCTCAACGGAAATGCCGTCGATAGCTCATTTAGGTTGCATTGCACAATAAGCTCCGTCATAGGCCATTTTTTTTTGACGAAAAATTTGTTATTTTTGTATCTATTCTTTCTTCAAATTTTATTTGAGGTCAATGAACTCCCACATGCAATTTTGTGTGTGTATGCTATTTTGAGACTGCAGCCATGTCATATCCGATTCCAAGTCAATTTTGTCTGTTTCTCCTCACCCACGTCATCTAATTGAAGTGCATACATCTTACATTGGCATATGCGCACCCTCTCTCCAACTGAGAGCAAGTTGCCAGACTAGACAAATAGTTTTCGACGCAAAGTACGCACGCCCTTTGCTGACTGATTAACGAATAGTCAAGTTGAAATATGTGTGTACAAACCCACTTGGCAACATTCACAAGACAAAAGTGCATTCACGTGGAACTTTGCCAAACGGAATGTGCATCGAAACAACGAACTAACGAGCCTTGATTACCTTCACCTTTCATAAATGATTCAAGGTCGTGCAACAAACCGAAAAACAAGGGAGAAACCACCATGAAAAAGCTGCTCCCACCTACATAGCTAGAATAAGAAAATGAATAAATCAACACAATTATTTTTAAAGCTTCCAAATCGCATGTATTTTTACTTTTTGTTTCTTTGTTTTGTTTAACTACAGTAATTCTTCTTCATTTATAAAATAAGAGTTTTGGCCAAACATTCTTTGCGCTTTTGCTTGTGTCATAAGAGACGAGTTTTGTGCTTTAACTTTTGTTCCCGATGAATGCCGACTCAAACCAAAAAATGCAGTTTTGTCCACCCCACACTCGTGTTGTTGTCAGTTTGTACGAAAAGGAATATTTTTTTGTTTAAATCAACAGTAGAAAACTATGACATACATGTAAATATATACTTTTAAATATCCATCATTATATAAACTATATAATTGTTATTTATATAAATGCTTGAGTAGTGTGTGGGTAATGTTGTATTTTTTCATTAAAAAAAATAAACGAATAAAAATAGTTTTAAATAGTTATTTTTAAATGTAGTAGTAGATGGAATGAATACGGAGACCAGTCTCCTCCTTTCCTGCGAAACTCTTTACGATGGAAGCAATGATATTTTTTATCAAATGTTTTTGTTATAGTGTTGTTGTTGATGTTGCTGCTGCTGCTGTTGCTGGTTTTATTGTTGCTGCTGGTGCATTGTTGCTGCCGCTGAAAGATATTCATTGGTTGCAGCTATTTCTTGCCCTTGGTTGCCTTTTCGGCGGCCTTGGTGACCTTGCCACCGCTGGCATCCTTGAAGTTGACAGACTTGATGACGCCGACAGCGACAGTTTGTCTCATATCACGGACAGCAAAACGTCCCAATGGGGGGAACTCTGAGAATGACTCAACGCACAATGGCTTGCTTGGTACCAAGTTGACAATGGCGGCATCACCAGACTTGATGGCCTTTGGATTGGATTCGGTACTCTTGCCGGAACGACGATCGACCTTCTCCTTGATTTCGGCGAATTTGCAAGCAATATGAGCGGTGTGACAATCCAACACTGGAGTGTAACCATTCGAGATCTGGCCAGGGTGGTTCAACACGATGACCTGAGCGGTGAAATCAGCAGCACCCCTGGGTGGGCTGGCTTTTGAGTCACCGGCAACATAACCACGACGCAATTCCTTGACGGACACGTTCTTAACGTTGAAACCAACATTGTCTCCGGGAACGGCTTCAGTCAAAGCTTCGTGATGCATTTCAACGGACTTAACTTCAGTGGTGATGTTGGCTGGAGCGAAGACAACAACGCAACCTGGCTTCAAGACACCGGTTTCAACACGACCGACTGGTACTGTTCCAATACCACCGATTTTGTAGACATCCTGAAGTGGCAGACGGAGAGCCTTGTCGGTTGGGCGGGAAGGTGGGAGGATGGCATCCAAAGCTTCAATCAAAGTTTTACCTAAACAAGGAAAGACAACAAAATTATTTCAATTATTGGGAATGCAGATGTAGGCGGTTCGTGTATAGTCATGCGCACTAGGTAACCACTCTATGACTGATCTTTTTTCGAATCAAGTCGAATGACTCAATCAAAATAGAATGTGCAACACATGCGCTCGTCTCGATAGACAAAAAAAAAATGTATGTGAACGAACTTACCTTCAGCATTGGCTTCCTTGCGTTCAACCTTCCATCCCTTGAACCATGGCATGTTGCTGGATGGTTCCAGCATGTTGTCTCCGTGCCATCCAGAAATTGGCACGAAAGGAACGGCAACTGGATTGTAACCAATCTTCTTGATGTACGACGAGACTTCCTTCTTGATTTCCTCGTAACGGGCCTCGCTGTATGGTGGTTCGGAGGAATCCATCTTGTTGACACCGACAATCAATTGCTTGACTCCCAAAGTGAAGGCGAGCAGAGCATGTTCACGGGTCTGACCGTTCTTCGAGATACCGGCTTCGAACTCGCCAGTACCAGCAGCAACAATCAACACAGCGCAATCAGCTTGAGATGTACCAGTGATCATGTTCTTGATGAAATCACGATGGCCAGGGGCATCAATGATGGTCACGTAGTACCTTGCGGTCTCGAATTTCCAGAGAGCAATATCAATGGTGATACCACGCTCACGTTCAGCCTTCAATTTGTCCAACACCCATGCGTACTTGAAGGAACCCTTTCCCATTTCCTGGGCTTCCTTCTCGAACTTCTCAATGGTACGCTTGTCGATACCACCGCACTTGTAGATCAAGTGACCGGTGGTGGTAGATTTACCGGAATCGACGTGTCCAATGACGACGATGTTAATATGAACCTTTTCTTTTCCCATTTTAGAGATCTACAAAAAAGAAAAAAAGACAACAAAAAATTTAATAAATTACGTGTCCAATTAGGCAAACTGCAAGCATTATTTCACATGTGGTAGTGAAACTAATTTTCAGTAGTTTTGGTATTTTTGCTATCGTCACCGATTTGATTCAGTAGCAGAACTGATTGGATCATCATTTAATTTCACTTAGCTTAAACTACAAACAACATTTAATAAAGATTTTATTTCAATTATAGGTACATATTTGTGAAAAAAAAGTTGGCGTGGCCGATTTAATACCGGTGTGTCTACGACGCCATATTGCTGAAATGGCCATTTTGAAACGGCAATGGGAGGCTTGGCGAGATGCCAATGAACGCCGCCATCTTGTTTTTTTTCAAATAAAATGTGCAATTAGCAACCAATTTTTACAAGAGAAAATTCTAGAAAAGTACACAAAATTGTGCAGTTATTATTAGCGCCTTTAATTAAAAATATGCCGCAAAGGCAAATGAACCGATCAAATGAACGCATGGAACTTGATATCGACCTGAAATCACCAAATATGGCTTCCGACTTTTCACCAATTACATAGAACAGGAAGACCAGATATGCATACATATGATACACGAAACGTGTTCTAGAACTTTCCAATACGAGAACAGTTATATACGGAATATTGCAAGATTTTCTTCACCAATTAAACAAGCACATTATTCAATTAGAGCAGAAAAAACGCATTTGGAAGCGGTGCTGGTTTTAACTTATCCAAATCTTAATCCAATTTCCAAAGAAAGGTGCCACGTGCCAAATTATAACGCAGCAGACCACATTGTCGAATTGTATTAAGAGAACTTCACAAAGTAGGCATCACAAATTTAAAGAAAAAACTTCACAATGCAAAATTTAAAATGTTTGTTTTGCCATATATTGATCAATAAAACAAATTTGTTTTCAATTAGCTATATACTACAAGATTATTCCAAATAAATAAAAAATGGTAAAAAAGTAAAATAAGAATCACTCCACTTACTTTTGGAAATAGAAAAAAAAACTGAACCGAGAGATCACAAGCCTATGCTATTCCGGCGACAGACCCGAACAAAGTGAACGAGAAATTAGTTGTCGAGCAGCGATATACCTATCGGCGATGCTCTGGCGGATGCCACGTTTTCACCATGTTCGCAGTACTGTTTCCGGTTGTTATCGATGAAGATTTTTCATGTTATTGAATTTTCCCTACATTGTAGCAAGTTTAAAAGCGAACAGGTCGCAAAAAATTTCGATTTGTTGTGAAAATGTGACGCACCTTTATCAAGAAAGTTAATTGACACTCACGGATATTGCGAAATTAGAACCCCGTCTAAAGTATTTTTCGTTTTATGAGTAGCAGTATCACCGAATTTGAGTATTAGGACTATTCGAGTGTGGTTCGAATTTATCTGAGAGTAAATCAAATGCAGATGAGAGCATTTTTTACAAGATCCAAAGTGACATTTTGGTTAATATCAAAGAAACTCTGATAATAGGCGTTTGAAAGCCAAAATATGCAAAGCCAACAGTGTATTCGATTGAATTTTTCTTTTATCTATTTCGAATCGACGGTATATACAATCTTTTTCCAGTATAGAGAATCAATTTCTGCTTCTTTTATACACTTCTTTAGCTCTAGCCTTCGATTTTCGAAAGAACACTTAATAGTCCGTAGACATGAATTGGAACATTATGCCCTATGTAGGTATTTATGTCGTTTTCCATTAGTTTCACTCATTCTGTAAGCCAATGGAACAAGAAAACTACTTCTGATTGAATCCACAAAAGTGTTGGTGAAATGCCAGCGAAATTTTCTTCTCAGAATCACCAGAATAGTATTTTTTGTGCCAGTTGAATGGTTTCAGAAGTATTTTTTTTCGATTCCGGACGCTTTCTATCTTTGCATATTTTAGTTTCTATCTTTGCATATTTTTCTTCGGTGTGGCTTTGTTAAATTTCATTCAATTTTCTCTCTTGCTTAAATGTAAATTCGTACTAGGAGTACCTATTTATGATCTAATACTATGTTCCCACCAACGTAATTTAGCTGAAGTGATTTATAAATCACGAAAGGCGTCTCCACCGAACTTTAAGTGATTTAGTGTGACATTTTTGTCGACTTTGACATTAGGTGTCCAACACCAGATAGTTTTTTTTTGTTCTTTCTGTTTTTTTTGCCATACCTTCCAAGAATAAAACAATTTTTAATTGTCAAATATCAAAATATCAAAAACTCATCGAAACACGAACAAAATTAGAAAATTGAATTTGAAATAATTTTTTTGACATTCTTCTTTTTTTTGTTTGCTGAATAAAGTGCTGAAGTTAATAACAGGTATGTTCGATTTTATTTTGCGATGACAGATACGTAATTAAAAGTTAAACACATGTAAATCACGTAACTATAAATCACGAAAATGTATGATAAATCACGTGATTTATGAGATTTAGCTAAATCACGTTGGTGGGAACATGGTATAATAAAACTGGTTAGTATCATTGCGAAAGTGGAACTTTTTTTGGGCCTGTTAGTTACACCGAATCGTGATACCTATATTATGTACCCAGTATTCGATTGGCTCTCATTTCCCACTAGTCGAACATTAGAGTCCACTCTCAGTTGAATTTTGCTGTGCGGAATAATATCGAGTTATCGAAGCGGAAACACACCTTCTAAAGAAAGCTAACATACCTTTTTTGCCTTTTTGCTGACAGAACACAGAACCATATTGATTTTTTTTTTAACTTAAATATTCACTTTACATTGAATATTATTACTGTTTCAATAGCCAATTAAAATAACCTAACCAATTCAAATAATCTAACCAAAATTTTAAAAATTCGTTTGCTTGAAATGTTTCAAACGCATATATGATCACTAGGCACATACATGCATTCGCATTCTGTCAGCAACAAACCATCTGGTCGTAACCAGTCAGCCAGCAAAATAAGTCTTAATCAGCCAATAAAAATACAAGTCTATCCATTTAACCATTTATTAACATAACCATTAAAGTACTAAATTTAGAAAATTAACTCGCCCACTTCATTACCAAACAAAAGTTTCCATGAAACCGGAACAGTTAACTTTAAACCTTGTCCTGACTTCATACGCAACTCGCTTTCACAGAGTTCATCAAGCTCTCTCACTAAATGTGAGGCATCTTGGGAATTATCACCTTCGAGAACATACTTGAAGAGTAAAAGCGTAGGAACATTACTAGCACTGAGAGCCTTGTATAATTTTACAGCATTGCCTCCTCCATGGACAACATCACCACTAAACTCTGTCCACTTCAGATTTCCAATCTTATCCACATGTTCCTTTTTGAACTCTTCATTTGCGATGTATTCAAAAAAATTTCCTTCGACTGTGTGCTTTTCGTAACCAAAGCTGCTGGTGAGGATTATAACTTTCGAACATTTCTCCAGGATTCCGACTAACTTTGTATGAAAGTCGTTCAGATGGAGCGATATGATTGGCGATCTAATTTGGATTACCAACACTTTTTTCGTATCATCAATGTACACCTCGCATGATGCAGCTTTACTTTGTGGATCATGTTGGAATGCGGAGGGTCCAATAATGGGAATTAAAGCCGAGTGCCAGATGTTTCCAACTCTTTTCAACTTCAAAGTGGATATGATCAAATCACATGCCAGCTGGCCAGCATTTCCAACACTGATACTCGGCACAATTGCAGTATATCCTTCCAAATTAAGGGGATGAGCCTCGTTTTTTAGTAGAAGCATTCTATACTCTTTCTTTTGCACTAAATCTTGTAGTATGTATATAATGCCGGATCAAAGTTAACCAAAAATCTAGTCTACATAAACAATTTTTCTGTTTCACAAAACTACAAGTAATGGGGTTTGTTCGCTTAAAAAATTATTGTGCGCGCGAACATTCATTTTGGGGACGTTTCATTTGCCTTAGGAAACTAGAGCAGTGCGAAAAATTAGAACGAAAATTCCCTATAGGAGAATATATACGTACGAAATTATAGAAACGTCAAAAATAAAAGCATTAAAAATGTATTCAAATTACATTTCAAGATTATTTGAAAATAAATTCGTTTGGAAATTTGTGGTTGCTTTGCAAACAATTGGTACCCCTTTCGTAATACACTTTCAGTCTCTTTTACACACCGCTGACTTTTCAACATGAAAAAAATGAGTGTCATACGGGCTCAATTGATTAGTGCGTTAAATTGCATTTATTATAAAATGACGTAAAGTATATTGGCAGTAGGATAAGATTGATTTTTTTGCCCATGAAAAGTGATTTAGATAAAAAAAAATTTGATTTTTTGTCCAAATGGAAAACCACATAAGTTGACATTTCGTATATATGAGTCTGATTTAGGAAATGTCCACAACCATAAACTAGGCATTAAATTTAATTTTTAGTTTATGGTCCAGACCAATTTAGTTGACTTAAGAGAACTAGATTTATTTTATTGCAATTCTGGACTAGTTAATAAGCTTTCAGCGTAAAGCTTTTTTATGATAATGCCGCATTTACACCAACACGCACTCGCATTTTTGCACGAGACGAGATCCGTTTGTCCGCACTCAATTCTAATAAAGGCGTAAAAATCAGATCACAAATCAGACGCCTAAAGTGTCATGAATGTTCTATCCATAATTATAGATACGTAAAACGGAAACAAACACAAGTTCTGGCGAACAACATTTCAGCAATCACTTGAAAATATTTATATTTCTGATTAAAAACATGTGAAATGAGAGTGGTAATTAGTTTCAGTAAATTAAACCAACACTTCATTAATCAGTTATGCGAAATAAATAAATAATTGTCCGTTCATTATTTTCGGAAGCCATTTTGTTTTATAGAAAAGTGAAATTTCGTAAGCCATTGCTAGAAAAATATCAACATGCATAGCTTTCCCATAATTCCTGTCACGTAATGGCTGACCAAAACACGTTTACCTGTTTATTGCGTGTTAAGTAATGCCGTCCCTTTCAGTCGCACAGCTATTTAGTATTTACCATCCCTTTAATCTTCAGTGTTAGGAATGTGAGATGGTGTAAATGCAGTTTAAATCTAAGTCCGCAAAAAATGATCCAGAGCATGAAAGGTGAACCAAGAAATAATTTTAAAATATCTGCATATAGGATGGCTCCAAAACAAATATAATTTGTGGTACTAATAAATGTTTCTCAAACCTGGCATCACGGACAGAAAACTAATCTTCGAAAATTCGAACATTCTACAAATTCCAACCAATCAAAATTGGCCAACACAAAAATGTCGTAGACTGGAAATCTAGAAGAAGACGTGGTGTACCGTGTACCGTGTACTGAGGAAATACCTACCACTCAAATAGGAACTCACGGGTTTTTTAGCCGGTTAAATTGGTTGAAGTGGGTGAGCTCAGTTGCATCAAAAAGATAAACAATATTTATCAAGTATTATTTTTATAAAATCCAAAAATTACTTTGTGCTGGAACAGTCTTGTTATAGAAAAAGTGGACATAAATTAAAATCTCAAAAATGTTGCTGAGAGTAGGTGCTTTGGCACTCCTTTGCTTTGTTGCATCGATAAACTGCGCCGAAGAAGATGTTCTGGAACTGACTGATGATAACTTTGCATCTACATTGGCACAGCATGAGACAACATTGGTTATGTTCTATGCTCCATGGTAAGTTAAATTTTCATTTAAAAATATTATAATTTCTAGTAAAGTAGGTACCGAGTAGAGGAATTTTTTTTCGAAGATGGTGACCAGAGACAATTCGCCACGTATGACGTCGACTTTCCCGTCCATTTTTTTAGTTTATCTGTCAATTGTTTTTCATTTCTAATTGTTTTTTTGTTTCTCGTCAGAATTGTAATTGAAGTAGAAAAATCGATAAGAACTGTACAAAACTTAAACAGAAGAAAAATAATTATCTTTATGGGCAACAAGCCTTTTCCGTGAAGATAACGTGCGATGATATCGTACTTACTGTCGCTTTATTGCCGGCTTTTGATACAACCCAGTTCCAACTCTGAAATGTTTGAATTGTAGTTCTCTGATAAGATAGGCATCCATTTATCAAAGGCGGACAACAAAATTCATTCTTCAACGAAGCAACAAGCTCATTATTGCTGGAATTAATTTATTTTTAGAAGGTGGGTTTAAAATCGTGAACATGGTGATGCCAATAGGTCAAACATTGTTGCAATACTAATTTGTACTATACAAGTTGTTCTTTAAGTTGCAGTTTTTGTTATCAAAGACTATTGATTACCTCAATAGTCTAATGAACCTGACCACAACAACCATGAACTTGCAGCGCTCCTCTAATCAGAAACTTATTGAGCTTTTTGTGTTCGATATTTTGTACAGACTTCCAGGCATTAGCTCTTGAAAACGACAACGTCATTCACCTCTAGTCAGCAATCAACTTGATTAGTGAAAGCAGATAATTGTTATTTGCATGAACAGATTTGTGCCTCATAAATTTGTGACAGCATTTTTTGTGTAGATTTTTTATTCTATAAAAGGAACATTTAGTCATAGCTAAAATATGAGCAACGCGACGTGACTAGAAATGATGAGTGATAACTACTTGGTGGTCAATTGAATGTAGAGCCCTAGTCTAATAGCTGAATCCTTACTAGTTTTTCGGAAAACCAGGGTGAATGCTTTGAATATAGGTATACACTTTTTGTTTTTACACCAAGAGAACTGTTTATCAGCGCAGGATTATCAACGATGATATTTATGCTGGTACGGGTAATATCTACCTAACTAGTGGTAATGAAAACTATTAGTTGCGAAATACTAGTTAGTGTGGGATTCTATTTGGGCTACTTCAGATTCGGTCTTAGATTTTAGATTTCGTGTGAATCGAACATAAAAACGTCACTTCCTCTTCTTTTTTTTGTAAATTTGCAAGAGCTAGGAAAAACAAAAATAATGTCCGTTGACAGAATTTGACAGAACGTTAAAAAACGTTAATTTATCTTGAGAAAAATTCGGTTGGATTGATGGAGAATAAGTTTTCACAACAATAACAAACTAAATAAAATGTTTAAAACTAGATAAGATAATCTTAACTGAACAAACATTTTTGTTATACTTTGTTTAAAGGTGCGGCCACTGCAAAAGACTGAAACCCGAATATGCCAAAGCTGCTGAACTTGTTCGCGACGATGATCCACCAATTGCTTTGGCCAAAATCGATTGTACCGAAGTTGGTAAGGAGTCTTGCAACAAGTTCTCTGTCAGCGGGTACCCCACCCTGAAGATCTTCCGCAACGGAGAACTATCTCAGGACTACAATGGACCACGTGAGGCCAGTGGCATAGCCAAGTACATGCGTGCTCAAGTCGGCCCGTCATCAAAGGAAATCAAAACTGTCGAAGAGTTCGACAAGTTCTTGAGCGCAAAGGAAACCTCAATTGTTGGTTTCTTCGAAAAGGACTCGAATCTGAAGAACATTTTCACTAAATACGCTGACAAACAGAGGGAGAAATACCGTTTCGGTCATTCCAGTGCCAAACCGGTTTTGGAGAAACAAGGCGAAACGTAAGTTAACCTAATATCCTTTTTTTTTTTGATGACAGCAACTTGACTAAGTTGTCTTATAGCGATGCCATCATCCTGTTCCGTGCCCCACATCTGGCAAACAAATTTGAACCATCCACTGTGAAGTTCGAGGGCTCAACAGAACTGGATATAACTAACTTCATCAAGGAGAACTTGTAAGTTTCAATTGGCCGTCTTGTCGAGATAATAGATAACATTAAAATATAATTTATTTTTAGCCACGGATTAGTTGGTCACAAGACCCAGGATGTTGCCAATGATTTCAAGAATCCGATTCTGACAGCTTACTATGCCGTTGACTACACGAAGAACGCCAAGGGCACAAATTACTGGAGAAATCGTGTTCTTAAAGTTGCCAAGGAATTTGCTGGCAAGCTTAACTTTGCCATCGCCGCTAAGGATGAATTCCAACACGAGTTGAACGAATACGGCTACGATTTCGTTGGCGACAAGCCAGTAGTCCTAGCTCGCGACGAGAAAGGTTTGAAATACACCTTGAAGGAAGATTTCTCGGTTGAGAACTTGAAAGAATTCGCTGAGAAACTGCTGCAAGGCGAATTGGAACCCTACATCAAGTCCGAACCAATTCCCGATAGCAACGATGCCCCTGTCAAGGTTGCCGTAGCCAAGAACTTTGACGATCTCGTCATTAACAACGACAAGGATACCCTTATCGAATTCTACGCACCATGGTGTGGGCATTGCAAGAAGCTTACTCCAATATACGAAGAACTCGCCGAGAAGTTGCAAGATGAAGATGTTGCAATCGTAAAGATGGACGCCACTGCCAACGACGTTCCTCCGACATTCAACGTTCGTGGATTCCCCACTTTGTTCTGGCTGCCAAAGGATAGCAAAGACAAACCCGTCTCATACAGTGAAGGTCGCGAGGTCGATGACTTCCTGAAATACATCGCCAAGCACGCCACCAAAGAACTAAAGGGCTACGATCGCAGCGGCAAGGCAAAGAAAACCGAGTTGTAAGAAGGCTGCGGTGCTCAAAAACATCTCTCACCAACTCTAAAAGTATCTTGCAATTTGATTTCATAAATTAAGTTCCACAAATCGAGTGAAAAAAAAACAGCTACATTCATACATACATTCTTGGACACATCATCGTCGTTGCACACACTTAACAAAGCGGCGGAGAATGGGTACCACTTTTCATTTAATTGCAGGCGAACATGATCCAAGTTCATAAAATCTGTATTCAGTTTCTCTTGGAAGAACATTTTGGTCGATGTATGTGTAATAATTTTGTTGTACCTCTCTATCCGCATATCTCGAGCCAGATTTAAGAGCACATTTCCACACTGTTATTATAAAAATGTTAAATTATTTTTAACACATTTTCCATTGTATGAATTATTTTCCACTTTCGGTATAGTGAATAGTGATAAAAAAATGAGAATATATAGAATAAAATAATTCTTTTATAATAAAAAAAAAACAAACATTCGCCTTAGTTACTTGTTTCTCTATTATACGATGGGTCCCTGTTGAACTTTGTTTTAGTGTCATCTGTCAAACAATGACTGTCAACATTTTCGATAAATTCATTGATTAATTTTGAGGTAGTAGCTGTTGGAAGTGAGCAAGTGTAGGTTTTGTATCTTATTATGGAAAAAGTGCAGTACAAATCGGTGATTCGATGCTTGTTTTTGGATGGAAAAACATGGAGTGAAGTTAAAGAAAAGATAGACATATTTCTCGTTCGATGACAATTCGTAATTGGTTAAATGAATTCAAGCGTGGTCATACATCCGTAGTAGATGAAGAGCGTCCAGGTCGTCCAATTGAAGTGACTACGGATGAATTGGTGAAAAGAATCCATGACATTGTGTTGGCACGGCACACCGGCAAGTGAAAATAAGAGCGATTGTTGACATCATATGCATCTCATATGAACGTGTGCAGAATATTTTTTTAAATATACAAGGTGGCGCAAAAGTAATCCTCCTATCAGAAAATGCTATAAATTTTGCGATTGGCCGCTAATGTCAGTTCTGTTTTGACATTTGTGTAGTAAACACATGCGAAATACACGTTAATAAACAATGTTACGCTCCAGAACGCGGAATATTGGTGACTATTTATTTGAGCAATAATCGGTCGGTGACTTTGGCACAACGTGAATTTCGTCGCAGATTACCTAGCCGTCCAACGCCTACTGGTGAAACACTGCGACGTTTAGCCGCTCGCCTCGAAGAGACTGGCACAACACGAGACGTTGCCAAGAGTGGCGGGCCCCGGAGCGCCCGTTGTGCCGAGAATATCGCCTCTGTTGACGCGGCCATTTTTTTTTTCGAGAACGCCGCTGGTCAAACGACACAGTGAACGGTGCGCGCTATAGGGCCATGTTTACCGATTTTTTTCTACCGCAATTGGACGATTTAGGACTGGAGGACATGTGGTTCCAACAGGACGGAGCTACGGCACACACTGCGCGAGCCACAACCGATATTCTGAAAGCGGTGTTCCCGGGTCGTTTTTGTCGATTTGCACTAGCCCGCAAGATCGCCTGATTTGACCGCTCCAGACTTCTTTTTGTGGGGCTTTTTGAAGTCGCGGGTTTATGTCAACAAGCCTCAGACTTTTGCAGCTCTTAAAGACAATATCCGTCAAGAATGTGAGGACCTATCGCCGGAAGTTTTGGCCAAAGTGATGGAAAATGACATAAAAAGGGCTCAAATGACAATCAACTGTGGCGGCGGCCATTTACATGACATCATATTCTCGACTTGATATAAAAAAAATTAAAAGACCAAATCAAAATAATCCACAAGAAGAATCAAAGTTTTTCATTTTTTTTTAAATTACAGCCAAAAAACATCGGAAGGTTATTTTTGCGCCACCTTGTATTTTCTTGCCAAACAGGTATTTTTCAATGATTCCTACGCAGGTTGTTCATTCGTCCTAAAAACATAAAAAAACAAATAGCTGTAAGACGCTAGTGCTTAGATAGGTTCGATACCACGGACGGGGTCAATTATTTACAGTTGATGTTAACTCCAAGAGAATAAATACCATCGGAAGAGCTGTTACCACAATTTTCTAAAGCGGAAAAATATGTGTGTACTTATATTATGTTTGTCAGAGTGAAGTCATAACTTCCTGCGTATCATGATTTATATGAAAAAAAAACAAAAAAACAACATTTTTGAATGGGATTTGTCGTGAAAAGCTGTATTAAAATTAATCTGTGACGACGAAAAAAGCATGAAAACCTATACAAAATTTTGTAGGGGAAAAACAAATTCAGGCCGAGTTCAAATTACGTTAATTGAAACACGGTCTAAACAAAGTAAATTCGTCCAATAAATTTGTGTTGGTACCTTATTTACGATATTTGTCAAATGAAACAAAAGAGCAGGGCACTCATTCTGTAACTTATCAGGCGATTATCGTCAAAACGATAGACCTCCAAATCTAGCAATCAAGTGCTAAAATTAAGAGTTTGATAGCTTAATCCAGTTCATTTTCCAAAAGTATAATGAAAGCTGACGTTTTTCATAAACATTCGTGCAGCATATGACTTATTTTGGTGATCAAAGTTTCAATAACAATATCGTTTAAACGATCGTAAATATACGGAATCTGCCCCCAGACATTTACATATTCCTGCCTCTGACTAAAAATTTGAAACCTTCCCGTCAATTCAAATTTTCGTCAGGCGAAAATTATCTTTGGTGCGAACATGCCATTAGTTTTTTACATAATTCAATTTCGAAACTTTGAAATTTCGAAAAGGCACTGTTTTGAAGTCATTGTAAATTTTCGGGATTTGGCATCACTTATGCATATTTGTCATTGTCAGTTTTTCAGTTTTTCGACTTTTGCATTGCATTAAGGAAGTACTAAATCAGATCTTCACGTAAATCAAGAAATAAGTAAGACTATTCGTAAACAATGAACATGCACGGAATGCCTCAACCTGGTATGGGGGGACCAATGCTACCCGCTGGAGTTTCTCCCGTTATGATGCAGCAAGCTTCTCCACAACAGGCCCAGCAAATGCAAGGCGTTATGGCCCCACAACAAATGCAGCAACCACCGCCTCAGCAGCAACAACAGCAGCAGCAACAACAACAACAACAGCAGCACCAAGCTGAAAAAATCGATAACATATCCAAAGTTAAGAGCCTCTTTGGTCCGCTAAGGGAATCGTTGTCTCTCACTTTTAAGTACGGCGCTTTCTCCCTTCAACAGAACAACTTGGCAGACAACCTAAAGCGCGATAACAACAACCCGACAAGATTCGAGAAACACCTGGAGGACTTCTATTCGTATTGTGACCAAATCGAATTACATCTTAAAACAGCTATTCAATGTGTTCAGCAATTATCATCCGCGCAGCATTATCTGCCTGGTGCAGTGACCGCTGTTCGAGTGGACCCATGTATGCCACCAGACAGCACAAATGGGCCTATGTCTTATCCACAGTATTTAACTACCGTGCGTGGACATGTTCAATCAGCAAAGGACATACACGATACCCTTATAAGTGCTGCACAGAACATCTCGCCGAGTGACTGATAGACGGGGATTGTCTAAACAATTTTAGGCATTACTTAAGTTTTTAAGTTTATTTAAATTTATAAAGAGGCAGGGTAAAATTAATAAACATAATAGAACGCAAGATAATCAATTTTGTTCTTCGTTTCTACGTTGCAGCTTCATTCTGAAAACAGGATCTTCAACGAGATGCGCTTTCTTTAGGAATTCATTATTTCCACATCCAGCCACTGGGCACCGAAGCCTTGGGTTGACTTGAATGCATTCAAAAATCGTCGACTTCTCATAGTAATGGCCACAGACGGTATTTTTTATGGGATGAGTCATTCGTCGTTTAGTTAGGGGATCTAGATCAGATATCTCGATTTCCATAAGAAAGTCTTCCCCTTCTACAACGCTAGTATTCGCAACTGATTCTATGTTCATCGAAAGGAGTGTTCTTGTTTCGGTCATGAAACGTTTATATTCATCTGTGTTCTTTGGCTTGCACTTCGATGGTTTGTTCCACGCACGTGTGTACGCCTGAAAAGTGTACGCCGTTAGCAAAATAAACAGTAATGGAATTATGTACATACAGAATCATATTCTGCAATGGATTGTTTATCTTTAGCAGCTTCGGCTGCTTGATCAGCTCTCTTTGCATTATTCCTCACATCAATGAGGCCTTCAACTATTTTTCCGAAGGCTTCCGGATTCTTTAGGTCTGTTTTTAAAAACACATGATAGTTAACTAATTTACTTAAAGCTTATTGCATACGTACCATCATCGCCATATTGGGCAGTTAGTTCAGCTGTTTTAATCAAGCTCTGGATGGCTTCTTCTATTTTGGAATTAATTAATTCCGCCATTACAAAGTTAGGTAATTTTCGTAAACAAATTCAAAATTGTTTGAAAACAAGATTGCAATTTGCAAATGCAAATGTGACTGAAAATTAGATAATGTATAGTGTGGTTTGCATGAGCTAATTTTATGAATGAACGTTTTGATTATGTAGGTTCCGATAAGGTAGTTTTCTTAGGGGAAATATTTTAATGCCTATACAAACGACGGCAAATATCTCACATTTTTCGATATGAGTAGTTAAGAAAATAAAAATGTTTGCGTGTGGATTGTAATTCTTATATTTACGTTAAATAAAATCGTGTCCCCAGAAGACATACAAATTGTTGAAAGAATTTCATAACGAAAGCAGTGATTATTAGCTTGACTTTGCAAATACAAATTTATTACCTAAAAACAAATAAAAAATATCATATTCTGAACATTTCCAGATACCATTTCGTTATATAGAAAAGGGAAATTTTATGAACCACCATTATGGGACATTTCCATATTCAAACACACATTACACAAGATTCACAGGTAAAATGTCTATTTTGTTTAAATTTAAAAAAAAATAAGGAAAACAACAACTGCACATAAAAAATGGAAAAACATGGAGTGAAATTAAAGAAAAGATGGACATATTTCTCGTTCGATGACAACAATTCGTAATTGGTTAAATGAATTCAAGCGTGGTCATACATCCGTAGTAGATGAAGAGCGTCCAGGTCGTCCAATTGAAGTGACTACGGATGAATTGGTGAAAAGAATCCATGACATTGTATTGGCACACCGACAAGTGAAAATAAGAGCGATTGTTGACATCATATGCATCTCATATGAACGTGTGCAGAATATTTTTTTAAATATATTTTCTTGCCAAACAGGTATTTTTCAATGATCCCTACGCAGGTTGTTCATTCGTCCTAAAAACATAAAAAACAAATAGCTGTAAGACGCTAGTGCTTAGATAGGTTCGATACCACGGACGGGGTCAATTATTTACAGTTGATGTTAACTCCAAGAGAATAAATCATCGGAAGAGCTGTTACCACAATTTTCTAAAGCGGAAAAATATGTGTGTACTTATATTATGTTTGTCAGAGTGAAGTCATAACTTCCTGCGTATCATGATTTATATGAAAAAAAAACAAAAAAACAACATTTTTGAATGGGATTTGTCGTGAAAAGCTGTATTAAAATTAATCTGTGACGACGAAAAAAGCATGAAAACCTATACAAAATTTTGTAGGGGAAAAACAAATTCAGGCCGAGTTCAAATTACGTTAATTGAAACACGGTCTAAACAAAGTAAATTCGTCCAATAAATTTGTGTTGGTATCTTATTTACGATATTTGTCAAATGAAACAAAAGAGCAGGGCACTCATTCTGTAACTTATCAGGCGATTATCGTCAAAACGATAGACCTCCAAATCTAGCAATCAAGTGCTAAAATTAAGAGTTTGATAGCTTAATCCAGTTCATTTTCCAAAAGTATAATGAAAGCTGACGTTTTTCATAAACATTCGTGCAGCATATGACTTATTTTGGTGATCAAAGTTTCAATAACGATATCGTTTAAACGATCGTAAATATACGGAATCTGCCCCCAGACATTTACATATTCCTGCCTCTGACTAAAAATTTGAAACCTTCCCGTCAATTCAAATTTTCGTCAGGCGAAAATTATCTTTGGTGCGAACATGCCATTAGTTTTTTACATAATTCAATTTCGAAACTTTGAAATTTCGAAAAGGCACTGTTTTGAAGTCATTGTAAATTTTCGGGATTTGGCATCACTTATGCATATTTGTCATTGTCAGTTTTTCAGTTTTTCGACTTTTGCATTGCATTAAGGAAGTACTAAATCAGATCTTCACGTAAATCAAGAAATAAGTAAGACTATTCGTAAACAATGAACATGCACGGAATGCCTCAACCTGGTATGGGGGGACCAATGCTACCCGCTGGAGTTTCTCCCGTTATGATGCAGCAAGCTTCTCCACAACAGGCCCAGCAAATGCAAGGCGTTATGGCCCCACAACAAATGCAGCAACCACCGCCTCAGCAGCAACAACAGCAGCAGCAACAACAACAACAACAGCAGCACCAAGCTGAAAAAATCGATAACATATCCAAAGTTAAGAGCCTCTTTGGTCCGCTAAGGGAATCGTTGTCTCTCACTTTTAAGTACGGCGCTTTCTCCCTTCAACAGAACAACTTGGCAGACAACCTAAAGCGCGATAACAACAACCCGACAAGATTCGAGAAACACCTGGAGGACTTCTATTCGTATTGTGACCAAATCGAATTACATCTTAAAACAGCTATTCAATGTGTTCAGCAATTATCATCCGCGCAGCATTATCTGCCTGGTGCAGTGACCGCTGTTCGAGTGGACCCATGTATGCCACCAGACAGCACAAATGGGCCTATGTCTTATCCACAGTATTTAACTACCGTGCGTGGACATGTTCAATCAGCAAAGGACATACACGATACCCTTATAAGTGCTGCACAGAACATCTCGCCGAGTGACTGATAGACGGGGATTGTCTAAACAATTTTAGGCATTACTTAAGTTTTTAAGTTTATTTAAATTTATAAAGAGGCAGGGTAAAATTAATAAACATAATAGAACGCAAGATAATCAATTTTGTTCTTCGTTTCTACGTTGCAGCTTCATTCTGAAAACAGGATCTTCAACGAGATGCGCTTTCTTTAGGAATTCATTATTTCCACACCCAGCCACTGGGCACCGAAGCCTTGGGTTGACTTGAATGCATTCAAAAATCGTCGACTTCTCATAGTAATGGCCACAGACGGTATTTTTTATGGGATGAGTCATTCGTCGTTTAGTTAGGGGATCTAGATCAGATATCTCGATTTCCATAAGAAAGTCTTCCCCTTCTACAACGCTAGTATTCGCAACTGATTCTATGTTCATCGAAAGGAGTGTTCTTGTTTCGGTCATGAAACGTTTATATTCATCTGTGTTCTTTGGCTTGCACTTCGATGGTTTGTTCCACGCACGTGTGTACGCCTGAAAAGTGTACGCCGTTAGCAAAATAAACAGTAATGGAATTATGTACATACAGAATCATATTCTGCAATGGATTGTTTATCTTTAGCAGCTTCGGCTGCTTGATCAGCTCTCTTTGCATTATTCCTCACATCAATGAGGCCTTCAACTATTTTTCCGAAGGCTTCCGGATTCTTTAGGTCTGTTTTTAAAAACACATGATAGTTAACTAATTTACTTAAAGCTTATTGCATACGTACCATCATCGCCATATTGGGCAGTTAGTTCAGCTGTTTTAATCAAGCTCTGGATGGCTTCTTCTATTTTGGAATTAATTAATTCCGCCATTACAAAGTTAGGTAATTTTCGTAAACAAATTCAAAATTGTTTGAAAACAAGATTGCAATTTGCAAATGCAAATGTGACTGAAAATTAGATAATGTATAGTGTGGTTTGCATGAGCTAATTTTATGAATGAACGTTTTGATTATGTAGGTTCCGATAAGGTAGTTTTCTTAGGGGAAATATTTTAATGCCTATACAAACGACGGCAAATATCTCACATTTTTCGATATGAGTAGTTAAGAAAATAAAAATGTTTGCGTGTGGATTGTAATTCTTATATTTACGTTAAATAAAATCGTGTCCCCAGAAGACATACAAATTGTTGAAAGAATTTCATAACGAAAGCAGTGATTATTAGCTTGACTTTGCAAATACAAATTTATTACCTAAAAACAAATAAAAAATATCATATTCTGAACATTTCCAGATACCATTTCGTTATATAGAAAAGGGAAATTTTATGAACCACCATTATGGGACATTTCCATATTCAAACACACATTACACAAGATTCACAGGTAAAATGTCTATTTTGTTTAAATTTAAAAAAAAATAAGGAAAACAACAACTGCACATAAAAAATGGAAAAACATGGAGTGAAATTAAAGAAAAGATGGACATATTTCTCGTTCGATGACAACAATTCGTAATTGGTTAAATGAATTCAAGCGTGGTCATACATCCGTAGTAGATGAAGAGCGTCCAGGTCGTCCAATTGAAGTGACTACGGATGAATTGGTGAAAAGAATCCATGACATTGTATTGGCACACCGACAAGTGAAAATAAGAGCGATTGTTGACATCATATGCATCTCATATGAACGTGTGCAGAATATTTTTTTAAATATATTTTCTTGCCAAACAGGTATTTTTCAATGATCCCTACGCAGGTTGTTCATTCGTCCTAAAAACATAAAAAACAAATAGCTGTAAGACGCTAGTGCTTAGATAGGTTCGATACCACGGACGGGGTCAATTATTTACAGTTGATGTTAACTCCAAGAGAATAAATCATCGGAAGAGCTGTTACCACAATTTTCTAAAGCGGAAAAATATGTGTGTACTTATATTATGTTTGTCAGAGTGAAGTCATAACTTCCTGCGTATCATGATTTATATGAAAAAAAAACAAAAAAACAACATTTTTGAATGGGATTTGTCGTGAAAAGCTGTATTAAAATTAATCTGTGACGACGAAAAAAGCATGAAAACCTATACAAAATTTTGTAGGGGAAAAACAAATTCAGGCCGAGTTCAAATTACGTTAATTGAAACACGGTCTAAACAAAGTAAATTCGTCCAATAAATTTGTGTTGGTACCTTATTTACGATATTTGTCAAATGAAACAAAAGAGCAGGGCACTCATTCTGTAACTTATCAGGCGATTATCGTCAAAACGATAGACCTCCAAATCTAGCAATCAAGTGCTAAAATTAAGAGTTTGATAGCTTAATCCAGTTCATTTTCCAAAAGTATAATGAAAGCTGACGTTTTTCATAAACATTCGTGCAGCATATGACTTATTTTGGTGATCAAAGTTTCAATAACGATATCGTTTAAACGATCGTAAATATACGGAATCTGCCCCCAGACATTTACATATTCCTGCCTCTGACTAAAAATTTGAAACCTTCCCGTCAATTCAAATTTTCGTCAGGCGAAAATTATCTTTGGTGCGAACATGCCATTAGTTTTTTACATAATTCAATTTCGAAACTTTGAAATTTCGAAAAGGCACTGTTTTGAAGTCATTGTAAATTTTCGGGATTTGGCATCACTTATGCATATTTGTCATTGTCAGTTTTTCAGTTTTTCGACTTTTGCATTGCATTAAGGAAGTACTAAATCAGATCTTCACGTAAATCAAGAAATAAGTAAGACTATTCGTAAACAATGAACATGCACGGAATGCCTCAACCTGGTATGGGGGGACCAATGCTACCCGCTGGAGTTTCTCCCGTTATGATGCAGCAAGCTTCTCCACAACAGGCCCAGCAAATGCAAGGCGTTATGGCCCCACAACAAATGCAGCAACCACCGCCTCAGCAGCAACAACAGCAGCAGCAACAACAACAACAACAGCAGCACCAAGCTGAAAAAATCGATAACATATCCAAAGTTAAGAGCCTCTTTGGTCCGCTAAGGGAATCGTTGTCTCTCACTTTTAAGTACGGCGCTTTCTCCCTTCAACAGAACAACTTGGCAGACAACCTAAAGCGCGATAACAACAACCCGACAAGATTCGAGAAACACCTGGAGGACTTCTATTCGTATTGTGACCAAATCGAATTACATCTTAAAACAGCTATTCAATGTGTTCAGCAATTATCATCCGCGCAGCATTATCTGCCTGGTGCAGTGACCGCTGTTCGAGTGGACCCATGTATGCCACCAGACAGCACAAATGGGCCTATGTCTTATCCACAGTATTTAACTACCGTGCGTGGACATGTTCAATCAGCAAAGGACATACACGATACCCTTATAAGTGCTGCACAGAACATCTCGCCGAGTGACTGATAGACGGGGATTGTCTAAACAATTTTAGGCATTACTTAAGTTTTTAAGTTTATTTAAATTTATAAAGAGGCAGGGTAAAATTAATAAACATAATAGAACGCAAGATAATCAATTTTGTTCTTCGTTTCTACGTTGCAGCTTCATTCTGAAAACAGGATCTTCAACGAGATGCGCTTTCTTTAGGAATTCATTATTTCCACACCCAGCCACTGGGCACCGAAGCCTTGGGTTGACTTGAATGCATTCAAAAATCGTCGACTTCTCATAGTAATGGCCACAGACGGTATTTTTTATGGGATGAGTCATTCGTCGTTTAGTTAGGGGATCTAGATCAGATATCTCGATTTCCATAAGAAAGTCTTCCCCTTCTACAACGCTAGTATTCGCAACTGATTCTATGTTCATCGAAAGGAGTGTTCTTGTTTCGGTCATGAAACGTTTATATTCATCTGTGTTCTTTGGCTTGCACTTCGATGGTTTGTTCCACGCACGTGTGTACGCCTGAAAAGTGTACGCCGTTAGCAAAATAAACAGTAATGGAATTATGTACATACAGAATCATATTCTGCAATGGATTGTTTATCTTTAGCAGCTTCGGCTGCTTGATCAGCTCTCTTTGCATTATTCCTCACATCAATGAGGCCTTCAACTATTTTTCCGAAGGCTTCCGGATTCTTTAGGTCTGTTTTTAAAAACACATGATAGTTAACTAATTTACTTAAAGCTTATTGCATACGTACCATCATCGCCATATTGGGCAGTTAGTTCAGCTGTTTTAATCAAGCTCTGGCTTCTTCTATTTTGGAATTAATTAATTCCGCCATTACAAAGTTAGGTAATTTTCGTAAACAAATTCAAAATTGTTTGAAAACAAGATTGCAATTTGCCAATGCAAATGTGACTGAAAATTAGATAATGTATAGTGTGGTTTGCATGAGCCCATTTTATGATTGATCATTTTGATAATGTAGGTTCCGTTAAGGTAGTTTTCTTAGGGGAAATATTTCACTACCTATACAAACGACGGCATATATCTCTCATTTTTCGATATGAGTAGTTAAGAAAATAAAAATGTTATCGTGTGGATTGTAATTCTTATATTTACGTAAAATAAAATAGTCTCCCCAGAAGACATACAAATTGTTGAAAGAATTTCATAACGAAAGATTATTAGCTTGACTTTGCAAACAAAATTGATTACCCAAAAACAATTAAAAAATATCATATTCTGAGCATTTCCAGATACCATTTTGTTGTATAGAAAAAGGAAATTTTATGAACCACCATTATGGGACATTTCCATTTTCAAACACACATTACACAAGATTCACAGGTAAAATGTCTATTTTGTTTAAATTTAAAAAAAATAAGGAAAACAACAACTACACATAAATTCGGATTCGTTACCCAACAAAGTTTTTTGGTGTTCAAAAAAAAGAAAGATAGCCAATACTTAAGAAGAAGAGTGCAGAAAAATAAAAATTATTGTAAGTTCTTAACTTGGGCTAGTATTGAATCAGATTTAAATGAAACTACCTATCTACCTATCTCATTTTGAATTGAATGGAGGATGGCAACACTGCGCTACTTACAAAATTAAATGTCAGTTTGATGGCAACTGTAGGTTGATGTAATTTTGAGGTTGATTGCGTTTTTAAATGAAAATAGACACGTTTTTCATGCGATCTATTCACTATTTCAAGTGAAAATATCAATTAAACCAATGAATCAATATTAATTAAAGTATGCTTCTGTTTTGCCCAACATGTGGTAATATTTTGATGGTCGAAGAAGACACTAACGGCCACCGTTTTTCGTGCAACACATGTCCGTATATTTGTAATATAAATAAGAAAATCTCAACGAGAACATATCCTCGCTTAAAGGTTAGTACAAATTTATAAACTTACATTGCAAAAGTCATGTGAAATATATAATCAATTCTAGGAGGTGGATCATGTTATGGGTGGAGCTGCAGCTTGGGAAAACGTAGACTCCACAGACGCTGAGTGTCCCACCTGCTATCATAAGCGCGCCTATTTTATGCAAATGCAGACACGTTCTGCTGATGAGCCTATGACTACATTTTATAAATGCTGTAATCAGTTGTGTTCTCACACTTGGAGGGATTAGTCTATTTGTCAACTACAAATGCATTCTCTACGAAGGCAAATACACAAATTCTCTTGTTCAGTTAATCAAACTCATAACTACGCTGGAAAGATGGTGGAAAAAATCTTCGACACAAACTCTGCCAGTGCAGTCGACGCCGCGAGACGATGTTTGGAAGCGGGTGACGTGATAGCCCTGCCGACGGACACTGTTTACGGGCTTACATGTAGTGCGAATTGCGAACTTGCCATTCAAAAACTGTATGCTATCAAAGGTAGAGATTTTCACAAACCGGTTGCGATCTGTGTGAAGGATATTGAATCGCTACGACATTGGGGAAAAGCGGAACATCTCAGCGATGAGCTGCTTAACATGATGCTGCCGGGTCCCATAACAATAGTAATAGAACGTTCGAAGAACCTTAACAATCGTTTCCTCAATCCAGGTACATCGAAGATTGGCATACGAATCCCAGATTTTCCCTTTATTAGAAAATTGTGCGACAAGTTCAATCAGCCACTAGCCTTAACCAGTGCAAATAGATCGGCCGAGCAGAGTAGTTTGAACATTCAGGAATTTGAATGTCTTTGGTCGCATTTGGGCGGCATATTCGATGGTGGACAGATAGGTCTTACTGAGGAGTGTCGTTCAGCGTCCACAGTGATTGACCTTTCGATTCCGGGGAAGTTTTCCGTTGTCCGGGAAGGGGTAGCATTTAAGAAAACACTTAGTATTATGGATTTTTATAACATTAAACCGTTCTTATAAATAGAAGCGTTTTGTTTTTCCTAAAACTGCTTTAATTTTGTTTTATCAGTCTACACTGCTGCAACAATCATTGGCTATTGGCATGCGATGTTGACTTTGATAATACCCGGCGTCTTGATTTAGGTAACTCAGATGGTAAACGCTGCCACCGCGCTGGTGGCCAAACAATGTATGTAGCACGCGCTGTCATAAGTCCCAGCGATACAGGTCCAAAGGTGTTGCTATCTAGTGAATTGCCTGTGTGATCACCTTCAATCCAACAATGACCATCCGGTATCCGTACAACTTCGTTTTTATAGCCCAATGTTGAGATTATGTCACCTTTAAGGCCAATAATGCGTTTGATAATTTTCTGATCCGGATCCTTTGGTGATATGAGTGAAATGATGTCTCCGCGTTCGACTTCATAATTTCGTACGGCCCACCGTGATAAGAACACATAGTCCGTATCGGTGGAATCTGGATTTAAGGCAGGCTGCATGGAAATACCTAAAATGGGTAGAGATTTAAAATTTGCGCGGTAGCTTATGATGTTTTCATGTGTGCACCTTCAACTCTGGCCACATAACCCACACAGTCCAAAAATGTTACGCCAACCGGTATACCGACAAGGAGCGATTTTAAAAATGTTGGAAATCTCATTTAAATTTATGCTATAACTTAAAAAAAATATAAATTTTTAAGATTTCAAAAATAAATAAGATTGTTTGACAGAAGTTGTTTCAAATTTACTGCGTTCCGCAGTGGTATCTGAAAGTTCTGTTTGTTTCATTAAATCAGGGTCGCTGAAAATTTTCTAATTTGATTTTTCTTATGTGGTTTTCGATTGGGCTTCTTCAGATTCGCTCTGAGATTTTATATTTCGTGTGTCTAATCGCACATAAAAACGTCACTTGCTCTTATTTCTGTTGAAATTAGTGCGGTTCGAATGTGTGTAGTTTTCGATACTTTTGTAAACATTTTGCATTCACTGCTTAAATTTTGTATCAAAACATTCTAAATTTGCGCCTAGATTGATTTCTAAACATTTGTACATTAATAATTAACAAAAATAGATCCAACCGATGCAAAGCGTTTCTTTTCAGTTTCACGCAAACCTAAAAAAACTCCACTAGTTGTGAAATTTAAACGTACTTGCATAGGTAAATCTAAAGCAAAAAAGAAAAATATTGTTTTTTTTTTTTGTACCAAATGAAAATAAAAAGTACTCTGAAAGCATGTAGGTAGTAGCTAGTTACATAGCTAGTCATAGTACAAACCACAGTACTGGAAGTTCACTTAAATGTTAAATGCATAAATCGAACGGTCCTATTAATGTTTGTTTTTAACTTGTGTTCTTGCGTTTTGTGTTACAAATTAACTAGGCCGCCACATGAAGTAAATCAAATAAATATTAAAATCCAGTTCGCAATGGCACTAGTGGATACCGGCCTTAGTGGCCGCCTTAATCCAGATGAAAATATACCATTCCCCAAAATGGAAAAACCCCAAATCCTTGGGTGCTTTAGTATCAATACAAATCGCGACTACGAGCCGTCAGCAGAAAATTTCCGCTATTTTCGCATGCCACAGAAGTTTCCACTGGACCTGAACGAAGGTTACGGCATGGCGAAATCTAAGCAGGAGGTATTACAAGAAGAACGGTTAGACAATTTGCTGCAATTCATTTACCACCATCAAGATGAACTATTACCTAGAACAGATATTCCCAATCCGAGAGGTATTGGCGATTTCGATTTTATCTGTTTTCGTGGACTGCTCCGTCTCCTCATGTGTACTCCCTACGAATCACGTGAAGACTGGTGTATTCACGCCACAAGATTCAAGGGTAATATCTATCTCAGTCAAAAGGAAACCGACCAAAAGCGGCATGAACGTTGGAATCAAAATGAAAACCAGAAGAAGTTCTGTGCATACGGTTTTAAATTCGAACAATTCTGTATGACAACTAATCCCACGATAGAACCAAATACTGGAGTTCCGGTTGATGAATGTGAAGAGTTCTGTTGTATGTATAAAACTAAGTTGCAGGGCATGGAGCTGTTATTTGGTGCTGAGGTGGATGGTGTGATGAGTAATACTGCCTGCCAAAATGTGGAGAGCAAGGAGGTGCTCAATACATTGAAATTGGTCGAGCTTAAGTGCTCCCTAAGGCCGAATAATGAACGGCAGCAGCAAAACTTTTACAGATTTAAATGCAGAAACTGGTGGTGTCAGAGCTTTCTCGTTGGAATTCAAGATCTTATGGTTGGATATCGTAATGACAAGGGACTAGTGGATGAAATAAAACACATGGAAGTTCGGTCGCTACCAAAACTAGCAACGGTAGGATTAACTAATCGGATCGATTTTTGATCTACATATTTTTTTCTCTCAGAACTACTGGACACCATCGCAATGTGCAGATTTTTTGGTAAGATTCCTGCAAATGGTTAAGAATATGATGAGGGATGTCAATTGTCCGCACACTGTTTACGAATTTTACTTTGATCCCCGATCTAAAGTGGTCAGCTATAGAGTGTATGTAGGTAAGTCACTACACACCATTTTACCTGATTGGTATGTCACAATGATACAGCAGCGGTTTGCCAGTACGGGACTAACTAGAACTATTTCCAATGTGTAAAATGAGACAGTGGTGAAATGACAATGAATGAAATATTTTTCAGTTTAATAAAAAAACAAGCAGTTTACTTTTCCTTTTTCAACAATAAATGACCCTTTGGTTTAAGTTTACTACCAATAATGCGCTTCTTCTGGTCCATTTTGTCTGCCTGCAGCTTAACAAAACGCTCCTTTGCGTAATCCAACTCTTTGATGGATGACACCATTTTTTTGGCTATTTCTTGTTGATAAATGATTCTTTTCTTTTGATTTGTCTGTCGGGGGAGAAATACATTAATATGATGGTTTATTAATAACAATCAATACTTACACCTAACGGAGTGGGACGTCCATCCATGTAAGAATAATCCGGAAGGTTCGTCAGTGGACCAAAGGAATTTGGGTTTCCGGGCAGACCATGGTCCTCACGCCAATGTTGATCGGACAATGATGGGGTGGTCGATACACTTCTCGACAAAACTAAAGAAAAATAAAGTCATTTGACAATATTCAACTGCAAAGTACTAACATGAAGTGTTACCTCCTCTGCTCGCGACTAATTTGTAGATGTTAAGAAGTAGTTTCGACATTTTAAGCAAATATATTAATATAGTATTGACTATGAGATGTATAATTCAGCCAAAAGAATGATAGAGATAATCTCGCATAACCAAAAAACTTTTATAAATTGACAATCAGCTGTTTGCGTAATTTTAGTAATGCCAAACTTGGGTACTGAACTTTGGTTTCAGAATAAAAATTCTTGGCGATTGCATAATGATTTTTATGCCGTTTCATTGGGACCACCAGATTTTTTTATTTATTATTTTAATTATGGTTACGGACATGAACAATGTTTCCCCTGTTGTAGATACAAATTATTTTTGGTGATTTATAGTCTTTAGATGATGAGGATTACGATGAAGGTAGTAATTCCTCCAAAATAGATAGATAGATATTTATTTGAAAGCAAAATTCCTAAAATGACGTAAAACAACTGTGGCAGTGTGTGTAAATCTGAAAAAAATATCGAGATCTGCAAAAAGTGATCCGAATCAAAAAAATACATTGTCATAACATAAATCTTTTCCCAAATGAATATAAACGGGCTTTTAACCTAAGATAATGGAATACAGAGATATATAACTTTCCAATGGAAAGGCGGCTGCCTACAAGCTGTTTTCCCGTAAAATTCATGAAGTCACGCATATATGCTCATTTCTTTTCTAGGATATGTGAGTTCATGAATTGGACTTTAATACAAGAATTCGCTATTCCGATAACTGTATTTCACTATTTTTTTTATTTTAATCGAAGCCTCAACAAAAACCAAATAAGTTCAATACTTAACACAAAACAATTGAACAGCGCGATGCCCATAAAACCAAAAGGAATGTTGGCCGGCCATTAGCAACATGCTTTTTTGTACCTCACACGTATTCACAGACGGGGGTTGAAATTACAAAAACAACAATGTAACCAAATGGGTTTTGGAGGGATAGACGTACGAAAGATATCCATCTCTTTTATTCATTCATCTCTGGTTTTTAACTTGTGTTCTTGCCAGAGACAAATGATACTGAGACCCCCAACTCACAATCCTCTTGCCGCTGGCCACCTCAGTTTTTTTTCAAATTCGCCATTTTGTTTTCCTATCGGTGTTGTGTCAATTAGAATCCGTGTGAGCATCAACAAAAAAAAGCAAACCAAAAAAAATGTGGTGAATTTCTTTTGACAGAAGTCGATTGACATACATGTCAAAAAATGAAAACAAATTGTGATTTGATTGCAACAAATTGTATAAAATGTAAGTTTTTGCTTATTTCAAGTGTTTTAATTAATTAATAAATACATTTATCTTGTAGCCTTGGAAGAAGCCGATGTTGGGGTGTATGGTGACTCTACGAAACATATTGAATCGCATAGCAGACGACAATTTATCCCAGATGACTACAAATGATATCAATCGGAATCGATGTAAGTAAGCCGTATTTTTCAATAAATTGTTTTATGTTTATTTACTATTCTACCTTTTAGGTTTGTTAAATCCAAAATCAATGAAGCTCGCAAATATTGAGGAACATACTCAATCATTTCATAGCTAAGTTTTCATCATAGGACGTCAAGAATGCAAAAATTCACTTTGCAAATACTGGGAATGCAACAAGGAGCTTATACGTTTAACAACTACGAAGGTAAGTTGCATAGTGCTTTGCAATTATCAATATACAAACTTCAATAACATTGTGTATTGCAGGTACAATTAGTTAAAATTACTAGAAGTGTACGTCATACATATGGATAACAACATTTCTATTGAATTTCGCAGCAAGGAATGTCTGAAATACCAACAACTTCCAATTATAATGACAATGAGATGCATCAATAACCAAAACCAATTCATTTCTTTCATTTAATTCTAGGTATCCACATTAACGCAGAAAGCCAATAAGGGTTGGAAAATCGATTGAAGAACTTAGATAAGTATTGCTATTGCATTGAACGTTTAGCAGATTATGGCAATCATATAACATTATATTTTCAGATAATTTACCTCAAGATGTTCGTTTTTGGCGCATTGGTTCAAAGAGAAAATACGAAATTTATGACTAAGACATGATATTAGAAAAAAACAATGTGATTTATTGATGACATTTATTACAATAATTAAAAAACTACACTTTCACGCTTGTCTCTAGAGAACCGTCTTAGCTATCACGAAGTATTTGGTATCCATGAATTCCTCTATCTATCCTCTACAGAATGGTATAATTTTTTTTTGAATTAGTATATTAAATTTAAAATTTTGTATTTCCAGATGCATTACGAACTCTGTCATTTTCACTTCGCGCAAGAAACTGAAGTCAAAACTTGTTTAGTATAGAAAAATTTTAAAATAACGAGATAAATGTAAAACAATATATACCAATTCGTGGAGCACAGGTAGAGGAATTCAGGGATACCAAATACTAGGGGGTAGCTTACTTGGATTTCTAGGAGCAGGTGAAAATAGATAATTTCTTCACTAAGTTAGAGTGGAGTTGGGAAAATTGATGAAAAAATGAATTTATTGACACCTTTTTCTAGGAACCTGGGCAAGCAACACCGTAATATTTGGTATCTTTAAGTTCGTCTGATTGCGCTGCACAAGATAAAATACATTGTACAGAGGCAATCATTAAACTCACAACTTTGGCACTTCGAAATTCATTATCAAACCGTTTTTTTTTTTTGCGAAAAAAAAGAAGGCAATTTGTGCTTCCAAATTTTTAATTAAATCACTAAACACTTCACGTTCTCTGCTTTTCAATACGGTGAACTGCAGTTAATTATTTGCTAAAATCACGATTGCTAATATAATAATTATGGTTAAATAAATTGTTTATTGACTCACCTAGCATCGTCGGCTGGGGCTTTGAAAGTACTATTTCTTGAATTCCACCACAGCACACAATTCAGAGTCCTTTTCCGTTTTTTTTGTGAGAGGCTGTCCGTCGTTCATTTTCCTAAAATAAAGATGAATTATTCAAACAATTGATTGAATATTTTACTAATAATTTGTTTATATTTGCACACTACTTACGTCTGAAAATCCCACGTAAATAACAAATTTGACAAGTGGTTTGACAAGTGGGTGAAATTATGTATCCACCATGGTGAGCTGTCGAAATTCAGATTTTTTTCTAAAGAGTTCAACACGAAAGTCGTGAATAAGTATAATTTCTCAATATTTAATTGTTCATATTAATATTTTTTTCCGCTTTTTTTCACTAAAAATGGTTTTTATATGTTTACAATTCTTTAGCATTGTTTATTATTCTTATATTGGCAACAAAAAAATACAATTATTCCTAAAATAAATCACTGTCTACACAAACTTTAGTTGTGACGAATAATTTCAAATTTAACGGATAAAATTCTACGAACGCTGTCAACAACTTTGCCCACGGCGGAAGTGGCATATGCAAGGTGCGAGTGTGTTGGTGAGTCGGAATTTTTGAAGTTACGTGACATTTGTCAATACGAATTTCTATATAACAATACAAGCGCACTTAGCATTTGCCACCCCATAAAAATATAGCTTGTAGGCTAAGTAACGGGAAATCGGTCGGAGTTGGTGGTCTCAGTATTGTCCAGAGATGAATGAATAAAAGAGATGGATATCTTTCGTACGTCTATCCCTCCAAAACCCATTTGTTTACATTGTTGTTTTTGTAATTTCAACCCTCGTCTGTGAATACGTGTGAGCTAGAAAAAAAAAAAAACATTAATGACCGGCCACCAAACAAAATTCAGTGTGGTGAGTTCTTTTGCTGTCAATCGAATCGTGGCTGTCTAGTATATTTAAGTTCATTATTATTATCAATTTGTTATTTTTCATAGTTCTCATACTCATAGGTAATAATTCACACAGGCAAAAATGTAATCCTCAAGTGAGTATTTCAAATCAAATTTAAAATCACGTAGATCCTATATTGAACTAGTATTCGTAGAACAAAATTACAAGAATCGTTTCCCACACCAGATTGGACTAATCTGAAGCTGAAACCCCCAAATCGGAGAAGATTGTGAGTAGGTATTAATGTAAATATTTAAAAACAAGCAATCCAGGTAATTCTTTTCAGAAAGGATAATATAATGAAAATCGTGAGCAGGACATCGTATACCTTTGGAAATTGAACCCTAGTAAATCTGAGTGACCTAATAGTTCTTACTTTGGCAGTTCAATAAAAGCCACTTATTTAGTTTGTCGCCATTTAGAATTCTCGTTCCAATTTATAGAATTATGTTTTACTGTTGCTGCATGATTGTGAATTGTGTTACTTTTATTTAAAAACGTTAATCCATACAAATAAGGTTCTACAAATACATTTCCACACCACCTATGAGGTATGTATATGGTGCGTTACCGATTTTTTTTCCTTGGGTGTTCGGTTCCCCATTTACAATTATCGAATTGCTTAAATGAAGTAAATAATAAACTCGACGAAGGCTCTGCGCTATCAAGGGTAGGTAAAGCTCACAGTTATGACTTTCATAGCACTTTCTATAGAGCCAACCACAGACATATGCAAAACTGTTTTCTTTCAAATCGGCATCTCTTTGGACTTGCATAATAGCATTTTGCCGGCTCCGTGTCGTGGTCAAAAGCATCTCCCAATGTCAGTGAGATATTTGGTATTGCAGTTTGTATCAACCGATGTCTTTTTTGGGACGCAAACATGACAACGGAGAAGTGGTTGTCGCAAACTCGGTCGGTTTTGTTGAAAGTTTGCAGATTTAATTGTTTACGCCATATCTCCATACTAATAAATCAAAGCATTACTTGCACATATATATTAAAATTATAAAATTATGTAAAAGAGTGTTGTGTTTATTGTTCTTAACCTAAGCTAAGTTGTATGTTACAAATTTCTTTTTAAATATCTCTTTTGTATATTATTTCTTTATTTTTCTTATACTTAACATGTACTTTAATTTAAAACAAGGGAAATTACTTCTAGCTCATTTTATAAAGGTATAAAATTCATCTTTATTTCGCTTACAACTAAGTTTTCTTACAAAAACTAAATAAACTCGAAAGGAGCATACTATGCCGAATTTAACTATACCCCATTGCAGTACAATTATATATGTTCACCTTATCGTTTAACCCGTGCTCGTGCTTTGCCCGTTTTAGCTACAAAAAGGAAAAAAAAAACTTTAATACTACTCAGTATTCTGCACAATGACCCGCTCGCAATTAGAATTACTTATGTTGTTTTCGATTAAAGAAACACATTTTTTTCAATAGAAGTACTTTTTCTATATTCTTCAAGTTTCAATGAAGAAAAAGAGCTGTAACATGTCAATTCTTAACACAGGCAGAAAAGTTCGAGATTATTTTAAAGATTTACCCTGAACTCACGGACCCACCTTTGGTAATTGTCGATTGTTTTGTTAGAAACAACTTTTACGCTGTGATCCGAAAATATGAAATTAACGTGCAAATGTTATTGCATTAACAATAACACGACGAAATCTTATTTTGGCAGCTATATAATACGATTCACATTGTAAAGTATAGAGACAGAAGAGATTGAACAACCAATAAATAGTATAATAACGTCCTTATCACTTCCCTTTTATAATAAAATATAGAAAAACAAAACCAAATGTCTGCGACCCCAACCTCACCATCTACAGAAAATGATGGTTGGAAGATTTTGTCAAATTTAAAAGAAATTAGTTTTGCTTTTTAGGACCATTAAAACTGAATTGTCTTGCCCAATGTTTCTTTTTGCAGGTAGATGATGAATTATGAAACCAATTTGTTAAACAAAAAGTTGAGAAATCAAACAAAATTGGTTAGAAAAACATTTTTTTTTTGTACGTAAGATATTTGGGGGTACATACGTATAATCTTTTTCTAACTACCTTTTTTTGACAAATTGGTTTTATATATCATTAGCTTAATGCAAAGACAATCATTGTGCAAAACTATTCAGTTTAATTGGTCTAAAAAAAGTTAAACAATTTTTTTTCTGTTTTCATTATATGTATGGCGGGCTTAGCCAGTAGCTCTCACATATATTTACGGAAAACAAAATTGCGCTTTGCAAAGTAATTGTTTGTTTAGATTGTTGTTGCTTGTGTACTGTTTATAAAACATAAATACAATTATCTATTAGATATCAAACCAAAATCGGTAGCTTACTTTAAATTACTAGGACAGTAAGTGTGCACATAAGTTCTGCATCCCATCACACATTTTGAGTCCATCCTGTTATGGTCATAAAATACTTGTAATGATATCTCATTTAATATTAGAACTAATGTAACAAATTTTGACTCACTATGTGCTTTCAAGTATAGTATAATTTTGTATCCTCCTTTCGGTATATTAAAAAGCTGAAATAAAAACAATCGGAATCAAAATAGAGTTTTATTTTTATCTGGCCGAATGTCATAAAACAGAATAATTTTGTATTCACCATATGGTGACACATTCTCTTTTAGATAGGTCTGTTCGTTAGATATACGATTTTTCGGTTACCTCCAGAATGACCCCATTGTATTAATCCCACTGGAAGGAACAACTGGTTTTATATGTGAATTTTATATGTAAAATTATTTATTGGCAATATTTAATTTTATACACTAATGAATTTTTATATTTTATTTAAATTGCGATATGTACTTGGCAATTATCTGTTGTTTTTTTTTTAATAAAAAAAAAGTTATAATTTAATTATATGTGCAGTACTAAAATGTAGAAAACAAAGTATTGAGGTTTTGAAATAATAAACAACAAAAAACATTTCATGCCGAATTATAGCAGCCTTGAGCGATTTTTACGTGATTAAAATATTAATCATTTTGCATTTAAAATTTAGTCTGCTTGTTTTGTATTTTACAAGAAAAATTTTTTCATTCCTCTGTTAATAAAAATGGAATTTGCATTGTTATTCGTAACTTGTATTAATCATGCTTGATAAAAGGCAGTGTAAAAGTGAGAAATGTATAAATTATTATATTCACTGCAAGCAAATTAACAGTCAACCGTCAAAATTCAAATTTTGCTAGTGAACATGCCCAAACCAGTTTTCCAGGATATTTGAAAATTTTATGAATTTCGGTGGTGAATTCACCAATTTTCCGCCATCTTCTGAGTGAATTCACGAACTCACTTATACTAGCATAGAAATGAGAATGTATGCGTGACTTCATGAATTTTTCGGGAAAACAGCTTGTAGGCAGCCGCCTTTCCACTGGAAAGATATATATCTCTGTATTCCATTATCTTTGGTATTGTCTCTGGTCTCAGTATTGTCTCTGGTTCTTGCGTTTTGTGTTACAATTAACTAGGCCGCCACATGAAGTAAATCAAATAAATATTAAAATCCAGTTCGCAATGGCACTAGTGGATACCGGCCTTAGAGGCCGCCTTAATCCAGGTAAAAATATACCATTCCCCCAAATGGAAAAACCCCAAATCCTTGGGTGCTTTAGTATCAATACAAATCGCGACTACGAGCCGTCAGCAGAAAATTTCCGCTATTTTCGCATGCCACAGAAGTTTCCACTGGACCTGAACGAAGGTTACGGCATGGCGAAATCTAAGCAGGAGGTACAAGAAGAACGGATTGACAATTTGCTGCAATTCATTTACCACCATCAAGATGAACTATTACCTAGAACAGATATTCCCAATCCGAGAGGTATTGGCGATTTCGATTTTATCTGTTTTCGTGGACTGCTCCGTCTCCTCATGTGTACTCCCTACGAATCACGTGAAGACTGGTGTATTCACGCCACAAGATTCAAGGGTAATATCTATCTCAGTCAAAAGGAAACCGACCAAAAGCTGCTAAATGAAAACCAGAAGAAGTTCTGTGCATACGGTTTTAAATTCGAACAATTCTGTATGACAACTAATCCCACGATAGAACCAAATACTGGAGTTCCGGTTGATGAATGTGAAGAGTTCTATTGTATGTATAAAACTAAGTTGCAGGGCATGGAGCTGTTATTTGGTGCTGAGGTGGATGGTGTGATGAGTAATACTGCCTGCCAAAATGTGGAGAGCAAGGAGGTGCTCAATACATTGAAATTGGTCGAGCTTAAGTGCTCCCTAAGGCCAAATAATAAACGGCAGCAGGAAAACTTTTACAGATTTAAATGCAGAAACTGGTGGTGTCAGAGCTTTCTCGTTGGAATTCAAGATCTTATGGTTGGATATCGTAATGACAAGGGACTAGTGGATGAAATAAAACACATGGAAGTTCGGTCGCTACCAAAACTAGCAACGGTAGGATTAACTAATCGGATCGATTTTTACATCTACATATTTTTTTCTCTCAGAACTCCTGGACACCATCGCAATGTGCAGATTTTTTGGTAAGATTCCTGCAAATGGTTAAGAATATGATGAGGGATGTCAATTGTCCGCACACTGTTTACGAATTTTACTTTGATCCCCGATCTAAAGTGGTCAGCTATAGAGTGTATGTAGGTAAGTCACTACACACCATTTTACCTGATTGGTATGTCACAATGATACAGCAGCGGTTTGCCAGTACGGGACTAACTAGAACTATTTCCAATGTGTAAAATGAGACAGTGGTGAAATGACAATGAATGAAATATTTTTCAGTTTAATAAAAAAACAAGCAGTTTACTTTTCCTTTTTCAACAATAAATGACCCTTTGGTTTAAGTTTACTACCAATAATGCGCTTCTTCTGGTCCATTTTGTCTGCCTGCAGCTTAACAAAACGCTCCTTTGCGTAATCCAACTCTTTGATGGATGACACCATTTTTTTGGCTATTTCTTGTTGATAAATGATTCTTTTCTTTTGATTTGTCTGTCGGGGGAGAAATACATTAATATGATGGTTTATTAATAACAATCAATACTTACACCTAACGGAGTGGGACGTCCATCCATGTAAGAATAATCCGGAAGGTTCGTCAGTGGACCAAAGGAATTTGGGTTTCCGGGCAGACCATGGTCCTCACGCCAATGTTGATCGGACAATGATGGGGTGGTCGATACACTTCTCGACAAAACTAAAGAAAAATAAAGTTTTATTTTTCAGTTTAATAAAAAAACAAGCAGTTTACTTTTCCTTTTTCAACAATAAATGACCCTTTGGTTTAAGTTTACTACCAATAATGCGCTTCTTCTGGTCCATTTTGTCTGCCTGCAGCTTAACAAAACGCTCCTTTGCGTAATCCAACTCTTTGATGGATGACACCATTTTTTTGGCTATTTCTTGTTGATAAATGATTCTTTTCTTTTGATTTGTCTGTCGGGGGAGAAATACATTAATATGATGGTTTATTAATAACAATCAATACTTACACCTAACGGAGTGGGACGTCCATCCATGTAAGAATAATCCGGAAGGTTCGTCAGTGGACCAAAGGAATTTGGGTTTCCGGGCAGACCATGGTCCTCACGCCAATGTTGATCGGACAATGATGGGGTGGTCGATACACTTCTCGACAAAACTAAAGAAAAATAAAGTCATTTGACAATATTCAACTGCAAAGTACTAACATGAAGTGTTACCTCCTCTGCTCGCGACTAATTTGTAGATGTTAAGAAGTAGTTTCGACATTTTAAGCAAATATGTTAATATAGTATTGACTATGAGATGTATAATTCAGCCAAAAGAATGATAGAAATAATCTCGCATAACCAAAAAACTTTTATAAATTGACAATCAGCTGTTTGCGTAATTTTAGTAATGCCAAACTTGGGTACTGAACTTTGGTTTCAGAATAAAAATTCTTGGCGATTGCATAATGATTTTTATGCCGTTTCATTGGGACCACCAGATTTTTTTATTTATTATTTTAATTATGGTTACGGACATGAACAATGTTTCCCCTGTTGTAGATACAAATTATTTTTGGTGATTTATAGTCTTTAGATGATGAGGATTACGATGAAGGTAGTAATTCCTCCAAAATAGATAGATAGATATTTATTTGAAAGCAAAATTCCTAAAATGACGTAAAACAACTGTGGCAGTGTGTGTAAATCTGAAAAAAATATCGAGATCTGCAAAAAGTGATCCGAATCAAAAAAATACATTGTCATAACATAAATCTTTTCCCAAATGAATATAAACGGGCTTTTAACCTATAATAATGGAATACAGAGATATATAACTTTCCAATGGAAAGGCGGCTGCCTACAAGCTGTTTTCCCGTAAAATTCATGAAGTCACGCATATATGCTCATTTCTTTTCTAGGATATGTGAGTTCATGAATTGGACTTTAATACAAGAATTCGCTATTCCGATAACTGTATTTCACTATTTTTTTTATTTTAATCGAAGCCTCAACAAAAACCAAATAAGTTCAATACTTAACACAAAACAATTGAACAGCGCGATGCCCATAAAACCAAAAGGAATGTTGGCCGGCCATTAGCAACATGCTTTTTTGTACCTCACACGTATTCACAGACGGGGGTTGAAATTACAAAAACAACAATGTAACCAAATGGGTTTTGGAGGGATAGACGTACGAAAGATATCCATCTCTTTTATTCATTCATCTCTGGTTTTTAACTTGTGTTCTTGCCAGAGACAAATGATACTGAGACCCCAACTCACAATCCTCTTGCCGCTGGCCACCTCAGTTTTTTTTCAAATTCGCCATTTTGTTTTCCTATCGGTGTTGTGTCAATTAGAATCCGTGTGAGCATCAACAAAAAAAAGCAAACCAAAAAAAATGTGGTGAATTTCTTTTGACAGAAGTCGATTGACATACATGTCAAAAAATGAAAACAAATTGTGATTTGATTGCAACAAATTGTATAAAATGTAAGTATTTGCTTATTTCAAGTGTTTTAATTAATTAATAAATACATTTATCTTGTAGCCTTGGAAGAAGCCGATGTTGGGGTGTATAGTGACTCTACGAAACATATTGAATCGCATAGCAGACGACAATTTATCCCAGATGACTACAAATGATATCAATCGGAATCGATGTAAGTAAGCCGTATTTTTCAATAAATTGTTTTATGTTTATTTACTATTCTACCTTTTAGGTTTGTTAAATCCAAAATCAATGAAGCTCGCAAATATTGAGGAACATACTCAATCATTTCATAGCTAAGTTTTCATCATAGGACGTCAAGAATGCAAAAATTCACTTTGCAAATACTGGGAATGCAACAAGGAGCTTATACGTTTAACAACTACGAAGGTAAGTTGCATAGTGCTTTGCAATTATCAATATACAAACTTCAATAACATTGTGTATTGCAGGTACAATTAGTTAAAATTACTAGAAGTGTACGTCATACATATGGATAACAACATTTCTATTGAATTTCGCAGCAAGGAATGTCTGAAATACCAACAACTTCCAATTATAATGACAATGAGATGCATCAATAACCAAAACCAATTCATTTCTTTCATTTAATTCTAGGTATCCACATTAACGCAGAAAGCCAATAAGGGTTGGAAAATCGATTGAAGAACTTAGATAAGTATTGCTATTGCATTGAACGTTTAGCAGATTATGGCAATCATATAACATTATATTTTCAGATAATTTACCTCAAGATGTTCGTTTTTGGCGCATTGGTTCAAAGAGAAAATACGAAATTTATGACTAAGACATGATATTAGAAAAAAACAATGTGATTTATTGATGACATTTATTACAATAATTAAAAAACTACACTTTCACGCTTGTCTCTAGAGAACCGTCTTAGCTATCACGAAGTATTTGGTATCCATGAATTCCTCTATCTATCCTCTACAGAATGGTATAATTTTTTTTTGAATTAGTATATTAAATTTAAAATTTTGTATTTCCAGATGCATTACGAACTCTGTCATTTTCACTTCGCGCAAGAAACTGAAGTCAAAACTTGTTTAGTATAGAAAAATTTTAAAATAACGAGATAAATGTAAAACAATATATACCAATTCGTGGAGCACAGGTAGAGGAATTCAGGGATACCAAATACTAGGGGGTAGCTTACTTGGATTTCTAGGAGCAGGTGAAAATAGATAATTTCTTCACTAAGTTAGAGTGGAGTTGGGAAAATTGATGAAAAAATGAATTTATTGACACCTTTTTCTACGAACCTGGGCAAGCAACACCGTAATATTTGGTATCTTTAAGTTCGTCTGATTGCGCTGCACAAGATAAAATACATTGTACAGAGGCAATCATTAAACTCACAACTTTGGCACTTCGAAATTCATTATCAAACCGTTTTTTTTTTTTGCGAAAAAAAAGAAGGCAATTTGTGCTTCCAAATTTTTAATTAAATCACTAAACACTTCACGTTCTCTGCTTTTCAATACGGTGAACTGCAGTTAATTATTTGCTAAAATCACGATTGCTAATATAATAATTATGGTTAAATAAATTGTTTATTGACTCACCTAGCATCGTCGGCTGGGGCTTTGAAAGTACTATTTCTTGAATTCCACCACAGCACACAATTCAGAGTCCTTTTCCGTTTTTTTTGTGAGAGGCTGTCCGTCGTTCATTTTCCTAAAATAAAGATGAATTATTCAAACAATTGATTGAATATTTTACTAATAATTTGTTTATATTTGCACACTACTTACGTCTGAAAATCCCACGTAAATAACAAATTTGACAAGTGGTTTGACAAGTGGGTGAAATTATGTATCCACCATGGTGAGCTGTCGAAATTCAGATTTTTTTCTAAAGAGTTCAACACGAAAGTCGTGAATAAGTATAATTTCTCAATATTTAATTGTTCATATTAATATTTTTTTCCGCTTTTTTTCACTAAAAATGGTTTTTATATGTTTACAATTCTTTAGCATTGTTTATTATTCTTATATTGGCAACAAAAAAATACAATTATTCCTAAAATAAATCACTGTCTACACAAACTTTAGTTGTGACGAATAATTTCAAATTTAACGGATAAAATTCTACGAACGCTGTCAACAACTTTGCCCACGGCGGAAGTGGCATATGCAAGGTGCGAGTGTGTTGGTGAGTCGGAATTTTTGAAGTTACGTGACATTTGTCAATACGAATTTCTATATAACAATACAAGCGCACTTAGCATTTGCCACCCCATAAAAATATAGCTTGTAGGCTAAGTAACGGGAAATCGGTCGGAGTTGGTGGTCTCAGTATTGTCCAGAGATGAATGAATAAAAGAGATGGATATCTTTCGTACGTCTATCCCTCCAAAACCCATTTGTTTACATTGTTGTTTTTGTAATTTCAACCCTCGTCTGTGAATACGTGTGAGCCACCAAACAAAATTCAGTGTGGTGAGTTCTTTTGCTGTCAATCGAATCGTGGCTGTCTAGTATATTTAAGTTCATTATTATTATCAATTTGTTATTTTTCATAGTTCTCATACTCATAGGTAATAATTCACACAGGCAAAAATGTAATCCTCAAGTGAGTATTTCAAATCAAATTTAAAATCACGTAGATCCTATATTGAACTAGTATTCGTAGAACAAAATTACAAGAATCGTTTCCCACACCAGATTGGACTAATCTGAAGCTGAAACCCCCAAATCGGAGAAGATTGTGAGTAGGTATTAATGTAAATATTTAAAAACAAGCAATCCAGGTAATTCTTTTCAGAAAGGATAATATAATGAAAATCGTGAGCAGGACATCGTATACCTTTGGAAATTGAACCCTAGTAAATCTGAGTGACCTAATAGTTCTTACTTTGGCAGTTCAATAAAAGCCACTTATTTAGTTTGTCGCCATTTAGAATTCTCGTTCCAATTTATAGAATTATGTTTTACTGTTGCTGCATGATTGTGAATTGTGTTACTTTTATTTAAAAACGTTAATCCATACAAATAAGGTTCTACAAATACATTTCCACACCACCTATGAGGTATGTATATGGTGCGTTACCGATTTTTTTTCCTTGGGTGTTCGGTTCCCCATTTACAATTATCGAATTGCTTAAATGAAGTAAATAATAAACTCGACGAAGGCTCTGCGCTATCAAGGGTAGGTAAAGCTCACAGTTATGACTTTCATAGCACTTTCTATAGAGCCAACCACAGACATATGCAAAACTGTTTTCTTTCAAATCGGCATCTCTTTGGACTTGCATAATAGCATTTTGCCGGCTCCGTGTCGTGGTCAAAAGCATCTCCCAATGTCAGTGAGATATTTGGTATTGCAGTTTGTATCAACCGATGTCTTTTTTGGGACGCAAACATGACAACGGAGAAGTGGTTGTCGCAAACTCGGTCGGTTTTGTTGAAAGTTTGCAGATTTAATTGTTTACGCCATATCTCCATACTAATAAATCAAAGCATTACTTGCACATATATATTAAAATTATAAAATTATGTAAAAGAGTGTTGTGTTTATTGTTCTTAACCTAAGCTAAGTTGTATGTTACAAATTACTTTTTAAATATCTCTTTTGTATATTATTTCTTTATTTTTCTTATACTTAACATGTACTTTAATTTAAAACAAGGGAAATTACTTCTAGCTTATTTTATAAAGGTATAAAATTCATCTTTATTTCGCTTACAACTAAGTTTTCTTACAAAAACTAAATAAACTCGAAAGGAGCATACTATGCCGAATTTAACTATACCCCATTGCAGTACAATTATATATGTTCACCTTATCGTTTAACCCGTGCTCGTGCTTTGCCCGTTTTAGCTACAAAAAGGAAAAAAAAAACTTTAATACTACTCAGTATTCTGCACAATGACCCGCTCGCAATTAGAATTACTTATGTTGTTTTCGATTAAAGAAACACATTTTTTTCAATAGAAGTACTTTTTCTATATTCTTCAAGTTTCAATGAAGAAAAAGAGCTGTAACATGTCAATTCTTAACACAGGCAGAAAAGTCCGAGATTATTTTAAAGATTTACCCTGAACTCACGGACCCACCTTTGGTAATTGTCGATTGTTTTGTTAGAAACAACTTTTACGCTGTGATCCGAAAATATGAAATTAACATGCAAATGTTATTGCATTAACAATAACACGACGAAATCTTATTTTGGCAGCTATATAATACGATTCACATTGTAAAGTATAGAGACAGAAGAGATTGAACAACCAATAAATAGTATAATAACGTCCTTATCACTTCCCTTTTATAATAAAATATAGAAAAACAAAACCAAATGTCTGCGACCCCAACCTCACCATCTACAGAAAATGATGGTTGGAAGATTTTGTCAAATTTAAAAGAAATTAGTTTTGCTTTTTAGGACCATTAAAACTGAATTGTCTTGCCCAATGTTTCTTTTTGCAGGTAGATGATGAATTATGAAACCAATTTGTTAAACAAAAAGTTGAGAAATCAAACAAAATTGGTTAGAAAAACATTTTTTTTTTGTACGTAAGATATTTGGGGGTACATACGTATAATCTTTTTCTAACTACCTTTTTTTGACAAATTGGTTTTATATATCATTAGCTTAATGCAAAGACAATCATTGTGCAAAACTATTCAGTTTAATTGGTCTAAAAAAAGTTAAACAATTTTTTTTCTGTTTTCATTATATGTATGGCGGGCTTAGCCAGTAGCTCTCACATATATTTACGGAAAACAAAATTGCGCTTTGCAAAGTAATTGTTTGTTTAGATTGTTGTTGCTTGTGTACTGTTTATAAAACATAAATACAATTATCTATTAGATATCAAACCAAAATAGGTAGCTTACTTTAAATTACTAGGACAGTAAGTGTGCACATAAGTTCTGCATCCCATCACACATTTTGAGTCCATCCTGTTATGGTCATAAAATACCTGTAATGATATCTCATTTAATATTAGAACTAATGTAACAAATTTTGACTCACTATGTGCTTTCAAGTATAGTATAATTTTGTATCCTCCTTTCGGTATATTAAAAAGCTGAAATAAAAACAATCGGAATCAAAATAGAGTTTTATTTTTATCTGGCCGAATGTCATAAAACAGAATAATTTTGTATTCACCATATGGTGACACATTCTCTTTTAGATAGGTCTGTTCGTTAGATATACGATTTTTCGGTTACCTCCAGAATGACCCCATTGTATTAATCCCACTGGAAGAAACAACTGGTTTTATATGTGAATTTTATATGTAAAATTATTTATTGGCAATATTTAATTTTATACACTAATGAATTTTTATATTTTAAAGAGCGGTTAGTACTAGGGTTCAAATTATAAAAACTTTGATAAGAAACATTACGAAAGCATTATCTTACGTATAAATTGCGATATGTACTTGGCAATTATCTGTTGTTTTTTTTTAATAAAAAAAAAGTTATAATTTAATTATATGTGCAGTACCAAAATGTAGAAAACAAAGTATTGAGGTTTTGAAATAATAAACAACAAAAAACATTTCATGCCGAATTATAGCAGCCTTGAGCGATTTTTACGTGATTAAAATATTAATCATTTTGCATTTAAAATTTAGTCTGCTTGTTTTGTATTTTACAAGAAAAATTTTTTCATTCCTCTGTTAATAAAAATGGAATTTGCATTGTTATTCGTAACTTGTATTAATCATGCTTGATAAAAGGCAGTGTAAAAGTGAGAAATGTATAAATTATTATATTCACTGCAAGCAAATTAACAGTCAACCGTCAAAATTCAAATTTTGCTAGTGAACATGCCCAAACCAGTTTTCCAGGATATTTGAAAATTTTATGAATTTCGGTGGTGAATTCACCAATTTTCCGCCATCTTCTGAGTGAATTCACGAACTCACTTATACTAGCATAGAAATGAGAATGTATGCGTGACTTCATGAATTTTTCGGGAAAACAGCTTGTAGGCAGCCGCCTTTCCACTGGAAAGATATATATCTCTGTATTCCATTATCTTTGGTATTGTCTCTGGTCTCAGTATTGTCTCTGGTTCTTGCGTTTTGTGTTACAATTAACTAGGCCGCCACATGAAGTAAATCAAATAAATATTAAAATCCAGTTCGCAATGGCACTAGTGGATACCGGCCTTAGAGGCCGCCTTAATCCAGGTAAAAATATACCATTCCCCCAAATGGAAAAACCCCAAATCCTTGGGTGCTTTAGTATCAATACAAATCGCGACTACGAGCCGTCAGCAGAAAATTTCCGCTATTTTCGCATGCCACAGAAGTTTCCACTGGACCTGAACGAAGGTTACGGCATGGCGAAATCTAAGCAGGAGGTACAAGAAGAACGGATTGACAATTTGCTGCAATTCATTTACCACCATCAAGATGAACTATTACCTAGAACAGATATTCCCAATCCGAGAGGTATTGGCGATTTCGATTTTATCTGTTTTCGTGGACTGCTCCGTCTCCTCATGTGTACTCCCTACGAATCACGTGAAGACTGGTGTATTCACGCCACAAGATTCAAGGGTAATATCTATCTCAGTCAAAAGGAAACCGACCAAAAGCTGCTAAATGAAAACCAGAAGAAGTTCTGTGCATACGGTTTTAAATTCGAACAATTCTGTATGACAACTAATCCCACGATAGAACCAAATACTGGAGTTCCGGTTGATGAATGTGAAGAGTTCTATTGTATGTATAAAACTAAGTTGCAGGGCATGGAGCTGTTATTTGGTGCTGAGGTGGATGGTGTGATGAGTAATACTGCCTGCCAAAATGTGGAGAGCAAGGAGGTGCTCAATACATTGAAATTGGTCGAGCTTAAGTGCTCCCTAAGGCCAAATAATAAACGGCAGCAGGAAAACTTTTACAGATTTAAATGCAGAAACTGGTGGTGTCAGAGCTTTCTCGTTGGAATTCAAGATCTTATGGTTGGATATCGTAATGACAAGGGACTAGTGGATGAAATAAAACACATGGAAGTTCGGTCGCTACCAAAACTAGCAACGGTAGGATTAACTAATCGGATCGATTTTTACATCTACATATTTTTTTCTCTCAGAACTCCTGGACACCATCGCAATGTGCAGATTTTTTGGTAAGATTCCTGCAAATGGTTAAGAATATGATGAGGGATGTCAATTGTCCGCACACTGTTTACGAATTTTACTTTGATCCCCGATCTAAAGTGGTCAGCTATAGAGTGTATGTAGGTAAGTCACTACACACCATTTTACCTGATTGGTATGTCACAATGATACAGCAGCGGTTTGCCAGTACGGGACTAACTAGAACTATTTCCAATGTGTAAAATGAGACAGTGGTGAAATGACAATGAATGAAATATTTTTCAGTTTAATAAAAAAACAAGCAGTTTACTTTTCCTTTTTCAACAATAAATGACCCTTTGGTTTAAGTTTACTACCAATAATGCGCTTCTTCTGGTCCATTTTGTCTGCCTGCAGCTTAACAAAACGCTCCTTTGCGTAATCCAACTCTTTGATGGATGACACCATTTTTTTGGCTATTTCTTGTTGATAAATGATTCTTTTCTTTTGATTTGTCTGTCGGGGGAGAAATACATTAATATGATGGTTTATTAATAACAATCAATACTTACACCTAACGGAGTGGGACGTCCATCCATGTAAGAATAATCCGGAAGGTTCGTCAGTGGACCAAAGGAATTTGGGTTTCCGGGCAGACCATGGTCCTCACGCCAATGTTGATCGGACAATGATGGGGTGGTCGATACACTTCTCGACAAAACTAAAGAAAAATAAAGTTTTATTTTTCAGTTTAATAAAAAAACAAGCAGTTTACTTTTCCTTTTTCAACAATAAATGACCCTTTGGTTTAAGTTTACTACCAATAATGCGCTTCTTCTGGTCCATTTTGTCTGCCTGCAGCTTAACAAAACGCTCCTTTGCGTAATCCAACTCTTTGATGGATGACACCATTTTTTTGGCTATTTCTTGTTGATAAATGATTCTTTTCTTTTGATTTGTCTGTCGGGGGAGAAATACATTAATATGATGGTTTATTAATAACAATCAATACTTACACCTAACGGAGTGGGACGTCCATCCATGTAAGAATAATCCGGAAGGTTCGTCAGTGGACCAAAGGAATTTGGGTTTCCGGGCAGACCATGGTCCTCACGCCAATGTTGATCGGACAATGATGGGGTGGTCGATACACTTCTCGACAAAACTAAAGAAAAATAAAGTCATTTGACAATATTCAACTGCAAAGTACTAACATGAAGTGTTACCTCCTCTGCTCGCGACTAATTTGTAGATGTTAAGAAGTAGTTTCGACATTTTAAGCAAATATGTTAATATAGTATTGACTATGAGATGTATAATTCAGCCAAAAGAATGATAGAAATAATCTCGCATAACCAAAAAACTTTTATAAATTGACAATCAGCTGTTTGCGTAATTTTAGTAATGCCAAACTTGGGTACTGAACTTTGGTTTCAGAATAAAAATTCTTGGCGATTGCATAATGATTTTTATGCCGTTTCATTGGGACCACCAGATTTTTTTATTTATTATTTTAATTATGGTTACGGACATGAACAATGTTTCCCCTGTTGTAGATACAAATTATTTTTGGTGATTTATAGTCTTTAGATGATGAGGATTACGATGAAGGTAGTAATTCCTCCAAAATAGATAGATAGATATTTATTTGAAAGCAAAATTCCTAAAATGACGTAAAACAACTGTGGCAGTGTGTGTAAATCTGAAAAAAATATCGAGATCTGCAAAAAGTGATCCGAATCAAAAAAATACATTGTCATAACATAAATCTTTTCCCAAATGAATATAAACGGGCTTTTAACCTATAATAATGGAATACAGAGATATATAACTTTCCAATGGAAAGGCGGCTGCCTACAAGCTGTTTTCCCGTAAAATTCATGAAGTCACGCATATATGCTCATTTCTTTTCTAGGATATGTGAGTTCATGAATTGGACTTTAATACAAGAATTCGCTATTCCGATAACTGTATTTCACTATTTTTTTTATTTTAATCGAAGCCTCAACAAAAACCAAATAAGTTCAATACTTAACACAAAACAATTGAACAGCGCGATGCCCATAAAACCAAAAGGAATGTTGGCCGGCCATTAGCAACATGCTTTTTTGTACCTCACACGTATTCACAGACGGGGGTTGAAATTACAAAAACAACAATGTAACCAAATGGGTTTTGGAGGGATAGACGTACGAAAGATATCCATCTCTTTTATTCATTCATCTCTGGTTTTTAACTTGTGTTCTTGCCAGAGACAAATGATACTGAGACCCCAACTCACAATCCTCTTGCCGCTGGCCACCTCAGTTTTTTTTCAAATTCGCCATTTTGTTTTCCTATCGGTGTTGTGTCAATTAGAATCCGTGTGAGCATCAACAAAAAAAAGCAAACCAAAAAAAATGTGGTGAATTTCTTTTGACAGAAGTCGATTGACATACATGTCAAAAAATGAAAACAAATTGTGATTTGATTGCAACAAATTGTATAAAATGTAAGTATTTGCTTATTTCAAGTGTTTTAATTAATTAATAAATACATTTATCTTGTAGCCTTGGAAGAAGCCGATGTTGGGGTGTATAGTGACTCTACGAAACATATTGAATCGCATAGCAGACGACAATTTATCCCAGATGACTACAAATGATATCAATCGGAATCGATGTAAGTAAGCCGTATTTTTCAATAAATTGTTTTATGTTTATTTACTATTCTACCTTTTAGGTTTGTTAAATCCAAAATCAATGAAGCTCGCAAATATTGAGGAACATACTCAATCATTTCATAGCTAAGTTTTCATCATAGGACGTCAAGAATGCAAAAATTCACTTTGCAAATACTGGGAATGCAACAAGGAGCTTATACGTTTAACAACTACGAAGGTAAGTTGCATAGTGCTTTGCAATTATCAATATACAAACTTCAATAACATTGTGTATTGCAGGTACAATTAGTTAAAATTACTAGAAGTGTACGTCATACATATGGATAACAACATTTCTATTGAATTTCGCAGCAAGGAATGTCTGAAATACCAACAACTTCCAATTATAATGACAATGAGATGCATCAATAACCAAAACCAATTCATTTCTTTCATTTAATTCTAGGTATCCACATTAACGCAGAAAGCCAATAAGGGTTGGAAAATCGATTGAAGAACTTAGATAAGTATTGCTATTGCATTGAACGTTTAGCAGATTATGGCAATCATATAACATTATATTTTCAGATAATTTACCTCAAGATGTTCGTTTTTGGCGCATTGGTTCAAAGAGAAAATACGAAATTTATGACTAAGACATGATATTAGAAAAAAACAATGTGATTTATTGATGACATTTATTACAATAATTAAAAAACTACACTTTCACGCTTGTCTCTAGAGAACCGTCTTAGCTATCACGAAGTATTTGGTATCCATGAATTCCTCTATCTATCCTCTACAGAATGGTATAATTTTTTTTTGAATTAGTATATTAAATTTAAAATTTTGTATTTCCAGATGCATTACGAACTCTGTCATTTTCACTTCGCGCAAGAAACTGAAGTCAAAACTTGTTTAGTATAGAAAAATTTTAAAATAACGAGATAAATGTAAAACAATATATACCAATTCGTGGAGCACAGGTAGAGGAATTCAGGGATACCAAATACTAGGGGGTAGCTTACTTGGATTTCTAGGAGCAGGTGAAAATAGATAATTTCTTCACTAAGTTAGAGTGGAGTTGGGAAAATTGATGAAAAAATGAATTTATTGACACCTTTTTCTACGAACCTGGGCAAGCAACACCGTAATATTTGGTATCTTTAAGTTCGTCTGATTGCGCTGCACAAGATAAAATACATTGTACAGAGGCAATCATTAAACTCACAACTTTGGCACTTCGAAATTCATTATCAAACCGTTTTTTTTTTTTGCGAAAAAAAAGAAGGCAATTTGTGCTTCCAAATTTTTAATTAAATCACTAAACACTTCACGTTCTCTGCTTTTCAATACGGTGAACTGCAGTTAATTATTTGCTAAAATCACGATTGCTAATATAATAATTATGGTTAAATAAATTGTTTATTGACTCACCTAGCATCGTCGGCTGGGGCTTTGAAAGTACTATTTCTTGAATTCCACCACAGCACACAATTCAGAGTCCTTTTCCGTTTTTTTTGTGAGAGGCTGTCCGTCGTTCATTTTCCTAAAATAAAGATGAATTATTCAAACAATTGATTGAATATTTTACTAATAATTTGTTTATATTTGCACACTACTTACGTCTGAAAATCCCACGTAAATAACAAATTTGACAAGTGGTTTGACAAGTGGGTGAAATTATGTATCCACCATGGTGAGCTGTCGAAATTCAGATTTTTTTCTAAAGAGTTCAACACGAAAGTCGTGAATAAGTATAATTTCTCAATATTTAATTGTTCATATTAATATTTTTTTCCGCTTTTTTTCACTAAAAATGGTTTTTATATGTTTACAATTCTTTAGCATTGTTTATTATTCTTATATTGGCAACAAAAAAATACAATTATTCCTAAAATAAATCACTGTCTACACAAACTTTAGTTGTGACGAATAATTTCAAATTTAACGGATAAAATTCTACGAACGCTGTCAACAACTTTGCCCACGGCGGAAGTGGCATATGCAAGGTGCGAGTGTGTTGGTGAGTCGGAATTTTTGAAGTTACGTGACATTTGTCAATACGAATTTCTATATAACAATACAAGCGCACTTAGCATTTGCCACCCCATAAAAATATAGCTTGTAGGCTAAGTAACGGGAAATCGGTCGGAGTTGGTGGTCTCAGTATTGTCCAGAGATGAATGAATAAAAGAGATGGATATCTTTCGTACGTCTATCCCTCCAAAACCCATTTGTTTACATTGTTGTTTTTGTAATTTCAACCCTCGTCTGTGAATACGTGTGAGCCACCAAACAAAATTCAGTGTGGTGAGTTCTTTTGCTGTCAATCGAATCGTGGCTGTCTAGTATATTTAAGTTCATTATTATTATCAATTTGTTATTTTTCATAGTTCTCATACTCATAGGTAATAATTCACACAGGCAAAAATGTAATCCTCAAGTGAGTATTTCAAATCAAATTTAAAATCACGTAGATCCTATATTGAACTAGTATTCGTAGAACAAAATTACAAGAATCGTTTCCCACACCAGATTGGACTAATCTGAAGCTGAAACCCCCAAATCGGAGAAGATTGTGAGTAGGTATTAATGTAAATATTTAAAAACAAGCAATCCAGGTAATTCTTTTCAGAAAGGATAATATAATGAAAATCGTGAGCAGGACATCGTATACCTTTGGAAATTGAACCCTAGTAAATCTGAGTGACCTAATAGTTCTTACTTTGGCAGTTCAATAAAAGCCACTTATTTAGTTTGTCGCCATTTAGAATTCTCGTTCCAATTTATAGAATTATGTTTTACTGTTGCTGCATGATTGTGAATTGTGTTACTTTTATTTAAAAACGTTAATCCATACAAATAAGGTTCTACAAATACATTTCCACACCACCTATGAGGTATGTATATGGTGCGTTACCGATTTTTTTTCCTTGGGTGTTCGGTTCCCCATTTACAATTATCGAATTGCTTAAATGAAGTAAATAATAAACTCGACGAAGGCTCTGCGCTATCAAGGGTAGGTAAAGCTCACAGTTATGACTTTCATAGCACTTTCTATAGAGCCAACCACAGACATATGCAAAACTGTTTTCTTTCAAATCGGCATCTCTTTGGACTTGCATAATAGCATTTTGCCGGCTCCGTGTCGTGGTCAAAAGCATCTCCCAATGTCAGTGAGATATTTGGTATTGCAGTTTGTATCAACCGATGTCTTTTTTGGGACGCAAACATGACAACGGAGAAGTGGTTGTCGCAAACTCGGTCGGTTTTGTTGAAAGTTTGCAGATTTAATTGTTTACGCCATATCTCCATACTAATAAATCAAAGCATTACTTGCACATATATATTAAAATTATAAAATTATGTAAAAGAGTGTTGTGTTTATTGTTCTTAACCTAAGCTAAGTTGTATGTTACAAATTACTTTTTAAATATCTCTTTTGTATATTATTTCTTTATTTTTCTTATACTTAACATGTACTTTAATTTAAAACAAGGGAAATTACTTCTAGCTTATTTTATAAAGGTATAAAATTCATCTTTATTTCGCTTACAACTAAGTTTTCTTACAAAAACTAAATAAACTCGAAAGGAGCATACTATGCCGAATTTAACTATACCCCATTGCAGTACAATTATATATGTTCACCTTATCGTTTAACCCGTGCTCGTGCTTTGCCCGTTTTAGCTACAAAAAGGAAAAAAAAAACTTTAATACTACTCAGTATTCTGCACAATGACCCGCTCGCAATTAGAATTACTTATGTTGTTTTCGATTAAAGAAACACATTTTTTTCAATAGAAGTACTTTTTCTATATTCTTCAAGTTTCAATGAAGAAAAAGAGCTGTAACATGTCAATTCTTAACACAGGCAGAAAAGTCCGAGATTATTTTAAAGATTTACCCTGAACTCACGGACCCACCTTTGGTAATTGTCGATTGTTTTGTTAGAAACAACTTTTACGCTGTGATCCGAAAATATGAAATTAACATGCAAATGTTATTGCATTAACAATAACACGACGAAATCTTATTTTGGCAGCTATATAATACGATTCACATTGTAAAGTATAGAGACAGAAGAGATTGAACAACCAATAAATAGTATAATAACGTCCTTATCACTTCCCTTTTATAATAAAATATAGAAAAACAAAACCAAATGTCTGCGACCCCAACCTCACCATCTACAGAAAATGATGGTTGGAAGATTTTGTCAAATTTAAAAGAAATTAGTTTTGCTTTTTAGGACCATTAAAACTGAATTGTCTTGCCCAATGTTTCTTTTTGCAGGTAGATGATGAATTATGAAACCAATTTGTTAAACAAAAAGTTGAGAAATCAAACAAAATTGGTTAGAAAAACATTTTTTTTTTGTACGTAAGATATTTGGGGGTACATACGTATAATCTTTTTCTAACTACCTTTTTTTGACAAATTGGTTTTATATATCATTAGCTTAATGCAAAGACAATCATTGTGCAAAACTATTCAGTTTAATTGGTCTAAAAAAAGTTAAACAATTTTTTTTCTGTTTTCATTATATGTATGGCGGGCTTAGCCAGTAGCTCTCACATATATTTACGGAAAACAAAATTGCGCTTTGCAAAGTAATTGTTTGTTTAGATTGTTGTTGCTTGTGTACTGTTTATAAAACATAAATACAATTATCTATTAGATATCAAACCAAAATAGGTAGCTTACTTTAAATTACTAGGACAGTAAGTGTGCACATAAGTTCTGCATCCCATCACACATTTTGAGTCCATCCTGTTATGGTCATAAAATACCTGTAATGATATCTCATTTAATATTAGAACTAATGTAACAAATTTTGACTCACTATGTGCTTTCAAGTATAGTATAATTTTGTATCCTCCTTTCGGTATATTAAAAAGCTGAAATAAAAACAATCGGAATCAAAATAGAGTTTTATTTTTATCTGGCCGAATGTCATAAAACAGAATAATTTTGTATTCACCATATGGTGACACATTCTCTTTTAGATAGGTCTGTTCGTTAGATATACGATTTTTCGGTTACCTCCAGAATGACCCCATTGTATTAATCCCACTGGAAGAAACAACTGGTTTTATATGTGAATTTTATATGTAAAATTATTTATTGGCAATATTTAATTTTATACACTAATGAATTTTTATATTTTAAAGAGCGGTTAGTACTAGGGTTCAAATTATAAAAACTTTGATAAGAAACATTACGAAAGCATTATCTTACGTATAAATTGCGATATGTACTTGGCAATTATCTGTTGTTTTTTTTTAATAAAAAAAAAGTTATAATTTAATTATATGTGCAGTACCAAAATGTAGAAAACAAAGTATTGAGGTTTTGAAATAATAAACAACAAAAAACATTTCATGCCGAATTATAGCAGCCTTGAGCGATTTTTACGTGATTAAAATATTAATCATTTTGCATTTAAAATTTAGTCTGCTTGTTTTGTATTTTACAAGAAAAATTTTTTCATTCCTCTGTTAATAAAAATGGAATTTGCATTGTTATTCGTAACTTGTATTAATCATGCTTGATAAAAGGCAGTGTAAAAGTGAGAAATGTATAAATTATTATATTCACTGCAAGCAAATTAACAGTCAACCGTCAAAATTCAAATTTTGCTAGTGAACATGCCCAAACCAGTTTTCCAGGATATTTGAAAATTTTATGAATTTCGGTGGTGAATTCACCAATTTTCCGCCATCTTCTGAGTGAATTCACGAACTCACTTATACTAGCATAGAAATGAGAATGTATGCGTGACTTCATGAATTTTTCGGGAAAACAGCTTGTAGGCAGCCGCCTTTCCACTGGAAAGATATATATCTCTGTATTCCATTATCTTTGGTATTGTCTCTGGTCTCAGTATTGTCTCTGGTTCTTGCGTTTTGTGTTACAATTAACTAGGCCGCCACATGAAGTAAATCAAATAAATATTAAAATCCAGTTCGCAATGGCACTAGTGGATACCGGCCTTAGAGGCCGCCTTAATCCAGGTAAAAATATACCATTCCCCCAAATGGAAAAACCCCAAATCCTTGGGTGCTTTAGTATCAATACAAATCGCGACTACGAGCCGTCAGCAGAAAATTTCCGCTATTTTCGCATGCCACAGAAGTTTCCACTGGACCTGAACGAAGGTTACGGCATGGCGAAATCTAAGCAGGAGGTACAAGAAGAACGGATTGACAATTTGCTGCAATTCATTTACCACCATCAAGATGAACTATTACCTAGAACAGATATTCCCAATCCGAGAGGTATTGGCGATTTCGATTTTATCTGTTTTCGTGGACTGCTCCGTCTCCTCATGTGTACTCCCTACGAATCACGTGAAGACTGGTGTATTCACGCCACAAGATTCAAGGGTAATATCTATCTCAGTCAAAAGGAAACCGACCAAAAGCTGCTAAATGAAAACCAGAAGAAGTTCTGTGCATACGGTTTTAAATTCGAACAATTCTGTATGACAACTAATCCCACGATAGAACCAAATACTGGAGTTCCGGTTGATGAATGTGAAGAGTTCTATTGTATGTATAAAACTAAGTTGCAGGGCATGGAGCTGTTATTTGGTGCTGAGGTGGATGGTGTGATGAGTAATACTGCCTGCCAAAATGTGGAGAGCAAGGAGGTGCTCAATACATTGAAATTGGTCAAGCTTAAGTGCTCCCTAAGGCCGAATAATAAACGGCAGCAGGAAAACTTTTACAGATTTAAATGCAGAAACTGGTGGTGTCAGAGCTTTCTCGTTGGAATTCAAGATCTTATGGTTGGATATCGTAATGACAAGGGACTAGTGGATGAAATAAAACACATGGAAGTTCGGTCGCTACCAAAACTAGCAACGGTAGGATTAACTAATCGGATCGATTTTTACATCTACATATTTTTTTCTCTCAGAACTACTGGACACCATCGCAATGTGCAGATTTTTTGGTAAGATTCCTGCAAATGGTTAAGAATATGATGAGGGATGTCAATTGTCCGCACACTGTTTACGAATTTTACTTTGATCCCCGATCTAAAGTGGTCAGCTATAGAGTGTATGTAGGTAAGTCACTACACACCATTTTACCTGATTGGTATGTCACAATGATACAGCAGCGGTTTGCCAGTACGGACTAACTAGAACTATTTCCAATGTGTAAAATGAGACAGTGGTGAAATGACAATGAATGAAATATTTTTCAGTTTAATAAAAAAAACAAGCAGTTTACTTTTCCTTTTTCAACAATAAATGATCCTTTGGTTTAAGTTTACTACCAATAATGCGCTTCTTCTGGTCCATTTTGTCTGCCTGCAGCTTAACAAAACGCTTCTTTGCGTAATCCAACTCTTTGATGGATGACACCATTTTTTTGGCTATTTCTTGTTGATAAATGATTCTTTTCTTTTGATTTGTCTGTCGGGGGAGAAATACATTAATATGATGGTTTATTAATAACAATCAATACTTACACCTAACGGAGTGGGACGTCCATCCATGTAAGAATTATCCGGAAGGTTCGTCAGCGGACCAAAGGAATTTGGGTTTCCGGGCAGACCATGGTCCTCACGCCAATGTTGATCGGACAATGATGGGGTGGTCGATACACTTCTCGACAAAACTAAAGAAAAATAAAGTTTTATTTTTCAGTTTAATAAAAAAACAAGCAGTTTACTTTTCCTTTTTCAACAATAAATGACCCTTTGGTTTAAGTTTACTACCAATAATGCGCTTCTTCTGGTCCATTTTGTCTGCCTGCAGCTTAACAAAACGCTCCTTTGCGTAATCCAACTCTTTGATGGATGACACCATTTTTTTGGCTATTTCTTGTTGATAAATGATTCTTTTCTTTTGATTTGTCTGTCGGGGGAGAAATACATTAATATGATGGTTTATTAATAACAATCAATACTTACACCTAACGGAGTGGGACGTCCATCCATGTAAGAATAATCCGGAAGGTTCGTCAGTGGACCAAAGGAATTTGGGTTTCCGGGCAGACCATGGTCCTCACGCCAATGTTGATCGGCCAATGATGGGGTGGTCGATACACTTCTTGACAAAACTAAAGAAAAATAAAGTCATTTGACAATATTCAACTGCAAAGTACTAACATGAAGTGTTACCTCCTCTGCTCGCGACTAATTTGTAGATGTTAAGAAGTAGTTTCGACATTTTAAGCAAATATGTTAATATAGTATTGACTATGAGATGTATAATTCAGCCAAAAGAATGATAGAGATAATCTCGCATAACCAAAAAACTTTTATAAATTGACAATCAGCTGTTTGCGTAATTTTAGTAATGCCAAACTTGGGTACTGAACTTTGGTTTCAGAATAAAAATTCTTGGCGATTGCATAATGATTTTTATGCCGTTTCATTGGGACCACCAGATTTTTTTATTTATTATTTTAATTATGGTTACGGACATGAACAATGTTTCCCCTGTTGTAGATACAAATTAGTTTTGGTGATTTATAGTCTTTAGATGATGAGGATTACGATGAAGGTAGTAATTCCTCCAAAATAGATAGATAGATATTTATTTGAAAGCAAAATTCCTAAAATGACGTAAAACAACTGTGGCAGTGTGTGTAAATCTGAAAAAAATATCGAGATCTGCAAAAAGTGATCCGAATCAAAAAAATACATTGTCATAACATAAATCTTTTCCCAAATGAATATAAACGGGCTTTTAACCTAAGATAATGGAATACAGAGATATATAACTTTCCAATGGAAAGGCGGCTGCCTACAAGCTGTTTTCCCGTAAAATTCATGAAGTCACGCATATATGCTCATTTCTTTTCTAGGATATGTGAGTTCATGAATTGGACTTTAATACAAGAATTCGCTATTCCGATAACTGTATTTCACTATTTTTTTTATTTTAATCGAAGCCTCAACAAAAACCAAATAAGTTCAATACTTAACACAAAACAATTGAACAGCGCGATGCCCATAAAACCAAAAGGAATGTTGGCCGGCCATTAGCAACATGCTTTTTTGTACCTCACACGTATTCACAGACGGGGGTTGAAATTACAAAAACAACAATGTAACCAAATGGGTTTTGGAGGGATAGACGTACGAAAGATATCCATCTCTTTTATTCATTCATCTCTGGTTTTTAACTTGTGTTCTTGCCAGAGACAAATGATACTGAGACCCCCAACTCACAATCCTCTTGCCGCTGGCCACCTCAGTTTTTTTTCAAATTCGCCATTTTGTTTTCCTATCGGTGTTGTGTCAATTAGAATCCGTGTGAGCATCAACAAAAAAAAGCAAACCAAAAAAAATGTGGTGAATTTCTTTTGACAGAAGTCGATTGACATACATGTCAAAAAATGAAAACAAATTGTGATTTGATTGCAACAAATTGTATAAAATGTAAGTTTTTGCTTATTTCAAGTGTTTTAATTAATTAATAAATACATTTATCTTGTAGCCTTGGAAGAAGCCGATGTTGGGGTGTATGGTGACTCTACGAAACATATTGAATCGCATAGCAGACGACAATTTATCCCAGATGACTACAAATGATATCAATCGGAATCGATGTAAGTAAGCCGTATTTTTCAATAAATTGTTTTATGTTTATTTACTATTCTACCTTTTAGGTTTGTTAAATCCAAAATCAATGAAGCTCGCAAATATTGAGGAACATACTCAATCATTTCATAGCTAAGTTTTCATCATAGGACGTCAAGAATGCAAAAATTAACTTTGCAAATACTGGGAATGCAACAAGGAGCTTATACGTTTAACAACTACGAAGGTAAGTTGCATAGTGCTTTGCAATTATCAATATACAAACAATAACATTGTGTATTGCAGGTACAATTAGTTAAAATTACTAGAAGTGTACGTCATACATATGGATAACAACATTTCTATTGAATTTCGCAGCAAGGAATGTCTGAAATACCAACAACTTCCAATTATAATGACAATGAGATGCATCAATAACCAAAACCAATTCATTTCTTTCATTTAATTCTAGGTATCCACATTAACGCAGAAAGCCAATAAGGGTTGGAAAATCGATTGAAGAACTTAGATAAGTATTGCTATTGCATTGAACGTTTAGCAGATTATGGCAATCATATAACATTATATTTTCAGATAATTTACCTCAAGATGTTCGTTTTTGGCGCATTGGTTCAAAGAGAAAATACGAAATTTATGACTAAGACATGATATTAGAAAAAAACAATGTGATTTATTGATGACATTTATTACAATAATTAAAAAACTACACTTTCACGCTTGTCTCTAGAGAACCGTCTTAGCTATCACGAAGTATTTGGTATCCATGAATTCCTCTATCTATCCTCTACAGAATGGTATAATTTTTTTTTGAATTAGTATATTAAATTTAAAATTTTGTATTTCCAGATGCATTACGAACTCTGTCATTTTCACTTCGCGCAAGAAACTGAAGTCAAAACTTGTTTAGTATAGAAAAATTTTAAAATAACGAGATAAATGTAAAACAATATATACCAATTCGTGGAGCACAGGTAGAGGAATTCAGGGATACCAAATACTAGGGGGTAGCTTACTTGGATTTCTAGGAGCAGGTGAAAATAGATAATTTCTTCACTAAGTTAGAGTGGAGTTGGGAAAATTGATGAAAAAATGAATTTATTGACACCTTTTTCTAGGAACCTGGGCAAGCAACACCGTAATATTTGGTATCTTTAAGTTCGTCTGATTGCGCTGCACAAGATAAAATACATTGTACAGAGGCAATCATTAAACTCACAACTTTGGCACTTCGAAATTCATTATCAAACCGTTTTTTTTTTTTGCGAAAAAAAAGAAGGCAATTTGTGCTTCCAAATTTTTAATTAAATCACTAAACACTTCACGTTCTCTGCTTTTCAATACGGTGAACTGCAGTTAATTATTTGCTAAAATCACGATTGCTAATATAATAATTATGGTTAAATAAATTGTTTATTGACTCACCTAGCATCGTCGGCTGGGGCTTTGAAAGTACTATTTCTTGAATTCCACCACAGCACACAATTCAGAGTCCTTTTCCGTTTTTTTTTGTGAGAGGCTGTCCGTCGTTCATTTTCCTAAAATAAAGATGAATTATTCAAACAATTGATTGAATATTTTACTAATAATTTGTTTATATTTGCACACTACTTACGTCTGAAAATCCCACGTAAATAACAAATTTGACAAGTGGTTTGACAAGTGGGTGAAATTATGTATCCACCATGGTGAGCTGTCGAAATTCAGCTTTTTTTCTAAAGAGTTCAACACGAAAGTCGTGAATAAGTATAATTTCTCAATATTTCATTGTTCATATTAATATTTTTTTCCGCTTTTTTTCACTAAAAATGGTTTTTATATGTTTACAATTCTTTAGCATTGTTTATTATTCTTATATTGGCAACAAAAAAATACAATTATTCCTAAAATAAATCACTGTCTACACAAACTTTAGTTGTGACGAATAATTTCAAATTTAACGGATAAAATTCTACGAACGCTGTCAACAACTTTGCCCACGGCGGAAGTGGCATATGCAAGGTGCGAGTGTGTTGGTGAGTCGGAATTTTTGAAGTTACGTGACATTTGTCAATACGAATTTCTATATAACAATACAAGCGCACTTAGCATTTGCCACCCCATAAAAATATAGCTTGTAGGCTAAGTAACGGGAAATCGGTCGGAGTTGGTGGTCTCAGTATTGTCCAGAGATGAATGAATAAAAGAGATGGATATCTTTCGTACGTCTATCCCTCCAAAACCCATTTGTTTACATTGTTGTTTTTGTAATTTCAACCCTCGTCTGTGAATACGTGTGAGCCACCAAACAAAATTCAGTGTGGTGAGTTCTTTTGCTGTCAATCGAATCGTGGCTGTCTAGTATATTTAAGTTCATTATTATTATCAATTTGTTATTTTTCATAGTTCTCATACTCATAGGTAATAATTCACACAGGCAAAAATGTAATCCTCAAGTGAGTATTTCAAATCAAATTTAAAATCACGTAGATCCTATATTGAACTAGTATTCGTAGAACAAAATTACAAGAATCGTTTCCCACACCAGATTGGACTAATCTGAAGCTGAAACCCCCAAATCGGAGAAGATTGTGAGTAGGTATTAATGTAAATATTTAAAAACAAGCAATCCAGGTAATTCTTTTCAGAAAGGATAATATAATGAAAATCGTGAGCAGGACATCGTATACCTTTGGAAATTGAACCCTAGTAAATCTGAGTGACCTAATAGTTCTTACTTTGGCAGTTCAATAAAAGCCACTTATTTAGTTTGTCGCCATTTAGAATTCTCGTTCCAATTTATAGAATTATGTTTTACTGTTGCTGCATGATTGTGAATTGTGTTACTTTTATTTAAAAACGTTAATCCATACAAATAAGGTTCTACAAATACAAGTAAATTACAATTATCGAATTGCTTAAATGAAGTAAATAATAAACTCGACGAAGGCTCTGCGCTATCAAGGGTAGGTAAAGGTAGCTCACAGTTATGACTTTCATAGCACTTTCTATAGAGCCAACCACAGACATAAGCAAAACTGTTTTCTTTCAAATCGGCATCTCTTTGGACTTGCATAATAGCATTTTGCCGGCTCCGTGTCGTGGTCAAAAGCATCTCCCAATGTCAGTGAGATATTTGGTATTGCAGTTTGTATCAACCGATGTCTTTTTTGGGACGCAAACATGTCAACGGAGAAGTGGTTGTCGCAAACTCGGTCGGTTTTGTTGAAAGTTTGCAGATTTAATTGTTTACGCCATATCTCCATACTAATAAATCAAAGCATTACTTGCACATATATATTAAAATTATGTAAAAGAGTGTTGTGTTTATTGTTCTTAACCTAAGCTAAGTTGTATGTTACAAATTTCTTTTTAAATATCTCTTTTGTATATTATTTCTTTATTTTTCTTATACTTAACATGTACTTTAATTTAAAACAAGGGAAATTACTTCTAGCTCATTTTATAAAGGTATAAAATTCATCTTTATTTCGCTTACAACTAAGTTTTCTTACAAAAACTAAATAAACTCGAAAGGAGCATACTATGCCGAATTTAACTATACCCCATTGCAGTACAATTATATATGTTCACCTTATCGTTTAACCCGTGCTCGTGCTTTGCCCGTTTTAGCTACAAAAAGGAAAAAAAAAACTTTAATACTACTCAGTATTCTGCACAATGACCCGCTCGCAATTAGAATTACTTATGTTGTTTTCGATTAAAGAAACACATTTTTTTCAATAGAAGTACTTTTTCTATATTCTTCAAGTTTCAATGAAGAAAAAGAGCTGTAACATGTCAATTCTTAACACAGGCAGAAAAGTCCGAGATTATTTTAAAGATTTACCCTGAACTCACGGACCCACCTTTGGTAATTGTCGATTGTTTTGTTAGAAACAACTTTTACGCTGTGATCCGAAAATATGAAATTAACATGCAAATGTTATTGCATTAACAATAACACGACGAAATCTTATTTTGGCAGCTATATAATACGATTCACATTGTAAAGTATAGAGACAGAAGAGATTGAACAACCAATAAATAGTATAATAACGTCCTTATCACTTCCCTTTTATAATAAAATATAGAAAAACAAAACCAAATGTCTGCGACCCCAACCTCACCATCTACAGAAAATGATGGTTGGAAGATTTTGTCAAATTTAAAAGAAATTAGTTTTGCTTTTTAGGACCATTAAAACTGAATTGTCTTGCCCAATGTTTCTTTTTGCAGGTAGATGATGAATTATGAAACCAATTTGTTAAACAAAAAGTTGAGAAATCAAACAAAATTGGTTAGAAAAACATTTTTTTTTTGTACGTAAGATATTTGGGGGTACATACGTATAATCTTTTTCTAACTACCTTTTTTTGACAAATTGGTTTTATATATCATTAGCTTAATGCAAAGACAATCATTGTGCAAAACTATTCAGTTTAATTGGTCTAAAAAAAGTTAAACAATTTTTTTTCTGTTTTCATTATATGTATGGCGGGCTTAGCCAGTAGCTCTCACATATATTTACGGAAAACAAAATTGCGCTTTGCAAAGTAATTGTTTGTTTAGATTGTTGTTGCTTGTGTACTGTTTATAAAACATAAATACAATTATCTATTAGATATCAAACCAAAATAGGTAGCTTACTTTAAATTACTAGGACAGTAAGTGTGCACATAAGTTCTGCATCCCATCACACATTTTGAGTCCATCCTGTTATGGTCATAAAATACCTGTAATGATATCTCATTTAATATTAGAACTAATGTAACAAATTTTGACTCACTATGTGCTTTCAAGTATAGTATAATTTTGTATCCTCCTTTCGGTATATTAAAAAGCTGAAATAAAAACAATCGGAATCAAAATAGAGTTTTAATTTTATCTGGCCGAATGTCATAAAACAGAATAATTTTGTATTCACCATATGGTGACACATTCTCTTTTAGATAGGTCTGTTCGTTAGATATACGATTTTTCGGTTACCTCCAGAATGACCCCATTGTATTAATCCCACTGGAAGAAACAACTGGTTTTATATGTGAATTTTATATGTAAAATTATTTATTGGCAATATTTAATTTTATACACTAATGAATTTTTATATTTTAAAGAGCGGTTAGTACTAGGGTTCAAATTATAAAAACTTTGATAAGAAACATTACGAAAGCATTATCTTACGTATAAATTGCGATATGTACTTGGCAATTATCTGTTGTTTTTTTTTAATAAAAAAAAAGTTATAATTTAATTATATGTGCAGTACCAAAATGTAGAAAACAAAGTATTGAGGTTTTGAAATAATAAACAACAAAAAACATTTCATGCCGAATTATAGCAGCCTTGAGCGATTTTTACGTGATTAAAATATTAATCATTTTGCATTTAAAATTTAGTCTGCTTGTTTTGTATTTTACAAGAGAAATTTTTTCATTCCTCTGTTAATAAAAATGGAATTTGCATTGTTATTCGTAACTTGTATTAATCATGCTTGATAAAAGGCAGTGTAAAAGTGAGAAATGTATAAATTATTATATTCACTGCAAGCAAATTAACAGTCAACCGTCAAAATTCAAATTTTGCTAGTGAACATGCCCAAACCAGTTTTCCAGGATATTTGAAAATTTTATGAATTTCGGTGGTGAATTCACCAATTTTCCGCCATCTTCTGAGTGAATTCACGAACTCACTTATACTAGCATAGAAATGAGAATGTATGCGTGACTTCATGAATTTTTCGGGAAAACAGCTTGTAGGCAGCCGCCTTTCCACTGGAAAGATATATATCTCTGTATTCCATTATCTTTGGTATTGTCTCTGGTCTCAGTATTGTCTCTGGTTCTTGCGTTTTGTGTTACAATTAACTAGGCCGCCACATGAAGTAAATCAAATAAATATTAAAATCCAGTTCGCAATGGCACTAGTGGATACCGGCCTTAGAGGCCGCCTTAATCCAGGTAAAAATATACCATTCCCCCAAATGGAAAAACCCCAAATCCTTGGGTGCTTTAGTATCAATACAAATCGCGACTACGAGCCGTCAGCAGAAAATTTCCGCTATTTTCGCATGCCACAGAAGTTTCCACTGGACCTGAACGAAGGTTACGGCATGGCGAAATCTAAGCAGGAGGTACAAGAAGAACGGATTGACAATTTGCTGCAATTCATTTACCACCATCAAGATGAACTATTACCTAGAACAGATATTCCCAATCCGAGAGGTATTGGCGATTTCGATTTTATCTGTTTTCGTGGACTGCTCCGTCTCCTCATGTGTACTCCCTACGAATCACGTGAAGACTGGTGTATTCACGCCACAAGATTCAAGGGTAATATCTATCTCAGTCAAAAGGAAACCGACCAAAAGCTGCTAAATGAAAACCAGAAGAAGTTCTGTGCATACGGTTTTAAATTCGAACAATTCTGTATGACAACTAATCCCACGATAGAACCAAATACTGGAGTTCCGGTTGATGAATGTGAAGAGTTCTATTGTATGTATAAAACTAAGTTGCAGGGCATGGAGCTGTTATTTGGTGCTGAGGTGGATGGTGTGATGAGTAATACTGCCTGCCAAAATGTGGAGAGCAAGGAGGTGCTCAATACATTGAAATTGGTCGAGCTTAAGTGCTCCCTAAGGCCGAATAATAAACGGCAGCAGGAAAACTTTTACAGATTTAAATGCAGAAACTGGTGGTGTCAGAGCTTTCTCGTTGGAATTCAAGATCTTATGGTTGGATATCGTAATGACAAGGGACTAGTGGATGAAATAAAACACATGGAAGTTCGGTCGCTACCAAAACTAGCAACGGTAGGATTAACTAATCGGATCGATTTTTACATCTACATATTTTTTTCTCTCAGAACTACTGGACACCATCGCAATGTGCAGATTTTTTGGTAAGATTCCTGCAAATGGTTAAGAATATGATGAGGGATGTCAATTGTCCGCACACTGTTTACGAATTTTACTTTGATCCCCGATCTAAAGTGGTCAGCTATAGAGTGTATGTAGGTAAGTCACTACACACCATTTTACCTGATTGGTATGTCACAATGATACAGCAGCGGTTTGCCAGTACGGACTAACTAGAACTATTTCCAATGTGTAAAATGAGACAGTGGTGAAATGACAATGAATGAAATATTTTTCAGTTTAATAAAAAAAACAAGCAGTTTACTTTTCCTTTTTCAACAATAAATGATCCTTTGGTTTAAGTTTACTACCAATAATGCGCTTCTTCTGGTCCATTTTGTCTGCCTGCAGCTTAACAAAACGCTTCTTTGCGTAATCCAACTCTTTCATGGATGACACCATTTTTTTGGCTATTTCTTGTTGATAAATGATTCTTTTCTTTTGATTTGTCTGTCGGGGGAGAAATACATTAATATGATGGTTTATTAATAACAATCAATACTTACACCTAACGGAGTGGGACGTCCATCCATGTAAGAATTATCCGGAAGGTTCGTCAGCGGACCAAAGGAATTTGGGTTTCCGGGCAGACCATGGTCCTCACGCCAATGTTGATCGGACAATGATGGGGTGGTCGATACACTTCTCGACAAAACTAAAGAAAAATAAAGTTTTATTTTTCAGTTTAATAAAAAAACAAGCAGTTTACTTTTCCTTTTTCAACAATAAATGACCCTTTGGTTTAAGTTTACTACCAATAATGCGCTTCTTCTGGTCCATTTTGTCTGCCTGCAGCTTAACAAAACGCTCCTTTGCGTAATCCAACTCTTTGATGGATGACACCATTTTTTTGGCTATTTCTTGTTGATAAATGATTCTTTTCTTTTGATTTGTCTGTCGGGGGAGAAATACATTAATATGATGGTTTATTAATAACAATCAATACTTACACCTAACGGAGTGGGACGTCCATCCATGTAAGAATTATCCGGAAGGTTCGTCAGCGGACCAAAGGAATTTGGGTTTCCGGGCAGACCATGGTCCTCACGCCAATGTTGATCGGACAATGATGGGGTGGTCGATACACTTCTCGACAAAACTAAAGAAAAATAAAGTTTTATTTTTCAGTTTAATAAAAAAACAAGCAGTTTACTTTTCCTTTTTCAACAATAAATGACCCTTTGGTTTAAGTTTACTACCAATAATGCGCTTCTTCTGGTCCATTTTGTCTGCCTGCAGCTTAACAAAACGCTCCTTTGCGTAATCCAACTCTTTGATGGATGACACCATTTTTTTGGCTATTTCTTGTTGATAAATGATTCTTTTCTTTTGATTTGTCTGTCGGGGGAGAAATACATTAATATGATGGTTTATTAATAACAATCAATACTTACACCTAACGGAGTGGGACGTCCATCCATGTAAGAATAATCCGGAAGGTTCGTCAGTGGACCAAAGGAATTTGGGTTTCCGGGCAGACCATGGTCCTCACGCCAATGTTGATCGGCCAATGATGGGGTGGTCGATACACTTCTTGACAAAACTAAAGAAAAATAAAGTCATTTGACAATATTCAACTGCAAAGTACTAACATGAAGTGTTACCTCCTCTGCTCGCGACTAATTTGTAGATGTTAAGAAGTAGTTTCGACATTTTAAGCAAATATGTTAATATAGTATTGACTATGAGATGTATAATTCAGCCAAAAGAATGATAGAGATAATCTCGCATAACCAAAAAACTTTTATAAATTGACAATCAGCTGTTTGCGTAATTTTAGTAATGCCAAACTTGGGTACTGAACTTTGGTTTCAGAATAAAAATTCTTGGCGATTGCATAATGATTTTTATGCCGTTTCATTGGGACCACCAGATTTTTTTATTTATTATTTTAATTATGGTTACGGACATGAACAATGTTTCCCCTGTTGTAGATACAAATTAGTTTTGGTGATTTATAGTCTTTAGATGATGAGGATTACGATGAAGGTAGTAATTCCTCCAAAATAGATAGATAGATATTTATTTGAAAGCAAAATTCCTAAAATGACGTAAAACAACTGTGGCAGTGTGTGTAAATCTGAAAAAAATATCGAGATCTGCAAAAAGTGATCCGAATCAAAAAAAATACATTGTCATAACATAAATCTTTTCCCAAATGAATATAAACGGGCTTTTAACCTAAGATAATGGAATACAGAGATATATAACTTTCCAATGGAAAGGCGGCTGCCTACAAGCTGTTTTCCCGTAAAATTCATGAAGTCACGCATATATGCTCATTTCTTTTCTAGGATATGTGAGTTCATGAATTGGACTTTAATACAAGAATTCGCTATTCCGATAACTGTATTTCACTATTTTTTTTATTTTAATCGAAGCCTCAACAAAAACCAAATAAGTTCAATACTTAACACAAAACAATTGAACAGCGCGATGCCCATAAAACCAAAAGGAATGTTGGCCGGCCATTAGCAACATGCTTTTTTGTACCTCACACGTATTCACAGACGGGGGTTGAAATTACAAAAACAACAATATAACCAAATGGGTTTTGGAGGGATAGACGTACGAAAGATATCCATCTCTTTTATTCATTCATCTCTGCTTTTACTAACAGAAAATAGTTATTCATTCAAAATTATTTAAAAGGAGTCTGATATTTATTTAATGGTAAAACAAAAACATCGAAATGTATAGTTATTTCTTCCAAAGTGATGGATGTGTTGTGGTTTTCTTTTGGAATAAAAAAAAACCATGATGTTTATTTTTTATTGGAAAAAGATTCATGGACTTTTTCGCAAATATTTCCTCTTTTTGAGCGAGTATCTCAATGAGACAGATTGCGAAAGTTCTCCTCACAATCCTGCGTCTAACCTAACATATATCACGCGAATGAAACAGAAGGGAGTAAAATGTAAAGCAGTTTTCAAAATAGTTTTTGTCGAAGATTTTTATACAGAATACGTTATAAGAACGCTGTCCTCACATTTCGTTAGCTTTTAACTGCATTTAAATACAGATATAACTAAAATAAATACCATCCAGTAAAATACATTTTACAGTTTAACAACGGAATTCCACTATTTATTTTTAATATTTAACATTAAAGCTATTCAGACTTATCCCAAATTTCAGCACTCATTCATCATAAATGCGCTATTGAAAAACACTTTTGTAAAATTCATAAATAATCCCACTAATGGTAGATCCTAATGGCCTACCAAGCGGCCCACAAGGGAGAGGCGCCAACAAGTGCTTTGCTTCTTCGACCGTTTCACAGGCTTCGAACGCACATAAAAGCACTTTCGGTGTTGGGTATTTCTCGACAATTGCCATTGCTCGCTCCATCGAGAGCGTTCGCAGTTGCAAAAGTTGTTTTATGAACAAGTCGCGCACTGTCAGCCCACTGTTACGCATCGAATCATCATAGAAATCCTTGAATTTCAACAAACCAACAGTGGAATCAAGTGGACTACACCGTCTTATATCCTCCTTGGCAGTACTCAACAATAACTTATCCTTGTAAAGACGAATCAAAGTACTAGTCATTGCCTTCAAGTACAGAATGGATTCCCAGTGATTGTTAGTGAATTTGATTTGGAATCCACCATGCACTTGCGTATTGACAGCTGACTGCAACAACGTTGGGAGTGGTAGTCCCACATGCTCATTGTTTCCATAGTTCTCAATCAAATAAATCAAGTTCTGAATTTTGCTACCTTTCAGACGAAATTTCTGCTCTTGAAAGCGCCCATCGCGAATGCTACTTGCAAAATCATCCATCCGTTTGCGTTCGACTATGTACGGCAGTACCAATTCCTTACCACGTTCATCCCGGCAAATCCATGCGAAATCTCCTACAGAAAGGCGGCGAATCTCATGCGGTATACTCAGTTTATCAATATAATTGCGAGTCTTATCAAAGGTTTTCTTTGATTTGCCGTTTGTCTCTTGCGTGTCAACAAGTAAAAGAATACGAAATGTGCCCGGACTCATTATGACTTGTTCGCTTGCTTCTTCGAGTGCGAGTTGTTTTGCTTTCTCCTTGGCGGTGGGTTCCTTTTTCTTTACTTCTTTTTTGGATTTCTGTACAGATATTATCATTGATTGAACATCTTCAGAATATTCACTGGCTGTTGTGTTAATTATAGAATTTGGGTCGTCTGTCCGCATTTGCTGGAGTTCTTGGTCGATTAAATTGCAAAGAGTTGGGCCAAATCCCCTTAGAATTGCACAATCTCTTCCACTTGATAGTGGGAGCGGAAATTTGCGCAAAGAATCAAGAGCTTCGCGAATTTTGTACTGAGATTTTGTTCCTTTCCGCTCCGCTTCTTGTAACCACCTTTCCAGCCACTTTTCGAAAATCGGATTGGGTTTCTTCAAAATTATTTCTATTCGTTGTTGCTCGCACATATTTGAAATGTAAAAAGAATAGAAATTCAAATAAATTTTGGTTTCAATAAACAAAAACAAAAGGAAATCGAATACGTCAAAAAAGACAACTGAGTTTACTGGGTTTACACATTGCTATTTGCTGCTATTTCTTACAGGGTGGCGCATACACACTAAATTATTCAAATTTTATAGGTGTTTAGATCGAAGGCTTTTTTGATCGATTATGATGTGATTTTGTATGTAATGAAATGAAAAGCATTAACATAATTTTTTTTTATTGTTTTAGGCCTTTTTCACTTTTTTGACACTTTTTCTTTTTAATGTATTTTATGAGAATTATTTAAAGTGATTTTAAATATTACTTATTACTACAATAGTAATTAGATACGTTTTTTGGTTGCTCTGAGCAGGAAAAAATATTACAGAAGATACCTAACAGTAAAAGCAAAAGCAGAGGGAAATGATACTGAGACCCCCAACTCACAATCCTCTTGCCGCTGGCCACCTCAGTTTTTTTTCAAATTCGCCATTTTGTTTTCCTATCGGTGTTGTGTCAATTAGAATCCGTGTGAGCATCAACAAAAAAAAGCAAACCAACAAAAATGTGGTGAATTTCTTTTGACAGAAGTCGATTGACATACATGTCAAAAAATGAAAACAAATTGTGATTTGATTGCAACAAATTGTATAAAATGTAAGTTTTTGCTTATTTCAAGTGTTTTAATTAATTAATAAATACATTTATCTTGTAGCCTTGGAAGAAGCCGATGTTGGGGTGTATGGTGACTCTACGAAACATATTGAATCGCATAGCAGACGACGATTTATCCCAGATGACTACAAATGATATCAATCGGAATCGATGTAAGTAAGCCGTATTTTTCAATAAATTGTTTTATGTTTATTTACTATTCTACCTTTTAGGTTTGTTAAATCCAAAATCAATGAAGCTCGCAAATATTGAGGAACATACTCAATCATTTCATAGCTAAGTTTTCATCATAGGACGTCAAGAATGCAAAAATTCACTTTGCAAATACTGGGAATGCAACAAGGAGCTTATACGTTTAACAACTCCGAAGGTAAGTTGCATAGTGCTTTGCAATTATCAATATACAAACTTCAATAACATTGTGTATTGCAGGTACAATTAGTTAAAATTACTAGAAGTGTACGTCATACATATGGATAACAACATTTCTATTGAATTTCGCAGCAAGGAATGTCTGAAATACCAACAACTTCCAATTATAATGACAATGAGATGCATCAATAACCAAAACCAATTCATTTCTTTCATTTAATTCTAGGTATCCACATTAACGCAGAAAGCCAATAAGGGTTGGAAAATCGATTGAAGAACTTAGATAAGTATTGCTATTGCATTGAACGTTTAGCAGATTATGGCAATCATATAACATTATATTTTCAGATAATTTACCTCAAGATGTTCGTTTTTGGCGCATTGGTTCAAAGAGAAAATACGAAATTTATGACTAAGACATGATATTAGAAAAAAACAATGTGATTTATTGATGACATTTATTACAATAATTAAAAAACTACACTTTCACGCTTGTCTCTAGAGAACCGTCTTAGCTATCACGAAGTATTTGGTATCCATGAATTCCTCTATCTATCCTCTACAGAATGGTATAATTTTTTTTTGAATTAGTATATTAAATTTAAAATTTTGTATTTCCAGATGCATTACGAACTCTGTCATTTTCACTTCGCGCAAGAAACTGAAGTCAAAACTTGTTTAGTATAGAAAAATTTTAAAATAACGAGATAAATGTAAAACAATATATACCAATTCGTGGAGCACAGGTAGAGGAATTCAGGGATACCAAATACTAGGGGGTAGCTTACTTGGATTTCTAGGAGCAGGTGAAAATAGATAATTTCTTCACTAAGTTAGAGTGGAGTTGGGAAAATTGATGAAAAAATGAATTTATTGACACCTTTTTCTAGGAACCTGGGCAAGCAACACCGTAGTATTTGGTATCTTTAAGTTCGTCTGATTGCGCTGCACAAGATAAAATACATTGTACAGAGGCAATCATTAAACTCACAACTTTGGCACTTCGAAATTCATTATCAAACCGTTTTTTTTTTTTTGCGAAAAAAAAGAAGGCAATTTGTGCTTCCAAATTTTTAATTAAATCACTAAACACTTCACGTTCTCTGCTTTTCAATACGGTGAACTGCAGTTAATTATTTGCTAAAATCACGATTGCTAATATAATAATTATGGTTAAATAAATTGTTTATTGACTCACCTAGCATCGTCGGCTGGGGCTTTGAAAGTACTATTTCTTGAATTCCACCACAGCACACAATTCAGAGTCCTTTTCCGTTTTTTTTGTGAGAGGCTGTCCGTCGTTCATTTTCCTAAAATAAAGATGAATTATTCAAACAATTGATTGAATATTTTACTAATAATTTGTTTATATTTGCACACTACTTACGTCTGAAAATCCCACGTAAATAACAAATTTGACAAGTGGTTTGACAAGTGGGTGAAATTATGTATCCACCATGGTGAGCTGTCGAAATTCAGCTTTTTTTCTAAAGAGTTCAACACGAAAGTCGTGAATAAGTATAATTTCTCAATATTTCATTGTTCATATTAATATTTTTTTCCGCTTTTTTGCACTAAAAATGGTTTTTATATGTTTACAATTCTTTAGCATTGTTTATTATTCTTATATTGGCAACAAAAAAATACAATTATTCCTAAAATAAATCACTGTCTACACAAACTTTAGTTGTAACGAATAATTTCAAATTTAACGGATAAAATTCTACGAACGCTGTCAACAATTTTGCCCACGGCGGAAGTGGCATATGCAAGGTGCGAGTGTGTTGGTGAGTCGGAATTTTTGAAGTTACGTGACATTTGTCAATACGAATTTGTATATAACAATACAAGCGCACTTAGCATTTGCCACCCCATAAAAATATAGCTTGTAGGCTAAGTAACGGGAAATCGGTCGGAGTTGGTGGTCTCAGTATTGTCTCTGAGCAAAACCATTGCCAAGCCTTTAACAATTGATAATCGTTTATTATTTTTTTGTTTATGTGAAGCAATATAAGAAGATATACAATATTTGAATTGATTTGTTGTAAAGTAAATAAGTTTTTTTTAGATGGATGAATAAAAAACAATAGAATACCGCGAGTCTTACGATCAGAGCGCAGTCGGTTATTGCACAGTATATATCCGAAGAAGCTTCCTGCTAATCAAAATCAATTGCTAAGCTTTCACAGCTTTCATTGGTATATTTTAATAAACAAACAGCCTACATACACCCTCCTTCCTTAAACCACCCACTAACAGAACTGATTTCTTTCCTTCGTGAGTTTGCAGCCCAGTATATGGGCCACACTCTTGCCGGCTGCTGTTAAACTTCGAGTTGTGTCTACCTCGTATTCCAACGGAATGATAATAACAACACAACCTGCTGGCTAACGCTGGTATCGCACTCTACCACCCCCGTAATACATCCACAGCTGTCGACCTACCGCTACATCTACCATGCTGATACCACACTTAAATGATGATGACAAACCGTTGCTCTCTGTACGGAGTCTTTAGTTGTAGTCCTACGGTCGGCTCGCGTGCTTGTTCTTTGCGCGCCCTATAGTCCTCGCAGTAAATTTCTTTATTTCAATAATTATATCGTACCAGAAATTTCGTAATACCTGTGAATTCCCTTGTCCGATAAAAGTTGAATCTGTGCGTGAATTTTAATATAATTTACACTCCATCAGTGGATGCTTATATTCGAGTTGAATTTTCACAAACAATTTCGGGACTTTCGTTTGAAAAACATGCAACTAAAACTCTCGTCAAGAGTTGACAGTTGACGTGTCGTTTGCATCACAAACGGATGGTTTGGGATCAAGTTCTCTGTTTGTGTACTTGGGTTAACTTACGCAAGTGAAGCCGGGTAAAGATGTTATGCAAGCGGGCTTGTTCGTTGAGTGAAATGCTAATTCTACGGAAAACCGGGTCAAGGGTCAGTTAAGTGACGAAACGGAAAGTCCTGTGAAATTGTTACCGAAGACATACCAGGAGAAGAGAGGATTTAATTCTTATTATGCAAGAGTGAAGAATCTTTCGCATCAAAGTTATTTGTCAATTCAAATCTATGTATTTTTAATAGTCGATGATAAGGTGGACAGCGCTTTATTTTGCGGATAAACAAGAAAGAAAAGTAAACGGAAGGAATATAATATCAAATTAAGGATATAGGTAAGCGACATTTTTTTTGCTTTAATAAAGATTGACAAAGTATGCGGCCCACACTGGGTGGCACTCTAGGTTTTTTGGCCCTTGATTGTGGTTAGAATATTAAATATTTATAAAAGAAAAACGATTTGCCACGAAAAATCGACAGCGAGTTGTAAGGGCGCCATTAATTATTTGGCGGTAAATGCCACTTTAAAATGTAGGGCTATAAAAAATGAACTGCGTTGCTTTTTCCTTAACTTAACAATTTCTGCTTTCGGTTCTTACATTGCATGGAGTTTATTTTAATCTGAAATTTAAACAGTAAATATGATATTCAGTTAATGAACTCATTCAAATCTTAGTATTGGGTTTAATTCTTTAATTACTTCCTGAAGATAAAGTTGAAGCAATTTCTAAATTGACAGGTATTGGTTATAGTTAATAAGCCATAATGACTTGTACCCGCAAGTGTCATTGCTCTGACAGTAATAAGTGACTTTCCTACATTTTTAATGGTTCGATAAATGAACTTAAGTAGAAAATGTATTGAACCTACGAAGCATGCCAGCTTTAGTATTTCAAACAGTGTTGTCATATTGGGATATCTAAATTGTGGAAATTGTGTGATATCAGAAGCAGGAAATATGTAGAATTAAAATTGAAAAAAATGGTAGTAGATTTATATTTTACCTGCATCGCATAGAGGACAAAAAATATTAATTTGAAGAAAAATTACAGACTTTAGAAAAATCGTCCTTGGGCTCCAAGTTTCGCAAATTTGTTTTCAAGTATGAAACAAGTTAAATGATAACGCGACTTCTTGATTAAAAGTGTTTTTGTAAATTCGAGGACTTATTTGGCCGTTACTGACCCTAAAGTAGGAGTGAGCTTTCATTGGACACATTCGGATGAATTTTTCTGAGGTGTAAAAAAATAATATATGGCTCTACCGGCACTCACCTAAAAACGCACCAGTTTGGCGGAATTCAAAATGACTGCTGCTTCTGTAGTTGGTGCGATTAAAGACGTGTCCTTTCTTACGGATAAGGCATACTAGAAAATATTAAAAATTAAATTATGTTGGCCATAATCAGTATTCGCTTAGATTCCTTAAACAGGGGTTAGCTCCAGTCGCCTGCCATCTTGCTATTTACAAATCAGCACCGGAAAATTTGCAATACATCAGTCATTAGTCAATACTGTCTGAAAGTAGAAATAGAATTTGATCAGTACTTCAACTAATATTGGGACGCACATATACATTTTTAAGTGTTGAGCAGTTGCTAGTCAATCACGCGTATTTTTACTTATGATTGGTTCCTCCATCAATAAAGAAAAGATAAAAATCCAAATAATGTTGCGTATACGCCCCCATGCACGGACAGAAAATATAATTATGTGTTCTTTGTAATATCTCGCATTGTAATAAATTTATAGCGGAAGTAAAAGTAAATTTTCTTTATACCTCATATAAATATGTTCAAACTACCAGAATGCTACAAATAAACAAATTTTAATCACTTATTTCACCTACCGCACCCTGACAATTCACAAAACGTCCTTAAATGAATGTTTACGTATTCATACATATCTTAATTTAATTGAATTAGCAATTATGCACAACAAATACCACTGTAGTACTGTAGTTCTTCGATTGACAATAAATTAATTGTAATTATGATTTATGTCCGCAGTCAAAAAACTATATTGTCCTCGATTCCTAGATAGAAAAGATAATTTCTATTTTAAGTAAACGAAAATTATCTCTATGAAGGATAACATACAGGGTTGAAGTTGATTTTTTTTTTCCATTTGGTTAACTGATTTTTTTTCGTGTCATATTCAGGACATTGAGAATTTTATTCCTTTGCTGCTTGAATTTGCTTAATCAAATGTGTATACATAGGAGTGATAGTTTTTACACCCTTCAATCATATGTGTGTTTACACAATTGCTCAACATCGGTGGTGGAAAAAAGGACATCGTCTATGTATGTGACGGTTCTTTGCGCACACTTTGCGAGATTACACGGCATCAAATAAGCAAATAATCGTAAAGCAGAAAGAAATATAAATCTGAAATTGAGATGAATCCTTTTATTGCATGCGGGAATTATAGTGAAGAGGTTAAAGTGGGTTGCTCTCGTTTTTTTTATCTGTTCTATTTAGATATTAATTTTTTCTTTGTTTCACTCTTCGATCTATGGACATCTGAATTGGACTTCGAAGTTAATTCGAGTAGGGACTACTACAAACCGAATCGAAGATTTATTCGCTTATAACTGGTTCGCTACGCCTCACACGGCTTGGAGTGTTTTTACACCGATTTGACGGGGTCTATGCTTTGAAGCTATAATTGAGCTGACATGTTCACTTCCAAATTTATGGCCATCCTACGGTCATTAGGACCGTTCTCATAAACATATTGCTTCATTCCAATTATTTATCTTTTCGTCGTTCCTTCCTGGTTGTGGTCATTCGTAGAAAAGTGGGTACGCAAGTTGTCAAGCTGCTGAAATGATGCGTCAGCCACTCCAAATACACTCATGTGTTCTCCCGAATTTGGGTTAAACCTCGCACAGCATTGATTCGGAAAACTACATGCTTTCCTATAATTATGTTCTGCAAGACACTTTCGGAAGCAGCTGCTTCCGTGCCACATCCTATGATCGACAATTGCCTTACACTGTACGAAGTAATAGAGAATTAGTATCTTAAGAGGGATATTATTTAAAAGCTCAATTCACACACAAAGTTCGCCAAATCCTTTCTATCTCAGTACCCACAACTTCCACGCATTACGGATATTCCTGTCATCTTAATTGACTAATCACATCCTTCCAGCAAAACAGACTGATATTCCTCTATTCATCATAGGTAATCGCAAAATCCCTCATTTCAATTTCAAGCTATAATTCACATGGGTAGTCTAGCGTGATTCATCGCAAATTTCAATTTAATCAGTAGTTGTTGATGCCACTTTAATTCAAATTGAGAATGCTTTCGGCAAAACTTTGTCAACAAAGTGAAAATTCCCCTTCCCAGCGACACGCGAAAGTCAATGTCCTTGCCTTGTCGGTGGGAAGGGGAGTTTTTGTTGTTTATTTGACAATAAGTAATACAGTAAACGGATTTCATCACAAATGTATACAAACGGCTTCATCATCTTAACCTTGTGCAATTTATAACAGCGAAAATTGTTGGAAATTTATTTTGTTCCAACTTAAAATTCAAATTCGCAGAGGTTGTGTTTGTTTTTCTGAAGACATTTGCCACTTTTAGCAGCCCCAAAAGTACATTACATTAGTGCCTGTATGACACAAGGAATGCCGTAATAAGGGAGGATATTGAAATTTACGGGATGTATAAGAACAACAAACAATAAATGTCTTATGTAAATCGATAATGGTAGATATGATTCGAGGAAACAAAACGCTTTCACCTCTGTTATGTTGCGCTATTTTTAGTTAGGAGGATACATGTTACTTCCCTTTGAGGGTGCTTTATTGAGCAATATGTTTTACACGTGTATTTGCATATAAAAACTTGGAGATTGTACGCGAAAAGCAATTCCAATAGCGACTTTGTATCTATGTAGACTGTCACTATATGACGAAGCAGTACCATTTGGAGATGAACACTTTAAAGCGTGCAAACGCATATAGTTGAACTTCGGTTCATATGCCACTCGCCAGAGTGCCTAAGTGGGTACCATTCTGGAGCGTATCACGCCACCATCCATTACCACCATGCCAAATGGCCAACAAAAACTTCCAATCCAATTCGGCTATATAACTAACACTTCCTTATTGTGAGGAATGCCACTTTTACTGACTAGACTGTCCATTTATTTTTGGCATTTTAATGTACTGTTACATCCGCGCTGGGATCCAATAAAATAAAACGGTATTATGTTAAACTTTTCTAATAAAACCATTTTTATCACATTTTTACGAATTTTTCTAACAATTCACTTCAAAACCAAAATTTCTTTAAACAATTCTTATCCGACTTAAACCAATCACTTAATACACTGCTTTATCTTCACAACCGATTACTATTTCGAACTTTACTAATCAGTGTTTAAAAGTCAACAGTTCCTTTCTGATCTTAAATCTGCCTTTTTATACCCGCTTCGCCATCTACCAGACATTTCTAGTTACTTCCGGTTCGTCCCGAACAAATTCGAAGGTGCTAGAATTAGCTCACTTAACTCCCCACTTAATTGAAAGATTCAAGTCTCCAATTGGAAGTGAAACTTGTTTGGTGACTAATGGGTTGTTTACATTTTAGGTTCCACGCTACAGTACATATTAATTAATATTAATAATCTTTGAAAGTTTAAAGCAGTTGATGTTCTTTTTTTACGAATTGCTTAGCTTAGTATCCTGCTCGCGCTAAATTTTAGCGTTCCTAATAGTCTCCACTTCGATTCTCCACACCAAACATAAATGGTCGCTAAATAATCATTTTGTATTTTGGTTTTGCGTTTTCTTTTATTTATCGCTCTAACGTTCTCTGCGGTTCCCTCCACAAAATCAATAAAAATCACAACACAAACTTTTTCTTCTGTCAACATTTATCTTCGATTTAATGTACCGGACATTTATTACGCGAGCTAAATCAGTGGAGACTTGTCATCGGCCCATATATATGAAGTTAAGAATTTAGCGAGCGAACTGGATACTGCTTTGCTAAACTGCCTCGCTAAATTTTATTTTTGTATGGGAGATCAAATTTAGCGCGAGCAGGATACTAAGCTTCATTCATCAAAAATGACTGAAAACGAGAAAATTAGCAGATTAAAGAGTAGTTCATCTCTTGGCTCGAAATAATTCATAGCATTTCAACCGGCTAGTACTGATAAATATGTCAAATGCAAAAAAATTCTAAAAACAAATTCTAAATCCGCTTTAAAAATCAATTGCACACAAAATAAAATCTTGTGGAAATACAGAAAATTCGGTGTGGGGTCAAATGTTCTCCGAAAATGTTGCAAAAAGGTAATGTTGTTTTCGATTTGGCTTTTCAGATTTTGATTTCTGAGTTTGATCTGTTTGCCAAATCGGAAAACGACATAAGTTATATATTTATTTGTAATATGGATTAGATGTCAAAGATGTAAGTGGCTCAAAGTAGCTTGAAGTCTTGAGTTCGTTCAATTTTTAGAGTTGGACAGACTTTTAGTGCTTGACTCGAGAAAGTAGGCAAATAAACCTAATAAGTCTGTGGTTCTTTGCAGGCAACCCTGCAAAAAATGTTTTCAAATTACATTCTTTTTTTGACATTTCATTTAAATTCGTTTGAAAATTTGTGGTTGCTTTGCAAACAATTGCTACCACTTTCGTAATACACTTTCAGTCTCTTTTACACACCGTTGACTTTTCAACATGAAACAAATGAGGAAAAAATGTATTGTCATACGAGCCTTAGCGTGGTACCTGGTCAGTGATGCCAGATTACAAGATATATCTTTTTTTAAAGGTAAAAGACTTTTTACCTAAAATTCATCAAATTTCATGATCTTTGATATCAGGAACTTTTTAAATCTAGCTAATTAAAAGAACTTATTCTATTAAAGAAAAACGTTTTTTTATTAATTCTATTATTATGTATAATGTTAGTCAAATAGAGCCCATGCACAATTTCAGTTTCACTAACGTTTCTATCAACTCTAAGGAAACATGCATTTTAACGCATTTGATAAAATAACTGATGTAACGTGTTTTTGGAAAAATGTTTTAGGAGTAAAAACAGCGGAGGGAAACTCTAATATCTAGATTTTATTTTCAATATTTTATCTCATCCAAATTCCTCTCCAAATGTTGAAATAATATTTACTGGCGTAAATTTAAATAAAACAAAATTCGAAATCGTTTGAGTACCGAAACAGTTGTTGTAATTTGAATATTTAAAAAGGATTTGTTGTGCTTTAAATAAACCGAAATTCTATGATCTTTCAAATATGTTCCAAAATTTCAAAAAGCATAAACTTTAATTTATGACCAAAGCTTGTTTTTATAGATAATTAGGTGATTTATGTTTTAGTAGTCAAAATTGTATTTTGTATTTCGCTCTTTTCATATTTTGAGCAAAATCTTGAAAAAAAAAAAATTTTATTTCGGAAAAACAAGAATTTCAGATTTTTTATCTGGGAACACTGTACGTTATTAAAATGAATGATGAACTGTCACAAACATGTAATAAATGCCCATAATGGGTGTATTCAGCAACAACGGTTGGAGTAATTTCGAGCTTTTTTCAAATTCATAGCACAGTATCTAAGCTTACGTATACAGGTTGATTTGAGCGCCTATTTGTTTTTTTGATAAACCGTACGACTTTTTTTCTTTTTTAGTATAAAGAATATAGTGAACAGAAATAATTTAATTATTAGTAAGAATAAAATAAAACTCCTTGTGATACGACAGTCAACAGACCATGTGCAAATAAACAAGCTGTACTTATATTTAGTTGTACTTGTGTATTTGCGAGTCCGCATTACTCGTATCTATGCTGTTGTAAAAACTAAACAATCTTTACTAGATTAATTTGTACGTTTTTATTTCTTTGGGGTTAGTCTCAAAGGTCTTTTCAGTTTGTTAACTAGATTAGCGTTTCCTAAATGGTGTTCTGCGGAACCCTGGGGTCCGTGGATGGGTCAAAAGCGTTCCGTAGAAAAAACATAATCGTGCCGTCGCGTCGCAAAAATTTCAATCTTCACATTAAAAAGTTACAACGTATTTTTTGTTATATCTAAATTTTTTATAAAACTTAAAATAATTATTTTTATATGATTTACTCGTTATTTTTTTGTTAAACATAAAGATATCCAAACCGTACTTCAAGGAACGACGTTTGCTGTCAATATCAATATCGTGATCCGTCAAAAAAAGTTTGATCATTTACGGCCATATTATTCACTCCCTTTAATCCAGGTTAAAGGTTACATCCGGGTTTAAGTGAGTTTAACCCAAAAACTAAACCCAAGTCCATAATATTCACTCGTTAAATCCGAACATAAACCCAGTTTTTTAAACTTGACAGCGTTTAATCCGATTGGATTGGACAATCCGTGGCCGAAAAAAATTGGGAACCTCTAAACTAGATATTATGAAGTGTGCACTCTCCAGGAGAATTTAAAAATGTTAGCACTTTTTTCACTTAATCCTCTAGCCATACTAAAACACTAGCGATAATAACATCCTTTTTCTATTTTCAGATGGATGTCGAGAGTTAAATTCGCTTAATAAAAAAAATATATATCCTTAAAAAATTTAAGTTCGAAAAATTGTTGCCATGCTTAAAATTAGGATAAATCTAGTGCTATTTATATAAAAAATTTTGAGAATATATAAAGGAGAAAAAAAAATTAAACAGTGTTAAGTAAAAGTTTCAAAAATTTTCAATCTGTGGTCGCGTATACGTTCGCCACGGCCCAATAGGGCTGGTGGCGGCTACTTCCTAACCGGTTCATCTAACTCAGATGCCGTGGAAACGTTAGGATCCGACGAAATAATAATAAACATCACCGATAAGGATTCTCTAAATGGACTATCTGCAACAACAAAAATGATTGCGCCACGCTATCGTTTTCGAGATCTACTATTAGGGGATTTTTCTTTTAACGATGATGGAGAAAGGTGAGTTTCCATATGTGTAGTGAAAATTTCAATAACTCATCATCGAGCGAGGTAATCGTACGTAAAGGGTAGTGGCACTCTGAATTTTCAAACAAAAGCACCTTTGATATCACATTTTCGGGAATTTGCATAAATAAACCTTTGCGAATGGAATGGTCATATTTTTAGATAGAAATGAAAGCGTGTGCCATAAGGGGTTAATAAGTTGAAACAGTTTGTATGTAAGGGATTGTGCTGTAGATAATATATTCATGTGTTGTTATTTATTGTTGTTCTCTCTAAAGTATCGTTTCTGTCTCCATAATGTTTAATGGAGACATGTGTAATCGCTTAATTCATGAGCATGCAAAGAATTTTTTTGTATTCATGCGGTGTTGGTTTTCAGACCAACGTTACGAACTGTTGAACACGCTAGAATATGTTCCACCTGTGCTTTTCTAACAAAGCCGCAGAAAAGTGTCTTCTCACCGAGGCGTTTCCGTTTGTTCCATATCAGGCAGCAAATGAATTCAATCCCTAGACATAATTAACCGTATGGCGTTTAGAAATGGCATATTTAGTGTGGTATACCTAACCGGGGTATAAGGAACTCAGGTCCTGTATGGTGCGCTCATTCTGAATCGAGGTATGGTGGTCTGATGACGGAAGTGTGTCGCTAGTACAGGTTGGTGGGAAAACCTGCTACATATAAGGCAACTGTAAATGATGACGGATATCTACCTGCACCTGAAATGCATTCTGAGCTGCCATTAAGTAGGTGTTCGAAATTATTTTAAAGTTGATGACTAGCAGGGGATGAGGTGTTTGGTATTTGGTACATTTTTCAATAATGACTTTCAATAGCTAATTACAGGACGACCAAGAACAGAGGTTACGCCTCCAGGACATTTATTTATAGTTTCAAATGTCATCGTCTGTTATTTTAAACATAAACGTATATGGGTTTTCGTTGAGTTTTCAAAAAGTGTTTTAACAAGTTTTTGAAGCTTTTTAAAATAAGTTTTTTATGTTTTTTTCTTAATTGTTTTGAATGCGTTTTTTATGCGTTTCATAATGTTGTTTTCGAAGTGATTGTAATGTTTTTTTTGAATGCTTCAAAAATGCCATAAAAACACCTTCAAAAACCCATCAGAAAAACATAAAATCTACTTCAAAAGTCTGCGTAAAAGCCCATTAGAAAAACGTTTCAAATAAGGAGTTCAAAAACAAATCAAAAACCTCAACACATCAACAAACGCGTCGAAAAACTTTGAGGAAACAATTAGGAGTTGTTGGTTAATCGGCTTGCGAGTGAGGTTCGTAGCAAAATATTGTCAGCATCACACCTGACAGCTGACTTATCTCTGAAGTAAGTACTCGAGACTGGACCATGGACCAACGGTTTGCTAAATGAGGTGGTGTAATAAAACTGCAAAAACAGGCACCAAACAACATGATTAAAAAGTCACTAAATGGGCAGATCAGTTGGTGGTTGTTTAACTGAGTTTTCTTTTAAACTAAACGTAACGCAAATATTATTTCCGCTGAATACCTTTTAAACTGCTTGCGCGAGTTAATAAATACACAAAAGGGCATCCAATTAAAAGTCCTCTTGTGCAAATTAACCCGCAGAAGTAAAAGTATTTAAAGACGCCTTTCATAAAGCCAATAAGTCGGTGTTCTTATTTTCTGCCCAGATTTAGCATATTTTTCCATAACCAAATAAAACATTGGCAGCTTATGGCATTAAAGCCTTCCAAACAGAGTACGCTTATTAACTGCATTAACACTTAAACGTGTCAGGTCTGTTCGCATAATACTCGTCCCTGAATATTCTCAGGACAAAATTAATCAATACAGGGCAGAAAAAAAATGACTATCTAGTACCCGCCTTTCAATTCAGACGTCATTGCCGTTGTTGATGGGACATTGGTTCATTGTTGTTTTCGTCATCATCCGGCTATTCCAAAGTGTGGGCGGCCGGTTGAAGGATACAAATAAAGCCGGATTCATGTGCCGTCACTTGTGTGTCAGACTATTATTTATTCAAGAGTAGAATGATAATATCATCTGGCGTTTCGTACGTACACAGTCATCGATTTTGGATAATTCCCTGAATATTTATGTAGTTTGTACTGCTTTAATAAATGCAATTAAAAATGAACAGGCACGTCGAGTTGCAATTTCTGACTTCGCTTATGCTAATAAATAATATAAAGAAACATAAAACACAAAAGCCGGATAGCCCGTCAAGCAACTGCATCAACTTTTAAGAATTGAATAGAGTGGCTTATCCTGTTTGATTGAAGCCCAACCGGGTACTCCTAAATTCGATTTGAACATAAATTGCAACATTCATTATGAACCACTATTATTGGAACCAATATCACGTCGGTTACAGTGAAATGACGGATTGTTGACCTTTTTCCTTTTCAAGCATTCGTTTGCTCAATTCGTGTACAATCCCTTTCCACAGTCTTATTTTTGTTCATGTTATTCTTATTTTGCATTTCCCAACAAAGAGGTCGGATTTGAATTTGCATAAGGATTAAAAATGATGGATGTAGGTCTTTGTTTGTTGTAAATTATGCTGACCTAAATTATATAAATGAGAGACAATTTTTTGGTTAAAAGCAAGCTCAATTGATATTGATTTGACATATTTGAAAAAAAAAATTACTCAAGGAAAAGCTCTTTTTGCAGGATATTCTCCTATACGTGTATCGAGTAATTTTCTGGATACCTTTCAGGTTATCAGTTTCTTTGTCGGCCGATTGTCTTGGGGGTTTGGGCGTTAGGGCGGATGCCTCCACCGCATAAGGCGGGTGATTGTCAAGAAAATGGCTGAGCTCACCTCTTGGCTATCAAGTAAATAATACAGTGGAATAAATAATACGATACTTTGGTTCGTTTAACGGGATCAGAATAATAAACTTGCTAAACTGGGTATCACAAAAAAAGGAATTTTTTTTTAACTGGGCCATTGTGAAGAGGAATACTGTTCTCGCTCACGTTGGGAGACAACTATGCAACTAATTGACTATTTGATTATCAGGTAGCAGAGTTGCCGCAGAAAATGTTCAAAAAGGGGGATAATGGCTCGGGCCCCAGCCAAAAACGGGCCTCCACATAAAATACTAATACAGCACAAAAACAAAAAATAGAACAGAAGAGCAAATACATTTTTTTGTAATAAATAAAAAATAAATATATATTCATTACGAAACCTTTTTTTTTCTTCATATTTTTGCATTCTTTCGTTCAATAAAGAATAAAATCTTACTTAAACTTAAAAAGGGGCCATTTTGATAATTTTTAAAAAAGTGGGGTCCAAGAGTCTTGAGGCGTTAAAAGGGACCAAACGGCAACGCTGCAGTCTATTCTTGGTCACATTTTCTTACCATCAATTGTGAAAGTGGCTGTAACTTTGGCATTTGGCTATTGAACAGAACAAAGAGGATGAACTGCCAGGTATTTCTGTTTATCTTTACGAATTTCTTTCTCGATCTCTCTTATCTTATTGTTGGCTGCAGTAAGCCTAAAATTTATACACGTAGCCAACTAAAATATGCAACGCTGTCGTATTTTCTATGGGTATTCATTTATCCAAACATGCCTTAAACAGATAAACAGATTTTCAAAATCAAGATACAAAATATCCTGAACTCCAAAAAGCTGCATATACCTATATACTCCGATAAAGCATATTTAAAATGCAAAATCTGTGAAGAGTCGCACACAGTGGCAATGGCTACACAATGTCAGTCTCTTTCGCTATATCACTTTGATTTATGGTTGTGCTAAACACTCCAAAAGTTGACTTAACATTCAATCGAGAGATTTAGAAAGATCATGAAGTGATACATTCATGTACAGGGTGGGCCAAATACAAGTTTCTTTTTAAGAATGAAATAAAATGAACAAAATTAAATTTTTGTCATGTATTAGGCTTCATTAGTAAAAGCAAACATTCCCATTAATTATGGAACACAACGTCGTCCAAGTGGCTGCCTCGGCTGGCTTCGCATTCTGTCACACCAAAATTCCAAGACCTTGTTGATGGTTTCGGGCTGTAGCTCACGGATTGCTTGGATGATATTGGCCTTAAGTGCTTGAATCGTTTCCGAATTGTTGGCATAACATCGGTCCTTCACGGTTCCCCACAAAAAAAAGTCCCTAGGGGTGAAATCGCAGCTCCGAGGCGGCCAAATCACATCGCCAAGACGGCTTATTACACGATTTGATCGATTGTGGTATGGCGCGCCTTCCTGCATGAACCAGAGGTCGTCCAAATCCATGTCGTCAATTTCAGTAAAAAAAAGTCGGTTAACATTTCTCTGTAACGCTCACCGTTGGCCGAAACGTTGTTCGCAGTTTCATTTTCGAAGTAAAATGGTCCAATAATGTTACCACTCCACAGTCCGCACCAAACTGTCACTCTCTGTGGCGTACGACGACGGGGACCATGAGTATTTTGACAAACTTGCGTGGTAGGTGCTTCATTTCGGCCAAAACTTGTTAAAAAAAAGAAAAAACTGTTTGGGCTACAGAGCACTTTGGAAATAAAAAAAAATAAATAATTGGCGCAACAGGTCCGTATGGACCCAAGCCTAGCTTCTCACAACCATTCGTCTTGTGTGAGTTTTTATTTTTTGGGACGAATGGAAGGGATCTACAATTTTTTTATGCCGAGTCCAAACGGCCAATTGAGAAGCTCTTTCATGACAGTTATACTCTCGGATGTTTGTCAGACGTTCGCGAGAGGTGGCGCAGTGAAAAAACCTTAAGTTGGATTTTGGGTTTTTCTCGGGATTCGAACCTGGGACCCCTCGCTTAGTAGTCCAACACACTAACCACTAAGCCACTGCGCCGACTTTGGAAATAAGTTTCCAATATTTTCCAAGCTCATTTAGTTCCGCGGAGGTATATGATACTCACTTTATGTCAAGATTTCGAGCGGGAAACAGCTGTCAGTGTCAAAATAAACTATGATTTAAAAAGATACCACTAGATGGCCCACCCTTTACATTCTTGTACAATGCTAACTTTCCACATTCACTATCATAACAACTAATATATTACAACAACATGCAACAAATATTAACAAAACCATTCCTAACCAATGCTGTTCAATTTTATGTCATAATAGGAGTAGACCACTTTCCTTGTTTCATTGTGTTCATTCCATCGAAGTGTTTACCACCCCAAATCCTGTATAATAAATTCTCTTGGAGTAACAGTTTATCTACCAATTTACGCATCGATTTATGTATTTCATTAGTATTGGCACTCATTCCCAGTTACGTAGCAGATTTGGATTGTTTATTTATGTAACCAGAATTCTAGGACTAAAAGGTAGAAAGATGCTCAGATACTTACCAGGACAATGATTTCGGATAGACATCTTAATCGCCATGTAAATTGATTAACTTTCCTATTTAATCTTTGGAGATTTCACTTTGCGGTTGAACAATGAAACCATAATACGATAATGCAATCAAGTGGAGAATATTTCTGATTTAGGATCTGGATCTGGAGAGACTTTGTTAACTTTCAGGTTTAAAGGGTGGATCTATTTTGTGAGTGTGCTCAAGGGTAGATTACTCTTTATTGGTGTCATTATATATACACTACTTATCTGTCTATAAGATGTGGGAATAACTCGGTATTAGTATTTTAAAGAAGTTCTATTCGAATGGGATTGGAAGAGGACTCTGAATTTAGAACTTTGTCATCAAACTTTAAATTAAATTAAGTCGGGAGTATATAGCAGCAAAATATGTCACAAATCAAAATATGTTTCTTTTTTTTAACAATAAACTGACTAATAGTCAGTTGTGCTAAAATGTGGTATTCCTGAACTCAGATTCCCTCTCGGCTGAGAGCATATTTTTTTATTTATTCTTGCATGTCACACGGATTTTAATTAACATTATACCGAAGGGAAAACAAAACGGCGGAATTTGAACAAATTTTGACGGGGCCAGCAGCAAGACGATTGCGAACTGTTGGTCTCAGTATGGCCACATCCGAAAATCTAGCTATCTCAGGTCGAATTTCATTCGTCTGAACTACATGAACCCTGAACGCAAAAACTAGATGAGCGTTAAGGCTTTTTTCCTACGTAAGCCAATTATTCATAAATATCAACTGAAAAAATCTATTCATGTGACAGATCTGAACCAATCAAAACTGAAACACATCAAGTCAACCACCTGGCAGACTAGATTAGATTCTTGAACGTCCTCATTTAGATTTGTTGAGCAAATTTCAGTTATCATATGCCCATAGTGGACATTCCCGCAGCTGACAGCTAAATTCTAAAATTTAAGACGCAGTGATGCCAAATTTCGTTAACTATTATCGCACAAAAAAACAAATATTTGACTGTCGCATTCGACTATCAAGTTCATGGGAGGACTACCCACAAAAGCTGACCATATAATGTTTTACTCCCCCGACTTGAGGAAGTAGGAAGAACAACTCGATGGGGACTTTATATTTAAAAATAATGTCATTAAATATGAAATATATCTGACATGACGAGTGTATCAATAAATCATACTTTACTGCTGAATGGAGAATGGAAACCCATAATTTTTTAATTGGCCTGCAAGTGACCTCAACAAGCCGGTAAAGACAGCTATGGTTTATATCCTGTTTGGGAAAATACTAAAGAAGGGAACATCGAAATAATTGATATGAACATGGTACACTTGATGTGGAATCAATTCGCTTCCGGGAATATTTCCTCATCGGTTGACATGCTTTTATAAGCGACATATTTTTATTTGTACGTTGAACAATACACAGGAGAGATGCTGTCATATCCAGCGAACGTTACATATTGGCAGGATATTTCTAAGAAAATTATAGTATAGTAGTATCGAATTGCGGAAATGTCCACTATGGGAAAATGATAACTGAAATTTTCTGGTCAGAATTGGATGTTTTCATTTTCAAATTATGTGAATACTTTAAAGCTTTAAACCTGGCAACATCTTTTTCTATTTTATCTTTCTTGCGTATGCGGTGAGACAAATGTATTGTATTCGTTTGGAGGTTCGGTGAAGCACTTTAACCTGATCTAAAAAAACAACCTCCGAGGGGGTTGACTTTCGTCATCCAGAAGCGTATAGCACCAAGTCGTCCCACTAATCGGCAATTTATTAGATTATATTAAATATTAAAAATTGAAAAGAAAAATCTGCCATTTGTCTGATATCTAAACATGTTTTATTAGAAAATAGTATCTAATTCGTAATTCGTATAAGAAGCATTCGTATTAACAAACAAAATCGTTTTCTAAATATTTCTCAAAACTGACTATAGCCAAAACCCGATATGCGTACATTTTTGTAAGGTTCAGAATCCAAGTTTCAATACAAATGAAGCATCAACCACTAAAAACATCTTTTCAGCTAATAAAACAGACTTTTCATGTATATACCCCACTAGAACATGAATCCAATAAGTGTCTAAAAGATTAAGTGCTTCCACTTTACTTGTACTCATACACACTCTAACGTAAGAGGATGAAACCATGTGTTTAAGTTTATACTTCGAGATGAAAATTTCAGGAAATCTCTGAGCTGTAAAAAGTGTACAGTGTGTACGTTCACATAAATCTGTTATCCTTTTCTTTTATCAGATTTTTTTTTTGGTTCTTGTTTAAGGTATTCATAAATTTTCACGCAATCTATTTGGAAAATTCACCATAAGCTACAAATTTTAACAAAATAATCGCATCATTCTATTTGGCATGTACCTGCCAGAGTTTTGAGTGAAAAAGCTCGGCTGTCATCGTTATATCATTTAAATCATCATAAATCGAGGTTAGACTTTTTCCCAAAAACAAAATTCCCCCCAAAAATTTGTTGATAAACGTTAAGCCAACCCCCTGTCCTTGGATATGTTTTGATCTTTTAAGTGTGTGGGTTTTATATATGGGGAAAGTCAACGACTGCCTTTCCGCCTAGAGCACATCATAAGATTCCAACCGAAATGATGCAAGTTTCTAGTCCCACGTTGTAGTAATTGAGATTTGCATTTGATTTACAGGGCATATGGTCGAATAGCATAAATCCCACACACAACTTTGGGTTGATAGGACCTCAAGTTTGCCCTGCAGCGTCAAAGTGGCAAGTTAAGCAGGAATAAAAAAAACGAAACCTTGTATTGGTGTCCTTGGGCAACAACAGCACCGCAAAACAATGCCCTCTACCATACGTTTCCGGTTAACATTCAACCATAAGCACCTATGTGGTTATTCAATTCGTAAGCGGTAGATCCTTGGTTAAATCCCTTTCAACACTCATTCAAAATGTAAATTACCCCAGGCGTACATTCGTAATGGAAACACAACAATATAGAATACAAATGCTTTCATAACTTTGTCATCCGCATGTGAAATATGTATGTCCTTCTATCCAAAAAAAAAGTTAAATAATCTTCAAATAGAATTTTCGGTTGACATTCAGTACTGAATTGCTAATTGCATTCAGTTCACAGGTTCAGAACTTTTGTCACACTCCGACTTATTCGCAATAAAATGCAAATCCTGTCATATTTCTTGAATAGCTTCCACATCCTTGCAATCGCATATTCAAATATTCTATTCCGTTTCTTTTCCTGTCCAACTTAGCGAATTCTGTGAAGAGTGCGGCTGCAATTTGATTTTCAAATCAGCTGCATACTCGTAGCTATGTCAGCAATTAGAAATTGTTTGTGTGTGTCAACAGAACTAGGACGAATATACCTATTCTCTAGTGGGTGTTGGTACAAATTGAAGCAATTAGAATAAGACCACATGGGTAGGTTCAGAAATACGAAGACAAATAAACAAGGGTCTGTGAGAGTGACTAGAAGGATCAAGATCCGGTACTGGATGGAAAAGAAAAGGACCTTCATTAAGTATTCAACGAGTTCCCAGCTACTAATAACGTAAGCGAGAATCAATGTTCGTACAGGTAACTATAAAAGGGAACATTTTAATTCGATGCCATTAGGTTTTGCAATCGATACCGGCAGTCCGCTTATGAAGTCAATTAACATTTAATGACTTCTCCTCTAAGCAAACTCAGGATATGATGGGCATTTTGTGTGCGAGAATATTTTCCAATCATCTGCACCTGGAAGCCATCAAGTTCGTGCAAAACAAATTGTCTCTATTTTTCTGCTTAAAATTCTTACTGGATAGCCAACGTGGAGGACTCTGAAAGTAATTTTCTCCTGACATGAGGATGGCATTTTGAGTGTTATCCCACTTCGCTGTAATTAACAAAGGATTACAGTTGTCCATTATGAATTTTGGCTTCGTCGAGGTATGGCCAATATGAAATTAAAGATACAATTTTAATAATATAAGTCTTTTTCATAATGCGTTGGGGAAATTTATGACGGCCATTAAAAAATGCTACCCTGCCGCTGTCTGTATTAATAGTAGCGTCCTTTTAGCCAAGAGATAAACGAAATTGCCTAAGCTAGCGAAATGTGTTTTGCTAATGATGTGATAAAAATAAGCTGAATTTTTAATTCAAAACGCCTTCGTCCTTAGTAACTTTTTCCCTCGATCAAGGAATACTTGTATAAGGTGTACGTATGTATATATCCTGATATTTACATCTATACTTTGTATTGACAGGTGATAACATGTTATTCCTGATATTTCGGTAATTTGGTGAATGTTTTTTTTAATCCACTAAATCTATAAAAAAGAGTGCTCGTCCATGTCGCACGAAACTTTCTTGATTACAGAGAATTTGGCTGAGTAGAAAAATGGCCCGTTGCATTTGCTCTTTAATAAATAACCACGAGAAGATAAAGTTGCACTGGGCAATGCCATTTAATATCTTTCCTATTTCTACAACTTACAAACACATTTAATATAAATTGTAGCCCCATGCGCATGTCTGACCAGAAATGGTAAGTCAATATTTATAATTCTAATGAAAGTTCAACCCAATTGTGCAAATTTTTGTCTATCATAAATGAAATTTAGTAGGATTGAACACATCGCTTATAAACTGAGTCATATCCTCATAAATGTTAAGGACCACGAAACGGCATGACACAAAAATAATCTATTGCATTCGTATTCATATTCTGAATGGTTTAAGTTTATTAAGCTGTCAATGAAATTTGATTTAAAGTGAATTGAAGTTTTAAATTATGTGATCCGCGTTCAATTCAAGTTGATATGGCTAGTGGCACCGGCATTTCAAACTCCATATAACTAATGACATTTCACCATTTGTTAAATTGTTTGTTCAGAGAGGAAATAATCTGTCAATTGAATTTGATTAAAAGTAAAAAAAATAAAAAAAAATTGTTTGTCAATAAAATTCGAAAGAAATCTGATTAGGGGGTGAAAATAATATATTTTCTCGTGGAAAATTCAACAATTTCTGGAGTGAAAAATAAACGCTAAATCCAATCAAATGTCACTTTGGTTTTGCTGGCGTTAGAATATATACATATATAATGCTAGAGGCTAGACGTCTAGCAGTTAATCAATAATGAATGAACAGGAAATTCATTAGTTCAGAAAATTTTGTATAAGTAAATGTCAAAATCAGCTGCTATATGAACGGAGGGTTATGTGTTTCGCGCGTATCCTATGTTCGTTCCTACGTGACGCCCTGTAGCCTAAACGGCTTGACCGATTTTGAAGAGTGAGGTGTCATTATATTGGTATTCATTTCCGGAGTGTCATAGGCTAAACAAATAAATATAAATATAAAAATATAAATTAAAAAAAAAAAAACAATTGTAACACAAATGCCAGTGAGAAATGTCAAGATATGGAATAGACTGAACTGTGAAACAAATAACGATCTGATCTATTTACAATAGCGGTCTTGTGGAGTGTCTGGTTTTGGTCATAAACTCGTTTATTTTAATTGAAATATTATTATTTTTATTAAACATATAAGCATATCGAACACTTTATTTGCGAAGGATATGGTTTGTTTCGTCTTCTTTATCTTGGTTTTTTTGTTGTTTCGTTTTAGCCGTTTCGCATTTTCTTGTTTCAGCATTTTTATTAATAGGTTTTTCAATTATTTATCAATTATTTGGCTTGTATTTGTTTCAAACAAAAAAAATATTTAGTCTTTTACTTAGTTCGTTTTAAGCTCATTTCGCCTTTTATCGTTTAGTTTTTCGATTATTTCGATTTCAATTATTTCGTCATTGTTGCTTTTTTTATGTACAGTCATTCGGGTTTTTTGGTTTTTTAAATAACTTTTTTTTATTCTGAAATTTGGTAGAAATTGCAACACAAATTGTACGTTTGAAAGATAATACAAAAAACATCAGCTGTCAAAAAGAAAGCCCTACTGATAGCAGGTTCTTATGCTTTGGGTATGTTCACATTGTTTGCGTACATATTATCGTTCTTAATTAAACTTATTATGGAATACAGTATAAATAAATAAAACTTTCTAAAACACAAACAATTTCTGTGGTTTGTATAAGTAAATAATTTTAAAATAATAGCGTATGCAAATGTAATACTATTCTGCATTATACAGAGGTAATGGTAACCGTAACTTTTTATACATTTGCGTTATCATTCTTGTATATAGCATTAAAAGAAATTTCAATAACGAAGAGCGTACACATTTATCAACTCGTCTTCGATAATAAAATGGTTTCGTTTATTTTTTGACTTCAAATTGTTTTAAATAGTTCATCTTAGCGAGCTTCTATTATAAAACGAAGTCATTGGTTTATACATCCAAAATTGACACTCGCAAAAATATGAAAAATATAATTATAATATAATATAATAATAATAATTGGCGCAACAGGTCCGTAGGGACCCTAGGCCTAGCTGCTCACAACCATTCGTCTTGTGTGAGTTTTTATTTTTGGGACAAATGGAAGGGATCTACAATTTTGTGCCGAGTCCTAACGGCCAATTGAGAAGCTCTTTCATGACAGTTATACTCTTGAATGTTTGTCCGACGTTCGCGAGAGGTGGCGCAGTGAAAAAAACCTTAAGTTGGAATTTGGGTTTTTCTCGGGATTCGAACCTGGGACCAGTCGCTTAGAAGTCCAACACACTAACCACTAAGTCACTGCGCCGAAAAGTAATGTTTATGACTTATAATATTTGTATGGGTGAATTTAGATTGTTCGTCATATGGAACTGTTATGTAATACATTTTATTGATTAGGTAATGTCGAATACTGCTTAATTTGAAAACATCCCAACAACAATTAACTAGAGGTGCTGGGAAGGTTTTATTTAAGTTGCGACAGGATAATGTGACAATGCGCAAATTTCTAAAACAATGCAATCATTTAGGTGCAATCATTTCTCATTCAGTCATTCATTTATTTTCACTGTCCCACTTAGGTGGTAGTAATTTTCACCAATCAAATAATTTCAATATTAAGTATATAGTCATTCAAATTACTTTCTGTTCTTTTTCAAATTGTCAGCAGTCTTTTGAATTTTTCTTCATCTTCTTGTGACCAATCAATTGCATTTTCTCCTACTCACCACCAATTACTTGCATTCTTTTCCAATCATCACAAACTGTTTACAATCGTTACCATTCCTCATCCGAATTACGCAGTAATACTTGTCTAAAATCGATATGTGAACAAATCTTGTACTAGGATAATGGAAGAGTAATGCCCATTTACAATAGTATTATTGAATGACGCATATCCTCGCGCAATCTTGTATCCTTCTTCTATAATTTGCCGACCTAAGTGAAAAATAATTACGTGGTCTCTACCTATCCACTTCAATTAATGAATTTATGATTAGGAGCAAATGTGGGTCAATTGTGTATTTTCTTGGCCTCTGAGAAGGGCAATTCAAAATTCGCCTTACGAGTTCAAAAAGCAAAAAAAAAAGTAGAAAATGCACTCTCTGGATCATTTCAACAAACAATTACCCCACATTCCAAATAAAAAATTACACTCAACAACCTTTCTTCTCTAATTTACCAGTGGCTGTGTTAGTGTGTACCCTTGTCAAAAACTTTCTTTCTGTCAGTCCCATTTATTCCAATATTTTTCCACACTTTTTTGAATTAATATTATGTCGGAATGATTAATTCTCTTGCCTACAAAAAAGGGTAAGCTCTTGAATTCTCCATTATATATCAAGTCTGCAGAAACATAGACTGGTTCGACGTTTACACAAAAAAAAATTCGAATATATGTATATGATTTTCCACTTCACGGCATAAGGTAAACCGAACGGATTACCGTCTTGAAAATCGAACAATTGCCTTTATTTGAAAATTCCCCATATAATGGTTGAATGAATGGATTTTGCGGCTCATAAATAGTACTCCCACCATTACTACTTGACGTAGTATCTACCACTAGCAATAACGTCGGCAAATGAATTCTTAACAATTACTTTTTTCCAATGACGTATTTTATTTGCATGGAAATCGAGGCGTGGATGGAAGCATTAAAGTAGGGCGCCAAATTGAGCGATAGCGTTTAGTCGTTCCGTGAATTAGCTCTTTTGGGGATGTGTTACGCCTTCATACGTGGGCAGGAGATATATTTTCACTTTCTGTTACAATATTCATGGAGTAGTGTTTTCCAAAAGACCTGTTGAAGCTCAAAGTACCTACTAATGATGTTTAATGAGGACGGCACTACTAGGAAAGGAATTAGGGTGACTTATGATACTTCATTCGCAGATTATTATCTAGGGAAGAAAAATGAATCTCTTTAAGTAAACCATACACAGCGAGGGAAGGTCACCGTAACCCAAATTTGAGAAACAAATTCCGCAAGTTCATACAAATTTGTAGGAAATGTATAATTAATAATATGCTCTTCAACTTGCACCTAACCCAAAATTATAGGGACACTTATTTAAAATTACAGAAAATATCAGGCACTTAATATGTACTTTTAAATGGAATAATCGAATGGCTTTTGCGAAAACCCACGCGGGTGAATTAAATTTCATTTATATATAAAAATTAATCATTATTTCCCTTTGTCACGGCACACGCGTGAACGGCTGGACCGATTTCGCAAATTATTTTTTTGTTGTGTTTTCTATTGTCAGGAGAAGGTTCTTATGAAAGAAAAAACTAAGAAAGTTGCACCGAAAATTAGAAAATTTAAGAAAACTTGACGACAATATTAAATTTAAACTTAACGCTTTTGGCAATATAATCTTTTCTAATGTAATTTTATGGGATTTAAAAAAAAAAGGGTGAATGAGTTTATTTTTTGTTGTTAAAAATGCCAGCAATTCGACGTACAAACTGAAGTTGCAGAACTCGCAATGGTAAAAGTCAAAGATATACAAGAACAAGTAAAAAAGACGACAACGCGAAACGCTGAATGAAATTGAACAACAACATAGAAATATTACGTTTGACCCCTGTCGAGCTGGAATTAGTTATAACGTGGAAATCGATTACAGTTCACAGAAAATCGTTTATATAGGACCAATGGTCAATATTGCGAGGCATTAAAGTTCAAAAATGAAGCCACTGCATAGTGTTGCGCGAGCGGTCAAGTCAAATTGACGCCACAAATTGGTACCACCAACAGAGCCACTACATTCATTAGTTTCCGGAAATGTGCTGGATTCTAAATATTTGTTGAATCATATCCAGCAATACAATAATTGGTTTCAAACGTCATTTGGCGCAGCAAAAGTTATTCGAAACAATTTTATGTCAACTTTCACGGTAAGTATATTGAAAAAAAAAAAAAAACCTTTACAACCACTTGCCTGATGCAGAATATGTTGGTAGCTTCCAATAGAAATGTGTATCATTTCAAATGTCGTTAAGACAGTCGGTTAAACTAGTTATTTATAAAAGGAATATTTTCGAGTGTAGGAAGTTTTTCGAAACTTTTAGGGGAACGGTATACAAATTTACATGAACTTATTAGGTGAATGGACTACTGACCATTAGTTCAGCTCTGGGGATACTTATATAACCCGTAGGATAAATGGCTTCTACGCACCCATAATGCTGGGTTTGCTAATAGTACGCGCACAGTAATCACCACATGATTTTATTGACATACTAGCTGTGCCCGCAACTTCGTACGCGGCGTGAAACTGTGTAATTTCCAATAAAATAAATAATAACAGTTAAGTTTCAATACATTAAAATAAAGCCATAAACCTTGCCAATGTCAAACAATAAATCAAACATATCTGTTTACCTAAAACACCAATTTAAGAAATTTAAATTCAACAACGTAGGTAAGTAATACAATGCAACTTCTTGAACTCTTCACTTCTTCACGTAGGTAATATCGAAACAACCACTAAAACAAAAACCTTAAACCAAATTTGTATTTACACCAACAATAAATCAAACAAATTAATTCACCTGTATCGTCTTCACTTCTTGAATTCTTCAATTCTTTACTGTAGGTATCAATGTAGGTAATATCACAACCGCCAAAAACAAAAACCTCAATATATATTTACACCACCATACGCCCATCATCGCACGTCATCAGCCATCTGCGCATTTCCTCAGAAAAACATTGTCGATGTTGATTACATCCACACTCACCTCGCATACTTCTCTTTCGTTTCACTTAAGCGGAGAAAACTTCATGTAGTATTGTTGACATGTATGTGCTTGTGCGATGTGCGCCAGCCACCCACCCCAAAGCAGAACAGCGATCAAGAACAACGGTTGCTCATAATTTTCGATTTTAGAAAATAAATTTAGTTTTTTCATGTTAGATTTTGGGTTGTAGCTCAGCTTCTAGATGACACAGAAAGCTGATTGATAGCTTAAAATAATTATGGAAGTGTTGGCTCTTGTTGGTATTTGATATAAGAATTTATGAAATAAAAGCGATTAAAAGGCAGCAAAGTCAGAAAAAAGAACACATTTTGGTCAAAAACGCTCCCAAAAAATAGGCATGGCAATGAAAGGAATAGCCTATGTCATTTTCAGGATTTTAAGGGACATTTCAAAAAAAGTTTTATCGAAATCTGTGCAGTAGTTTTCATGCCAACCGTTAACACATGAAAATGGCTACAGTTTTATTATACGTAGATTATTTTATGGCAATTTATCAGCAAAAAATTGCATACTTGCAGGCTGATTTGGAAATAGTCGCTTTTATTGTCTTTTCTTGGCTGGAATAGCAGCTTCACAAAACGAAGCCTTAGTAGCACTATAACCACGCATAATGCAGCAGATTTTTTAAACATTCATTTAGCACTACAAGTTAAAAAAAAAACAGCTTTGTTAAACCTTCCCCAAGGCCCAAATTTCAAGATCCGATAATATAAATGATTGGTGTCAGGAATCCTTCCTTTCACCTACCTAATACACATAATATCTCCTTATTCGTCACCTTGGTAATCCAAAAAAATCTTCATCCCAGCAAACCAATGGGCGAACGCGTTCTTCTACCGCGATCGTTATAACATTCATTTTATTCGACCATATTGTGTAACCAGTCGAACATTAGTCGATATTACTTACAATAAATATTTCCTTCCATCGTTGAAAACTTTGGCGCATATTCCTCACAATGCTTATCATTAGAGCTCGCATAATCTTCCCCCGCAAATTCCAGTGTTTTAAAATCAAAGAACAGACACTTTTTTTTGGGCTTATCCCTAGAAGACATTGAGTACACCTGGTGACGGCTTAATTAAAATGCCAACAAAGTAATTGCCTAGAAAAAGCTTTTCGCTCTGATTTTAATTAAAAAAACAAAAACACTTTTCTAGAAAACATATATTTAACATTTCCTCTGGAAATTTTCACATTAACAAGCATAAACATAATTAAAAGACTCACAGCAAATGTCAAAAGAAAGGCGAAAACTTTTCACGAAATTTACCGAACGAACATTTTACAAAAGTTCTTCCATCACTGACCCAGTAAAAGTTGTCATTAACAAAGTTAACCAATAGAATCATTTTCAATTTCGCCTCATATTGATTTTTATCGCCGGTGTTTCAGGTAAATAACAAATAACTACCACCTTTACGAAATAATGGGCTAAACTTTCTGAGCAAGGAAATAACAAAAACTTTGTGCTTGTCCTTCATTTGGAATTCTCACCCGTTGTTCATCCACACCTATTTCGCTTGTCAATAAAGTGAGCTGCACTCGACCATAGCCGACCGTGAGGTATACGAGAAGAGTCTTGTGCTGGCTATTCCAGCCGTTTACGAGTACACAACAATTTGAGGCAATTGAAAGTTTGACTTTAAGTGTCTATCTGTCAAAAGATTTTATTTGTCTTTACGCATCGCCGCACGTAAATTATAGGACACAGTATCGACAATCAATAAAGGGAATAGTAAATCTGGGTTTGGCAATTTGGTCTGATAAGCTCGTTAATATTGTGTGTTTTACGGCACATCTTTCCATTACGGCAAGTGGTATTAATAAAACTAGCCATGTTCTTGAGTTTATTTTCCATTTATACGAAATTGCTTGTTTAACAAAATTAAATTGAGTTTTAGGAGTTGGGGATGGCGTCCACTGGGGGGCGAATAAAGTAGTGCCGATGAGAAGACGCTCGACTGAGCGACTGATGAGACGTGACAATCAACGAGTTTGGGTTGACTTTTCAGTTGCTTTGAATCAGTCTATCAAAACTATGTTTTGGCTACTTAAGAACGTCTCAAAAAAAAACTAACAACTTGTTTCTACCGTAAAATCATCAAAGAGGTAGCTGTAAGCACCGTAGGCTATCTGCCACTTCAGAGAAAGAGTCAGTCAGTCAGTGTTTGCCGAAAAAAAAAACAAAGTAACACATGTTCTGTCGCAACGTGAAACAAGGACAGCAGGAGCCAGGAGTGTTTCTCCATACAAAAGAGAGAATAAGAACACCTATCGTAGAAAAAAAAGCTCGCATAGACTTCCGGCACGAAGAGGTACAAGATTCTTAACAACTGCTCGACTGGAATGAAAGCATAATAAAGTAACAACAGGAAGCTAAGAGCACGGGTTACAATAGCTAAAAATTCTTTTTTTTTGCAAGATGCCTAGTGTAAGGCAACCAAACTGAGGATCACTCAACTCTCTCCTGTCCACTCAATTGTGAACCTCTTATACCCATCCTATCCCCTCCTACACATTCGTATCCTTAAATGATTACACTTATTGTTTATGGCTCAGTCGGTGGGAATTGCTCCACGAAGGCGGACTTCAATAAAAAAATATAAAGAGAAATTGTCTTTCATTCATTTGAGGAAACCAACACTAGTATATCACCGAGCACTGGGCGATAAAGCAGGAAGAGAGAGCTGGAAAGCCAAAACTCTTTGATAGATTTTGGGTAATAGAAGCTATAACTTGGGGACTGTAGAGCTGCACCAAGATGTGAATGACATCCAAAAGACGCCAACTACATTGGTGAATCTTAAATTCAAGTCCATAGTTTCGACAAGACAATGAGCGCCGAATCTCCGTTTCAAAAACCAGCAAAATGCTACAGCGCTTGAGTGGTCAACATCTATAAGAAAACCAAAGGTGACCATCAACTCGCAACACACAATTCCAGGTTTTTCATTTGGTGTTCTGTGCAGTGTTTTTTTTTTTTTTTTATATGCCCATTCCCAGCTGGCTGACACTGCGACCTGCAAGATCTATTGTATCATTCTGTGTAGCGTTACCCTTGCATAATTGAAATACCAACATAACGCCAAAATGTTACTCATACGCCACCGAAAAGGTTCCACACACATCTCGTTTAGTTTAGTGAACTGAATGGCTCAGGGAAACAACGCTAATTTCGGATAAATTTTTAATAAACAAATCATTTCCACGCACGAGTTTTATATTGAAACTAGCGGACCCGGCGAACTTCGTCTCGGCCCAATTTACCGCCTTCAGTTAAACTCCGGAGTGGTAATAAAACACAGATAGTTAAAATTTCAATGTGATTTATTTGAATGGAATCGAACTCAGTAGAGAGCGATATGATAAACAATGTTTTTCGATTTGTTTTCTGGTGCAACAACAAACAACGAAGACGGTTTGCCCACACGCGAATAGCCAACGTACAGCTGACCGTTCGTAAGACAGGGAAATTTGAGATTAATCCCACAGACTTCCAACGATTGATTGTCATCGCAAAAGCCAATCGAACGGTGAACTGAATCCGCTTGAATTGGAACGGAAGATCAGTTGGAATAGTCGGAATTCGTGGGATAAGGACTTTCTCTCCTTTGAATTTGTCCTTGATGATCGTCGCTTGAATTACATTGTTCATCAGTTTCTTGGCGGACCGTTGCACAATTTCGGATGATTCAGATCTCGCAACATGATTATGATCGATCCCATCTTCAGCTGTAAATTATGCGGCCGAGTTCCTGGCCATCAAGCGAGTTAAAAAATTCCGTCGGGTAGTTGGTCGCTTCATCCTCGTCGGTCACGCTGTCAATGGATTTGTACGAATGCAGTTCTCCAGCGATTTGACTTTCAATAATAAAATTCAAGCTGTCGACGTACTTATTCTTCGCTGCTAGTATGGCCCGTTCATTGATCCAATCGAGATTTTTAATTTCAACTTCTTGACATATCGCCACAAAGACGACGATTTCAGGCATACGTTGAGTTCACCGGCAGCAGTAGCTTTCGGAATGAGGGGAAGCGTTTGACGAAAACCTCCGGAGTGCAATATTAGGCCTTTTTTTACTATGCTCACATGATCTGTATAGATCATTGATTTCTATGGTATACAACAAAAGTTGGATCTTGTACTGTTGTGTAAAACCGTGAACATAATAAAAAAAGGCCTATTATAGCCCCACCAAATCGTCTCGAACCACCTCGTAAATCCTTCATCGTTCGGTCAACTGTCTCCAAAGCTCGTTTATGCGCCATCGTGCATTCATCCTAAATGATGATTTTGCATTCTCGCATCAATTTCGCGGTCGCCGAATTCTTGGTCATTGTGCAAGTGCGCAAAACAGCACAGGGGTTGTCAACAGTGAGAATATTCATCGGCAGATTCAAAGCGGAATGTGCAGACCGCCTTCCAACAATGTAGCAGCAATGCTAGAGGATGCAACAGCCAACGCAATTTCAAATCTAGACCGAATTGTTACCAGAATCAACGACATAACGAATGTCTTGGAGCATCGAGAAAGTAAATACCTTCCCTTCCATTGTCAACAACCTTCATCTTTGTATGCAGTTGGGAGGTCAGTCACAACTGCAAACTTCGAATCAGCATTTCCTGTTGTTTTCGATTGCTTTTTACTTAGGTATGTAACTCACGCAACTGACGGTCCTTACATAAATTATCAAGCACACTTATAACAATGGAGTTTGTTTTGATTGTTTTCAGGAACAGGATGTTCATGGATGCAGCCGGTTTTCTCCATTTGTTTTAACAAAGTTATGCTGATGCGATTTTACTTAAAACAATCCCAAACAACAATGGGCCACTTAAATGTAAAGTAATCTGACATTGAAACTGAATGGAACTTGAGAGAGAACATTCATCAACAGCCAATTGCAATCTTTAAAGAGCTACATAGAAACGTTCTCAATGCCTCAGGGAATAGCAGTACTTTTATTGTTGCCTTCGACAGTGAAAGTAAATTCATATTCATGGTAGAGGTAGAGGAGTCTTTTCTCAATAAAAGAATACGACCCGAGGATAAGCGCTTATAAAAGCTTGTAGCGAAAAGGTTTCCAACAAATTGGAAACAAAAAAAAACACACACAAAGCTGTTTAGCGAAATGCCCTTATTTTCATACGCACCCACAGATGACATTCAACATCACAAATAAGGGTCAACCCAAGTATCCCTCTAAAAGGGCACACCATCATAACCCATTCCTTAAATTGAAATGAAAGACATTTGTCTTTAATTCGACTTCACCAACATTCAGACGATCAATAACGTATATGGCAGAAAATCTTGCCTTAACTTGCAGACGGTTTTTTACTACGTATCTCACAAGTCCCCTGGACTATCGCCATTAGCTAATTAGCCAGATTGTTATACTTGCTGATGAAATGAGTAGATATCATGGCATTAGCTCCAGCCAAATATTTATTGTGAGAAGATGCTCGTATTTTGTGAGTCTAATCGATAATGCATTTGCAATTCACATTACGTAAATGTACCACTTAAAATAAATCAACGGTGATGATGACGAAGATGCAGTGATGCGGCGATTGGGGGTACCTAAAACTGGTAGTGCGTTTTGTTCAGCTAGAGAAACTGGCTGGTGAGTGAGACTAGGTGCAAGGATACACCACGGGTGCTGGATGAATTCATTTTGACCGCTAACGGTGCTCACTCTTACGTTACATATTTTTTTGGTTGTGTAGGGTAGAGCATGTAAACGATAAGTGTGACTTTCTGTGGCTTAAGAGTCTGTACTTCTAGTGAGACTTTATAATTTCGTTTGGCACAATAAAGTTCAAGGCTAGAAACTCATGAAGCTGTTGTTGCGCGATCGTTCTGTTCCACTCTGTTGCCGGGAAATCTTCTTCATTGTATATTTTTCCCAATATTGTTATCAGGTGTCTTTTAAGAAGCAATTGGATTTGCCTGCCATATGATATGAGTATAGGAATCTAAATTTACGAATCTTTGTTGCATTTGTCCAAAGCGTCAGTAGTAGGAAAGATTCATATCGCTGGACAACCAGACGGTTTTCATCAAACACAATATCAGCTCATGAATTGAATATGTTCTGAGAGACTGTACACACTCCAACTTAAAAAAAAAAACAGTGGCACTCCGGAAGTGCCGACAGAAGTGAAAACTTGAACAATTACGTTTTGAATTTTTTGAATCTTCAGGAAATATTTAATTGTGTAGGAAATACTTTTAAATGAAGCGTTTTTTTATTCATTATTACAAACCACTACTACTACTACAAAAAAAAATCCAATCTAAAGCTTTTTCATGCCTTTTAAGCACTATTTCATTAGCTAAGGCTTTAAGGCTTGTTTTTGTTCGAAAAGGCATCTTTTTTAACTTTCCCCATTACGTAGTAAGAGAAAAATATTGTTTTCGTACAAAATTTCGAACTCGAGATGTTAATCAATTCTGACATTTCGATGATAGAGGAACTCAAAAAAGCGGGTCCCAAAATTTTGTCCGTCTGTCTGTCTGTATATTCCGATGCCTACAGCCTAAACGGCTACCACGATTTCGTTCAAACTTCGGATTTGGGGTTTGGGGGCTTACAGTTCGGGGTCGTTTTTTTTCGCAAGGTAACCTTAATATTTATGGTACTTCCCATACAAAATTTTCATACCAGTTTGATTTGTTCGAAGACTGCTCTAACGGTTTCAACCAAAGTTGATATTTAAGCTTAAGTAGGTGATGTTCCCTCGACTGCATACTCAGTTTTCCGCTAAGAAATCGAATAACGGTACTTTTGAAATTTGGACACATCTCGAAAACGGTCTATACGATTGTATCAAAAATTTATTTCTAAGGTAATATGGTCATTTGCAACTTAATGACAAACTCAGTTTTTCTCTGTATTATCGTAAAATGGATTTTTGAAGAAAGTCGTTTTTTTTTAAATAACGGCAGAATCGATTTCAACCAAAACGAACATTTAGAGTAAAATTGATGTTTTCAAAACTATTGCGTCCTTAGTTTTCAATTTGATTCACCGAAAACGCTAATTTTAAAAACTGCTCGTATCTCGAAAACCCCATTTTCGATTTCGAAAAAAATCTTTAAAGTAATGCTTACATCCCGAACAATAACTTTTACTCGGTTTTCAGCTAAATAGTTAAGCAATAGTATTTTTCAAACTGAACATTCCAATATTTGGTACTGTTTTGTCTGCCAAATTTTACAAAAACCGTTCTAACGATTTTGATCAAAATCCTTATAAAAGTATTCTAAATAAGATCACGTGTTTAGATTTTCTCAAAAAACTCGTAAAAATCAGATTAATAATTATTTCTCAAAAATTACTTCACAAATACCGATTTGTATTCACATATCTACGGTATATTTTTGTAATAATCTCAATTTTCCACTTCTAATAAAAATGCAATAACAGCTGAGCAAAACCTATTTTTAACAAATATAATATACTTCTTTTTTTTAACATATTGAGAATGCACCTTAAAATAATGTCAACCGCAATCAGAAACTCCCACTTAATTTTCACACCACACACGTCAATTGGGATATTCAGTTTTTAACTGCTAAAGCATATTCAAAAACAAATCTTCGAATTCTTACAATTACATCTATTTAAAGATAAAGGTGTATCACGAACCTTGCTTCCAATCATAGACACCTTATACCAGCGTTACTAATCAAAATAAAAACACGACCTAACAGATCAGAAAACAGAAACTCCTACTACAACTTGTCCTCGTACTCAAAAATCTTGTAAAGTGCAAGTGCTTATAAAATTGTACAGTGGCACTTATAACTCTCTAACCAGAACTTGCGACAATTCGCTTTTACTGAGAGCTTCAACTTTTAAAAACTCAGATTGTTTTTTGATATGTACTGCCATATGAGATGAGCTACACAAAAGTGAATTTTATTTAACACTATTTCCTTTCCTATATTCTATCTATGCACTGTTTCTTTTATCTAGCATTGTTTTTAATTTTTTTACCTACATATACCTACCTAATAAAATAAGAAAACAACCAAGCAAACTTTTGATGAACGAGAAAGTTTCGTTCGACCCAGTCGTGCACATTTTTTTTTGATTCAACTTTTTAATTTTTTGAACATTCTTAAAAAATCTTTGCCAAAACAGAAAATTATATGTAACCTCGGTTTTAAAGAATGTGATTCCACCATTAGTTTTTTCCGAACACTTTATCTGTCATTCTTTAAAAATAATTCCAGCTGCCACTTCCAGTAGGTGAAATGAAATTAGAAACATAGTTACTTCAACTGGGACCCTTGTAGAGAATGCCGCCTGCAGACTGCACCTTGAAGTGGTGGGGACAACTGGATATATGCCAATGACCACCACTTGCTAGGATAAGACTAAGCTTATTGGGACTGGAATTTGAAGACTATCAGAGAATGACCCCGGCAACACTTATGCTGGATGTATGCGAGGAACTTTTAGGAAAATCAGAGAGTATCTTCCATTAAGCGGCGTTCCTTCGATAGATCAACAAGGTCGTCGGGTATCTTTGCCAAATATATGTTAAAGCGACGAGCTGCAGCTCTTTACCGGTCGTTTATGTTGAAAACCGATAAAAATATCAACCCAAAAATATGGGCCCACGCTCCAAAGTAAAGTCTAACCATCTTAAATTTATGCTGAGCTAGTATCTGACTCGTATTAGGTTCTGCTTAGGCTTTGGCATTTAACTGCTTGTAACTATGACTACAATAAATAGCAACCGCCCAAAAAGTACCCTCATTTCGTTTACATTACGTGATTATATGGAACACTACGGAAGAGACTACCTCCTCATTAATTAGAAAATTAATTTCCCACCGGAACACGAACTTTAGTTGTGTGCTAATTTCTGCCCTACGCTGCCACTGACCTTTTGTGCTTCGACTCTGCTTAAAAGCTTTCCATCCAACTCATTCTGTTTATAACAATAACAATAACAATTTTCCCCACACAAACGTCTCTGTGGGCTCTTAGTCGATTTGAATGTGTCCCCCTTGAGATGAAAAGCCCAAACCTTATGGACAGTGCTAGGTTTGAGCATCAAATTACATTAATTCCTGATATTTACATGAGTTCTTAGATATACTCCGGGGCACATTGTAAACTGTGGCTCTGTTCGCAGAAGAATATGTTCCCATCCCACATATACGATACGATATAAGGGGGAAGCCAAAAGAATCGACAACATAAAATGAACGCCTACGGAACGATACAGATTTGTCTCTTTTTTATTTATTACATACAAGAGGAAGAATGAGCTCTGTAAAGAGATGGGATCATAGGATATCCTACCGCCACCATACAAAGGAATCGTACAAATAAACATGTAAGTATAAAGCCAAACGATAAGCGTATCTGTTCACAGGTGTCTTGCTCCTGCACCTGCTACACATTTAATTTTGGTTCTTTCAATTCCAAGATGATACCTCGATTTTGATTTAAGCAATTTCATCGTGTATCTGTCGGTTATTTCCGTAGGTAAATATTTACCTAACTTATGAGATTCACTTGTTTAAGAAAGCAATTTGCATTCGCTCCTCCAGGTATGGGATGAGTGCTTTTGCATTTTAATTTGCTTTGTAAGAATTTATTTATTAATTTTGCTTGCATATTATGTATGCAGCTTTCATTTTGTAGGTCACAATGTGCAATTTTGTACGGAAAATTTCGCCATTGTGATTTGGCCAAATTTAGCCTGATTAGTATCGCAGAATATATTCTTTGCATAGTCCTGTTGTTTGTTAGAATTTGCTGATAATAGTTGACAGATAAATTAGGTCAAAGCTGCAAACAAGAATATTCCTACGAATCCAACTGAAGTAAACAGACTAAAGGTACGATTACAAGACCATTTTTTTCGAGTCATTCAAAAGACACTGTTACGTCAGGAAAAAATGTCGCATTAGAGTGACTTTTACGCTACCATCCGTCATTGGTCATTTGCGAAAAAATGGCGATCACACGAAATGACTATCATCGTCATTTTTGTTCCAAAATAAAATGACGGACACTGCGCGTCTTTTCCGTTAGGATGCCATTAAATGGCGAGCGAAAAACTAGCGGTCACATGGTAATGACATGCCACATCAAAATGACAAATGTCAACTTTCGCACTATTTCGATTTAGCGTCATTTATCTGTTTGGCGATCAGACGGTATTGATATTGACCGATGAGAAAAATAAAGAACAGATATCGTATTAAATGCTGCGTCACTTGTCATTTGCGTAGAAAAATGGCATGCCATGAATTTTGTGTTTAGTCATTTTTTGGAGGCTGTCATTTAAACGACGCAACAGCCAAAAAGTTTGGTCTTTTGTCCTAGGCGTTATTAAAGGGCGATCGCACGGTCTTTTTTTTTCGTCAATTTAATGGCACAAAATTCATGTTATTTAGTCTTATCTGATATCTCGAAAACATACTTAAATTATTTTTAACTTAACATATTTTTCCAAAGCAGAAGACGTCTTGGATCCTTATTTGGATCCACATTAATATCCGGATGAACAGATATCATAGCAAGCGACCTTAATCTTGCATTCCCCATAACTTTTCGGGACACTGTTTTAATCCTTTTCATATTTGAAAAGGTTCTTTCAACACTAGAAGTGGAAAGCGTAGCCAAAACCCCTCAAGCCCTCTCTGGCTACGTACCTGATATGATCGGTACGCTCTCGACGTTTTCTTTATCCTAACACGCCTGTCTCGTGGATATGCCTACTGACGTGAAGATACCGTAAATGCTATTCCGAAAAATATATACAGTAGCCAGTTCTTGCGCTTAAGTCTGGCTTCGAACGGAACTTGGTCCGGGATTGGGATGCCATCGAATTTTCTTGGATGACCGCCGAATAAGCCAGCGATCTGGTGGTGATTGTTATTCTTAGAAACGTAAACATCATGAGCAATGTGTTTTATTTGCCAATAGGGACAGTTTCCGTAATTAGCTTCGAAAATAGTTATGAAGTCAAAAAACATGTCCGGATATACACTGGCGATCACTAGGATGAGGCCATACATTTTGCAATCGATTTTCACTCTTTATACCTGTTGAAAATGTTTTCCCCGGAAACTTTTACTATACCTGCGAACAGGTTCAATGAACTACCTGAAAAGCGTATAAAAAGATGCGCCAATACGATAAGGCCATTGCGAATATTTTGTTGCAGGAGTGCACATCAGCGATTTTTTTCAAAGTCTTCTTAAGAATATTTAAAAAACGCGTTGAAAAGAACTGTTTTTATTTAGTTAAAAAAAAAATGCGTTCCGGAAAGACTTTGACAGCGACAGAAAGAGGAAAAATAGATTCTTTCAAGGAGTTAGGACTCTCAGGCCGGCTAAATAGAAGTAAGACTGTTGTAAACGGTTATCCGGATCCACAACACTATGGGGACAAATCGAAAAGGATGCACGACAGAAGCAACAACATTGCGAGAAAAGCGGTTAATTTTACGGCTTGCCTCAAATTCTATTCTACCAGCGACTAAAATAAGGACCAACAGTGGAGTATCAGCCAGCGTAGCAAAGGTCCGCAGGATAATACAAAAAAGTGGTACTATAGAGAGAAGAAAACTGAAAAAATAGACCTTTTTTTTTTGCGGCAAGTATACAAGGAGCATTGAATGAATTTTGCAAGAGAACATGTCGCTTGGAGCAATGAATAGAAACGCGTTCTCTTTTCGGATGAAAAAAAGTTTAACCCTGACGGCCCCGATGTAAGGCTAAGGAACTGTTTTCAAATTCGTATCAAGAGCTGGGGGCCAAAGCTGTATGAACATAAAATATGTAATTTTAGGACCATGTTTGTTGTTTAACGACTAACAACGGCTTTGTCATAGGAAATTTTATCATAGACGTTAGTTTATATCGCAAAACTATCATAACATTTTATTCGGGTTACTGTGGAAGGTCGTCGGGGTTTTACTGCTGGGTGAGGTCACAGCCAACAGTCAACTAGCATGGTGAGAAGAAATTGTGCAGAAATGGACAGCACAATTCGTTATTTTTTTCGGGTATGATGAAAATGATTGTGCAGAGCTAAAAAGAAAATAGGGACACTTTTAAATTTATGTGTTTTTTTTAAGAAAATGTTTAAGAAACATATTTTCTTATATGTACAAACTTTTTGTAATTCTTAGTTAAAATATTAAGGGCCGTTTGCTGATATGACTCATCGCGAATTTAAGTGCCACATAAACTCTTATGTGACAGTTTATGCCCTGAAAAAAGTGGCCCATAAGTATTTAAGTAGAGTCGTATGAGCAAACGGCCCTTTTACGTTTTATACGTTTTTTTTTAAAGAAAATGTTTCAGAAAGTGTTGTAACTTGCTAAGTTTTATTTCAAAATTCAATTTTTACAAGTTGCTATTCAGAGATATAATTTTTGTTCAGGTGCGAAATACCAATTGTTCTATCAGTCAATCACGTGACATCCAAACAACTAAAATATTTTTTTTGTTACCTAGTTTAAGTCTCAAATAAGTCTAGAAGAAAACTTGAACAATTTCTGGCGAAAATCATTCCGCGAACATGATTTATGAAATATCTACAAAAATCCTTATAACGAGCAAACGGGGTGGCATAAAATATGTCGAATGGGGAAACACTGAATGAAATAACATTTTTTTTTGTATATACATAAGTACCTTTTTCAGAGCAAATCGTATCAGTTCCACTTTTGCTTTCAACGTAGACGTACACAAAATCCGGATTAAATGGGTTTCACGAAACATTTACGATATTCAGTCGTCGCTGTGACTGTTTTCGTTTTCCCCAGGCAACGATTTCCAGTAAAAATCGAATTACAATCAATTATTTTCTTTTATGTCATTTCTTCGGTTTTCAATTATGTTTTCACGCTCCAGTGGGCGACATAAAATCAAAGTGTAAACCTGGACAAATAGACTGGACTCAAAGAGAAACAGCTCAGACGAGGATTTCTTTTTTTAATATTTCATTGAGGGCTACTTCCAGTAAAGTGATAAACTTGCGGCCACTTATATACTTGAACTGCTGGGAGTCCTTCAAATTGTTCTCTCGTTTATTTTTGTTCCAAATTGACTTGTAGTCTGGATGCAGAATAGGATGTTGGCCATGATTCAATGGTGACAGTGAATAGGCTGAAATCAGGATACGTAGACATATACATGGGGCATTCATCAGTTAATTGAGTCTCGTTAGGGAATAGGGGAACCGAGGATTCATTGGTAATTAGGAAACAATGATTCATTATGCGCCACCCTTAAATGATGAATCGACAATTCAGGGATAAAATTAGAAAAGCTTGTTATTAGAATCGATGGAAGGGCTTTTACCAACGTGACCTTTTGAGGCACACAGGTGAAGAAGAAGGCAAAGGGAATAAGATCAAGTTTTATGGTTATCCACTTGAGAAAGGATGTATATGAAGAATGCTGCACGATATTGTTTTACTTTGAGGGTAATATTTTGAAGATATGAGAAATCGTTAAGATTTCGGCAGTAAAAAGTGAACAGCATTAAATTCGTTTTGGAGTGTTGTCGTAAGGAGAGAGTACATGTAAACAAGAGCTTTCGAAATGAACGTGGTGTCAATAAATAGAATGCGGATGCTAAAGGTTAAGTATACACTACATATTGTCATAATTCAGGTACATGTGGATGGCTACTACCAATAACAATTTTCGAGAGAAATAGCTATAGGCTTAATCCGTAGAATGTAGCAAATAAAAATTTTACAAAAAGCACAGAAAAAGGTTTCAACTAGGTGACAATAAATGCGTTGAAAAACGCTTTAAAAAAACTCTTTAAGAAACCCATAAAAAGTGCAACAAAAGATTGAAGAATGCTTTGAAAATCCGTCAGAAATAGTTGGGAAACGCGTCGAATTGTCTTAGAAACCTTCGAATAATGTACCAAGAAAATGAGATATTCTTTTAAAATATCTTAAAAAACTGTCAAAAAGGCGTTAAGAGTCGAAAAAGGATTTGAGAATGCTTTCAAAAATTATTCAAAAATGCGCAAAATATTGCGTCAAAAAAAGTTCAAGCCAAGTCAAAAAAGAAAGCTGTCAAAAAGGCGATGAAACGCTTAAAAAAAATCGTGAAAGGATTTGAAAATCTTTAAAATACCCGTGAAAAAATGAGCAACAAATTGGGTCAAAAATAGTTCATGCCGAGTCTAAAGGAGGCAAAAAATGCGTCATATACGGATAGAGAAGCGTTTCGAAATCAGTTTAGAAGTATTCTTCGAAAATCCGTCAAAATAGTGTTTTAAGATATCCAAAAAAAAGCAGTTGAATTTTTTATGAAATGGTATCGAAAAACGCGTCAAAACGACGTTTGAAAACCTGGTTCAGAAAAGGATAGAAAACGGATTCCAAAAAGTGTCAAAAACGAGCCAGAAGTGCTTAATGTTTATTACTGTTTAGTCCAAAATGCTTTAAAAATCTTACCATAAAAAATGTGGAAAATATGTCAAAATATTTCTCAAAAAATGCGTCAAAAAAGAGTTGAATACGTGTCGAAAAACACTTCGAATTATGCGTCGAAAAAACGAGTTGGAAAGCGTGTAAAAAGGCTTTCAAAAAATATATATAAAAGGCTTCAAAAAAGTTTCGAATGAACCCTTCAAAAGGCGAGTTGAAAACGTTTAGAAAATAATTTCAAACGAAGTTAAAAAAGCTGGAAAACATGCCTTAAAAAGTAAATCGAAATGTGCGTTAAAAAACAGTTATGGTGAAAACTTATTTCTAAATGAAAAATAAAATATTTCTTAATGAATAATAAAAAGAGCATCGGCGCTACAATTTGAGTCAGCTCAACACCTTTTAGGAAGCGCTAACCCTAATTATTCTGATCTTTTAATGAGGATGCAAAGCTTTAAGTCACGACCACAGTTTCTGTGCGTTCACAATGCACATACTTACGTAAACACCAGGCAGACACTGCTTACCATTTTCGAACGATCCAAGGAATTACCGCAGCTAAACAACTAAAAGTAATATTCGCATAAAATTATAAAACCCGCACCTTCGGTCATAAACCCACTGGCGTCAAATGAAAGACAGCCAGATCTAAAGAACGCTTAACTATAAAATATTAAACTCACCGAATAAAAGTGCGCTCAGCCATACAAGTTCCGCACGTGTGTTCATGATTTATTTGCAGGAAATATCCTTATTCAGTGGAAATGTAATATCCGAACGGTGGAAGGAATTTCTGTGTGCACTGTGCCAAAGCCGTAGATGAACATTTCTTTTTTCTTTTTTTTTCTGCGATGCTATCAAAAATCAATTTCGCTTTCAGTTTCAATTCAATTTCTCCTCGTGCTATCTCTGTTTGTGTATGGATGGAAATTAGCTGTTCTTTGTCCTTCTTTACTTGGCATGATTCTGAGTGCTTATACTGAGAGAAATTACATGACTCCCGCACCGTTCGTATATTTTGATATGCAAAATAGGAAAACATTTCACGAGTGCGTCCTTTATTGATAACGACATTCGCACTGCGAACGCTCTGTCTGGCTCGTCTTTGTTTAAGACGCTGTTAAGTCAGATATTTGGGTTTTGTTTTGTTACGTTTCGCCTATCCTGATCCTGAAAGAAGTTCGCTTCGGGGATTTGGTGGGAACGCAATCTGCGAGACGGTATTTTGAACTTAATTTGCTTGCTGAGCGTTTACGTGAGATTAAAATCTTTGCAGTTGGTTTTGGATGAAGAAGCATATGTGTTGCTCTTTGGAAGGGCGTTGCTACTTATGTGAATAGCGTATTATTTGGGTGTTGTGCTGAAATTAAAATTTTAATGAGAAACTGAACAATAGACCGTAATCCTTACGGTGATGGGACAATTTCGATGCCGGGTTCTGTTGTTTTGATAATGGAAAATATTTTCAAATGCTACTACAAAATTAGAGAGGAACAGACAGAAATAACTTCAAATTGTTTTCTTTTTGTCAGCTTTATTGCTGTTAGATTAGGTTCAGTTATAGGTTAGGAGGTTGAAGTGGCTTCTATCAGGCGCCGATAGACTTGAGTGCATTATGGTACCACTTGAATCTTGAAAGAGGTTTGAATTCTGTTTGGAGAGATGAAACTCTTTCAGATTCCGCTTGGGTCAAATATTTTAAACAAATAGTTTTCGTAACAGGCCATATAGGACCCTTCTGACAACATTTATTTTATTCAAGTTAGGAGCGATAGGAATAGTCCTACTAACTTAAACTTAATTTGAATTTGGAAAAAAAAGCATTTAAGTTTAAAAAGTCAAATAAACAAAACCATTATTATGAACTTTAGCAAACTGCGCAGCGATTTCATATGGTTTTGTAAATTTCAACAACCCTAGACCGTTTTCGGTACCTTCTTTGAATCTGTCTAAAAATAAATAATTGGCACAACAAGTCCGTAGCGACCCTAGGACTAGCTTCTCACAACCATTTGTCTTGTGTGAGTTTTTATTTTTGTGGTACGAATGGAAGGGATGTACAATTGTATGCCGAGTCCAAATGGTCAATTGAGAAGCTCTTTCATGAGTTATATTCTCGGATGACGTTCACGAGAGGTGGCGCAGTGAAAAAAACCTTAAGTTGGAATTTGGGTTTTCTCGGGACTCGAACCTGGAACCCCTACTGCTACTGCGCCGACCTGTCTTTGAATCTGTCTATTCAAACAATAATTCTCATACCAATTCGAGAAGAAACATTACAACTTGGCTTTGAAGAAGTCCTCCCGGCTCTTCAATCACCCACATCAAATCCAAATTGGGGTGCTGATGGTATAGCTGCTATAATCGCAGCAGTAATTCTCTTAGTTCTCCTTTGCTGAATACCTTTAACCGTTCTCTTTCTAAAGACAATTTCCAGAGGCATAAAAGATTTCAATTCTGGTTCATATTTATAAGTCTGGCTCAAAAATTAATGTATAGAACTATCGAGGTATTTGCAAACTGTCAGCGATTCCTAAACGTTTTTTAAAGTATCGTTAAAAATAGGCTTAAGTTTTTGACTAATGTAAGTTTGTCCGTATTTGAACGGTCCACTGTTACGAACTTGGTTTCTTTTTTCATCTAACATTATTAACGAAATGGAGAACTGAAGTCAAGTCGATGTCATATACACCGATTCTGTTCAGCAGTCGATTCTTCTCGAACAATTGGAATATTTTGGGTTTCATTCTGAAATTCTTCGTTGGATTTCATCTTTTCTCATTGGTCGCAACGAGTAAAAATTGGAACTTCCATATCTTGAATGATAAACTGTAACTCCGGTGTACCACAAGGGAGCCATTTATGCCCATTACTCTTCATTATTTTTCACTCATTTGAACAGAGTAGATCAAATCAAGGACTTAGGTGTTATGCTTGACCCTTCATTTTTTCTCAAACCCCACATTGAATATGTCGTTGCAAAATTTAATTCATTTGTTGGACTTGTAAAATTAAACGATAAGGACTTTACGGATCCATTTGCTTTGTTATCACTTTTCACTGCCGATGTCATTTGGCATTCTGCATATTTTATCTATTCCCTTCCCCAACTCACAAAGCAAGATGGCATCTGCTTGAAATTAAATCCCTGAAATCACGAAGACAGATTCATAATGTAATGTTTGTGAAAGACTTACTGTGCTGCCAGATAAGATGCCCTACTCTGCTGTAGATATTTACTCCATATAGACTCTTAAGATTAAGGCATCTTTTGTTTCAGCAAAGTCACAGAACTAATTATTATCCAGAGCCATACTTGCTCTCAACAGCGTTTATAGCGATGTAGATGTGTCATTATCTAGAGATGAGTTTAAATTTTTGCTGATTTTGTAAATCTGTAACATCTGTTAAATATATTATGATTGGGCTTGTAGATGAAATAAATAAATAAAAGAAGCTTTCTAAGTTTCGTTACATACTTTTGAATGTTTGTCAGAGCTACTACACTCGGGATTCTAGTTCCAGACCCCATTTGATCCCAACAGTTTAATTTTTTCAAAAGGAAAGTGGAAGACAGCTTTTTCAACTTTAATGGGTCTGTAGGAATCTACATTCAACCGATCGTTATTTGAAAATTCAAATAATGAGACTCAATTAAATAACATCAACTTCTTAGATTGACCACAAGAGTGCGACACTAAAACCAACCTACCATTTTGTATATTTTCTCATTCATACTCATTCGCGTTTTGACCTTCAACGATCCAACCTGTCATTATTCTATTCGTAAAATAAAGAATTTCTTTTGTAAATCAAAATTTAATTTTTTCATTTGGCATTCAAATTGTTAATAAATAAAGAGCATTTCGTGGTTTATTTTGACGCTTTTAATTCGTCGACACGCTCCTACAGGTCTTTCTGTTTTAAATATATGTGGCAACAAGGAAAACCAGCATAAGTCGACTTATGTCAAAATTGAGTTAATGCTACGATCGGATTCACAGTACCCTGTTCTATATGCCAATTTTTTTTCATTCAAATATCTCTTTTGGTTGCTGTGTTATGGATCAGGAAAAAACGCCTAAGTCATTTACCAACATTGAAAGTCAAACCTTTAAACTGCGCTCCTGAAAAATGACTAAAAATTTCTTATGCTGTTTTTCCTTGATGCCACAGATATAACCCAAGAATTTACTTCCAGTTTGCGTCAGTAGGGGTCGTTAAGTGGAGCTTCTTAGTTCCAAGTTTTGTAGAGATCGCACTATCTCTGATCTATACACTCGGTTAGTTTCAGAGGGCTTCAAAGGCACCCCTGTTTGAAAGAGGTCAAGAGTCGTTCCTCATAATTTTTATTTTTTATTTTATTTATTAGACTATTTTTTTATTTCATAAAATGTATAAACTCAAACAAAAAAACATAATATCTTAGTCTTTAGCGGTTTGGCCGAAGGCCGTCTACCAGACTGACATTTTAAACATTTGTAACAATATGTATACCTATTTTTTATACCTAATTTAACAAAATAATTTAAAAATTTTCAGCAATTATACAGTTTCGATAACGTAGGGCAATAGTTGTGTATCTATATAATGCGTCCCAACCTCTGTCGCCGTTGAATATGCTTATCGTTTCATTCAACTCAAGTGTACGTACTCCAAAGATATTTAAACGAATTTCTGTTAGAATGGGGCATACTGCTACGAAGTGAAATACATCCTCACGTTCTTTCCGGTTACATATGGAACACAGTATAGGAAGTTCTGGGCGATGTGGAATGTAATTAAGAGGTAAAAGTTCCCCCCTTATTCTAAAGATAGTGGTTATCATATCGATGGATGCGCCATCCAAGAAATAAGTTTTGTCCCGTGGATAGTAGCTCAGTCTGCTATAGTATGACCTGTGTTGAGATGCCAGTGCTTCACTTTCAAATTGGTCATATAATCTTTGACCTGTTTTCTTCAGTAGGGTATTAAACCTAATCTTAAGAGATACTAACTGCTCATTGTGCGCAACAGATAGATTGTACTCGCAAGCAGAGGCCAGCCTTTCCCACTCTTGCACGCAAATTCCCTTGGTCGATATCATGTGCGATAAAACTATTTTTGGTAATCTGTGATCACTCATTGCCATAACTCTTATCACATAATCCAGGTGGAGTTTGAGTGTGTCCAAGAACAGGGGGGCTATACCTGTCTCCAAATGGAGCATGTAGATAGGCGAACTGCTCGGCAGTCTGAGTGTCCTTCTTATGAAATAACGAAGAAACTTTTCTACCTCTTCATATGGTCGGTATCCCCATACTTGCGCTCCATAAAGAACGATGGAAGATGCAGTTGCGCGGAATATTTTCTGCTTCGCGCTGTGCGATATGTTTTTATTGTTGATGCATCTTCCCCAAACTGCACCGACTGCACGCTTTGCTTCCGCTAATTTCGATGTTAAGTGCCTCTTCATGTTTAGGTTTGATGCAATCAAAACACCTAAGTATTTATATTCGCGCACAACTTCAATTGGCTCACCCTGATACGTCCATTTTTCCCTTTGACAGTACCTCCCACCGCCATCCCTGAAAATCATCATCTTCGACTTTGCTAGGTTAAGAGACAAGTTCCAGGTTTTGCAATAGATTTCTAGTTTGTTTATCATCAGCTGCGCACCTTCTATAGTATCTGCTAGGAGAGCCATATCATCCGCAAATAACAGCGCAGGAATGCGTGTTCCGCTTATCTCTATTCCTCCTTTAATAGCGTCTATTATGTCGTTAATATATAAGATGAACAGCAACGTGCTAAGAATACATCCCTGTTTTACACCCATAGTCGTTCGGAACTCCTCAGATAAGTGATTCCCATCCCAGATGAACGCCGTATTACTGTCATACATAGCCCTCAAAACGTTAATGACTTTAGTTGAAAGTCCAATTTTGTACAGTTTGTAAAAGAGGGCTTCACGTGGTATGGTATCAAATGCTGCTCTGAAATCTACGAAAAATACATATAGTTTTTTGCGCCTCTTTTTGTAGGTCTCAGCTATATTCACAAGTGAAAATATTTGGTCAATAGTTGAATATTTAGATCTAAAACCTGCTTGAAATTCATGCAGTATTTTTTCGTTTTCAACCCAATTTGTCAGCCTATTGAAAAGAATAGCTGCAAATAGCTTAGCTGACGCATTCAGGAAAGATATTCCCCTATAATTAGCCGGGTCCTCGTAGTCTCCCTTTTTGTATAACGGGTATATTATCGCTTTTCGAAAGCTCTCTGGAACGTCCGCCGTTTCGAAGATCCGATTGAATTCTGATTTAAGTGCTGTTAGAAATTCAGGGGTACAGTTCTTGTAGAATTCAAAGGGCACGCGATCTTCTCCCGGTGCTTTATTCATCTTTGCATTTGAAATAGCACTTTGCACTTCATCCAAAGTAATAGGTGCATCCAGGAATTCAACTATAATCAAAGGGGCTGCGTACTGAAACGATGCAGAGACTTGCGGTGTGTTGAGGAGCTGAGTGAAATGGCATTGGAGCATATTTGCTTGCAGGCCTGGGGCGATAACATTTCTCTTTCCATTTATGACCTTCACGGCCTTCCAGAACTCTGCTGATGATTTCGCTTTATTAATAATGTCTACGTTTTGCTGATTGTATGCTTGTTTTTTCGAAAGACAGAGATGCTTAAAGTACTTATTAGCCAAGGCGTACAGAAGTTTGAATGAAGTGGAATTACTTGACCGCAGTAATCTCAGATATGCAAAAGAAGTGTCTCTGGCTCGCATGCATTCCCTATCAAACCATTTTTGTTTTCTATCTCTACGAATTTTTCCTATTAAATTTCTTTTTGGTGCGGCTCTTTTTATGATCTCCGTTAGTAGTTCAGTACTGGGAGGGGTACTAGATTCGCTCAATAAACTGAGCTCCGCATTTAGATTTTGTTGGTACAATTCTCGAAATTCGTCTTTCCATATCAGCTTTGGTAACAGTCCTAGTTGCGCAGGGTTCATCGGGCTAGAGGGAGATGAAATCTTAAAAGATATTTCAAGAGGCATGTGATCTGAGAATGTTTTCATTGCCACTCTAAACTCGCTGAGCATGGAAATACAAGATCCAGCTAGAAAACAATAGTCGATGACTGAGCATGCTGCGCCGCGTAGAAAAGTATATTCGCCAAGTGGGTCACCATCGCAACTCCCATTCAGTATTCGGCAATCAAAAGCATCTGCTAGTTCGAGGATTCTGTCACCTTTATTATCTCTGGTCTCATCTTTTGAATTACGAAGTACTTTTAAATATGCTGAGTCGAACCCACTAGAAAAATTATTTTGCGTTAATCCGATTCTTCCATTGAAGTCGCCGATTAACATTAAGTCTGCTGATCCTAATGCGTTTAATAGATCTCTTGCCTTATCAAAGTCGCGCTGCCAATGACTACAATTAAGATATATTGGGACTATCTGGAAGCTTTTAGCGTCCATTTTAAGTTCCATCACAGTAGCTTCTTCCACTTGTTTGAATATTAGGTTTACTCCTTTTAGCTGCTTCCTGTATCCAAATAATTCGCCTCCACTTGCTCTTCCATACAAATTGTTTTTTACCGCAGGTATACTTTTTAATTCATATTGCGAAAAAATGTTCATAAAATTAAATTTTGTATAATCTACTACATGTGTTTCAAAAAGTAAAAATATATCGAATTCATGTATATAATTGAAAAAATCTCCAAATAATAACTTATTATTTAGCCCTGCTACATTATAACTTAAAACTTTAATTGCTGGTTGTTTTTCGGTGTTCTGGTAGACGGGTACTAATCAATTAGATGTCGCATGAGAACGTGCCCTTGGGTTTCCACCCGACATGTGTACCGCGGTTGACTTTTTGACAGCTCCTTTTGGCGTTTGCTGTTTGACAGTTCTTGATGACATTGGCGTATCGGTGTTGTTTTTTTGCATTTCTTGTAATAAATTTACTAAAGATGTTGGTAATTCTCCAAATGTTTGTTTTATTACATCCAGGCCTTCCTTATTGCCACTTCTCAGTCCGTCGGATACATCCCAGTAAAACATTTTCCCATCCACGTAAAGTTTATCATCATTTAGAGTTATTTTTATTGACGGTCGAAACTCGCGAAGAACTTTCATGACCGCAACCAATTTAGCCCTCCTGTGACGAACATTTTGCGGCAAATCCTTGCGGATACTAACTTTTGTCCCTTTTAGCTTATTAGCATTACGGAGCACACTTATTGCACTGTAGCGAGATTTCATTTTCACAATAACCGTTGCGCTATTTGAATCTTGGCCACGCACTTTGTACGCGTCTTCGATTTCGGTGTTTACCTCGGACTTCTCTAACAGTCCATCGCAGACGGACTTTGCACTTTGCACCGGATCATTACTATTTTCTATTGGCAAGTGGACAATTAAGTTTTTTTCTGTGCTTTTTTGCATTAGCCTGTCCATTTGAGCCTCCAGCAGTTTGTTGCGATTCTCTAGATGGACTACTTTTGCCGAAATCTCTTCTTGCTTTGCTTTTAAATTCGTCATCTCCGTACATAGCAACTGGAAATCCTTTTTTGAAGCGAGACCCTTAGCAAGATCTGCATTTTTTTCGTCGAGAATTTGTTTCAGTTTCTCGATACTAATGCCTGTTATATATTCACTTTCCATGCTACACGGAGTTTCAATTGGGCGGCGTTTTTCACTATTAAAATGGTCAGGTGAAGTCTCCGTGACACCTCTTTTATTCATGAGCAATGATGAAATTAAGATAGTTCTATATATACTAGGGCTTACTCGGATTTTATTATACAGATGTAGGTAGCTCTTTTGGAATAAGTTTAAAATCAACTATTTGATATTTTTTACGTGTTTTGATTACATTTAATTGAAATTATTCACGGAGGTATTTAAAAAACTTAACAACTTTGACAGATCGCAAAATGTCAGTTCCTCATAATGCACAATAGTAATAAAAATGACATCTTGAAGCTGGTCATCTGCCATCAGATAAAAGAGAGCTTGCCAACGATGACGCTTCAGTTGGTTTTTTCGATCATAATGTGGATTTCGTGAATGATTCCTGAACTCCTCTGAGAATTGCTGGAATTTAGCACACCACGTTTTTTAGAGACCGACAGACTGACACGGATCATCAATCTCCGATGATTTGAAATTAAGCTACGAATAAAGTTGATCAAAGATGCGATTCTGCGCAGTGGCTTAGTGGTTAGTGTGTTGGACTACTCAGCGAGGGGTCCCAGGTTCGAATCCTGAGAAAAAAAACCAAATTCCAACATAAGGTTGGAACGTCTGACAAACATGCAAGAGTATAACTGTCATGAAAGAGCTTCTCAATTGGCCGTTTGGACTTGGCATAAAATTGTAGATCCTTTCCATTCGTCCCAAAAATAAAAACTCACACAAGACGAATGGATGTGAGAAGCTAGGCCTAGGGTCCCTACGACCTGTTGCAACTATTTTTTATTTATTTATTTATAAGGTGCGATTCGATAAAAGGGAAAAGTGACAGGAAACTTAGTTGAACGGAATGAGTTATGATCGGTAAAGGGGCGTCATGAGCGAGTAAATAAAGCATTCGCGTGAAACCGACGAAATAGGCCCTGTACACTCCGACCAAAAGGGATCTACTGTGTTGGCCTCTGTTGTTTAACCCAGGGAGGCTCTTTATAAAGCTCAGAACCCTTCCTGGTTCCATGTTTCCTAAATCTGCAGGACTTATGCCTCTGGCATTCGCAGAGTATGTGTTCCGTTGTTTCCTCCTCTTCTGCGCAGAGTTGACAGGAGTCATCGTCGGAAAGTCCCATATTTTTGAGATGGTATCTCAGTGCCCAATGACAGTCTAAGACAATCCGTTAAGATCCTTAGATCTTCTTTGCTTAGCTCAAGTAACTTTTTTGTTTTACTACGAGCTGGGCTTATGAATATTTTTGCTGGCTCTGTCCTTTGGATTCCGTCCAGTAATCGGCAATGTGATCATCTTCCAATTTCCTGAATATTGAGTGTACGTAACTCAAAGGTAACCCGAAATAGGGCTAAGGACCGCTGAGCAGGCGTGATGCGCCTCTTCTCGCCAGGCAATCCGCTCGTTCATTGCCTTCAAATCCCTCATGACCTGGTATCCAAGCAACGGTGACTATGTTGTCCTTGGCCAGATCTTCGAGGAGACCATAAGCACATAGAATCATGGCTGACTACGCCATACTTACTTAACATTATAATTATTACATTTGAATTAGGTTTGCAGTAGAGCAAGTGTGCAGAGTTTTTTATTTTTTTATTTTTTATTATTTATTAGACTATTTTTTTATTTCATAAAATGTATAAACTCAAACAAAAAAACATAATATCTTAGTCTTTAGCGGTTTGGCCGAAGGCCGTCTACCAGACTGACATTTTAAACATTTGTAACAATATGTATACCTATTTTTTATACCTAATTTAACAAAATAATTTAAAAATTTTCAGCAATTATACAGTTTCGATAACGTAGGGCAATAGTTGTGTATCTATATAATGCGTCCCAACCTCTGTCGCCGTTGAATATGCTTATCGTTTCATTCAACTCAAGTGTACGTACTCCAAAGATATTTAAACGAATTTCTGTTAGAATGGGGCATACTGCTACGAAGTGAAATACATCCTCACGTTCTTTCCGGTTACATATGGAACACAGTATAGGAAGTTCTGGGCGATGTGGAATGTAATTAAGAGGTAAAAGTTCCCCCCTTATTCTAAAGATAGTGGTTATCATATCGATGGATGCGCCATCCAAGAAATAAGTTTTGTCCCGTGGATAGTAGCTCAGTCTGCTATAGTATGACCTGTGTTGAGATGCCAGTGCTTCACTTTCAAATTGGTCATATAATCTTTGACCTGTTTTCTTCAGTAGGGTATTAAACCTAATCTTAAGAGATACTAACTGCTCATTGTGCGCAACAGATAGATTGTACTCGCAAGCAGAGGCCAGCCTTTCCCACTCTTGCACGCAAATTCCCTTGGTCGATATCATGTGCGATAAAACTATTTTTGGTAATCTGTGATCACTCATTGCCATAACTCTTATCACATAATCCAGGTGGAGTTTGAGTGTGTCCAAGAACAGGGGGGCTATACCTGTCTCCAAATGGAGCATGTAGATAGGCGAACTGCTCGGCAGTCTGAGTGTCCTTCTTATGAAATAACGAAGAAACTTTTCTACCTCTTCATATGGTCGGTATCCCCATACTTGCGCTCCATAAAGAACGATGGAAGATGCAGTTGCGCGGAATATTTTCTGCTTCGCGCTGTGCGATATGTTTTTATTGTTGATGCATCTTCCCCAAACTGCACCGACTGCACGCTTTGCTTCCGCTAATTTCGATGTTAAGTGCCTCTTCATGTTTAGGTTTGATGCAATCAAAACACCTAAGTATTTATATTCGCGCACAACTTCAATTGGCTCACCCTGATACGTCCATTTTTCCCTTTGACAGTACCTCCCACCGCCATCCCTGAAAATCATCATCTTCGACTTTGCTAGGTTAAGAGACAAGTTCCAGGTTTTGCAATAGATTTCTAGTTTGTTTATCATCAGCTGCGCACCTTCTATAGTATCTGCTAGGAGAGCCATATCATCCGCAAATAACAGCGCAGGAATGCGTGTTCCGCTTATCTCTATTCCTCCTTTAATAGCGTCTATTATGTCGTTAATATATAAGATGAACAGCAACGTGCTAAGAATACATCCCTGTTTTACACCCATAGTCGTTCGGAACTCCTCAGATAAGTGATTCCCATCCCAGATGAACGCCGTATTACTGTCATACATAGCCCTCAAAACGTTAATGACTTTAGTTGAAAGTCCAATTTTGTACAGTTTGTAAAAGAGGGCTTCACGTGGTATGGTATCAAATGCTGCTCTGAAATCTACGAAAAATACATATAGTTTTTTGCGCCTCTTTTTGTAGGTCTCAGCTATATTCACAAGTGAAAATATTTGGTCAATAGTTGAATATTTAGATCTAAAACCTGCTTGAAATTCATGCAGTATTTTTTCGTTTTCAACCCAAGTTGTCAGCCTATTGAAAAGAACAGCTGCAAATAGCTTAGCTGACGCATTCAGGAAAGATATTCCCCTATAATTAGCCGGGTCCTCGTAGTCTCCCTTTTTGTATAACGGGTATATTATCGCTTTTCGAAAGCTCTCTGGAACGTCCGCCGTTTCGAAGATCCGATTGAATTCTGATTTAAGTGCTGTGAGAAATTCAGGGGTACAGTTCTTGTAGAATTCAAAGGGCACGCGATCTTCTCCCGGTGCTTTATTCATCTTTGCATTTGAAATAGCACTTTGCACTTCATCCAAAGTAATAGGTGCATCCAGGAATTCAACTATAATCAAAGGGGCTGCGTACTGAAACGATGCAGAGACTTGCGGTGTGTTGAGGAGCTGACTGAAATGGCATTGGAGCATATTTGCTTGCAGGCCTGGGGCGATAACATTTCTCTTTCCATTTATGACCTTCACGGCCTTCCAGAACTCTGCTGATGATTTCGCTTTATTAATAATGTCTACGTTTTGCTGATTGTATGCTTGTTTTTTCGAAAGACAGAGATGCTTAAAGTACTTATTAGCCAAGGCGTACAGAAGTTTGAATGAAGTGGAATTACTTGACCGCAGTAATCTCAGATATGCAAAAGAAGTGTCTCTGGCTCGCATGCATTCCCTATCAAACCATTTTTGTTTTCTATCTCTACGAATTTCTCCTATTAAATTTCTTTTTGGTGCGGCTCTTTTTATGATCTCCGTTAGTAGTTCAGTACTGGGAGGGGTACTAGATTCGCTCAATAAACTGAGCTCCGCATTTAGATTTTGTTGGTACAATTCTCGAAATTCGTCTTTCCATATCAGCTTTGGTAACAGTCCTAGTTGCGCAGGGTTCATCGGGCTAGAGGGAGATGAAATCTTAAAAGATATTTCAAGAGGCATGTGATCTGAGAATGTTTTCATTGCCACTCTAAACTCGCTGAGCATGGAAATACAAGATCCAGCTAGAAAACAATAGTCGATGACTGAGCATGCTGCGCCGCGTAGAAAAGTATATTCGCCAAGTGGGTCACCATCGCAACTCCCATTCAGTATTCGGCAATCAAAAGCATCTGCTAGTTCGAGGATTCTGTCACCTTTATTATCTCTGGTCTCATCTTTTGAATTACGAAGTACTTTTAAATATGCTGAGTCGAACCCACTAGAAAAATTATTTTGCGTTAATCCGATTCTTCCATTGAAGTCGCCGATTAACATTAAGTCTGCTGATCCTAATGCGTTTAATAGATCTCTTGCCTTATCAAAGTCGCGCTGCCAATGACTACAATTAAGATATATTGGGACTATCTGGAAGCTTTTAGCGTCCATTTTAAGTTCCATCACAGTAGCTTCTTCCACTTGTTTGAATATTATGTTTACTCCTTTTAGCTGCTTCCTGTATCCAAATAATTCGCCTCCACTTGCTCTTCCATACAAATTGTTTTTTACCGCAGGTATACTTTTTAATTCATATTGCGAAAAAATGTTCATAAAATTAAATTTTGTATAATCTACTACATGTGTTTCAAAAAGTAAAAATATATCGAATTCATGTATATAATTGAAAAAATCTCCAAATAATAACTTATTATTTAGCCCTGCTACATTATAACTTAAAACTTTAATTGCTGGTTGTTTTTCGGTGTTCTGGTAGACGGGTACTAATCAATTAGATGTCGCATGAGAACGTGCCCTTGGGTTTCCACCCGACATGTGTACCGCGGTTGACTTTTTGACAGCTCCTTTTGGCGTTTGCTGTTTGACAGTTCTTGATGACATTGGCGTATCGGTGTTGTTTTTTTGCATTTCTTGTAATAAATTTACTAAAGATGTTGGTAATTCTCCAAATGTTTGTTTTATTACATCCAGGCCTTCCTTATTGCCACTTCTCAGTCCGTCGGATACAGAGTGTGCAGAGTTTATTTACTGTTTACTTTCATAACCTTATTGCCTATTTCGTATTCTCCCGAAGCTGGATGTGGTTACGCCTTTCAATACCTTGTATATGTATGTTGCATAGCATCAACCTCACCTCATGCTTTAGCGTAGCTCAGATGGGCTGTGGATCTATTATTCACTACTATGACTGTGTATGATACACGAGACGATATCCAATGACGAGCATGCTATATGGGCACCGATTCTCGGATCCCCAACTGATTAGTTAGATTAATAAAGTTGCACCCACTTAACTTTTTATGGCACCAAGAGGAGTGATGCTATTTTTAATACGGAAGCGTTCTGCTAAACGAACGATAGACTCTTTCTTGGTATTTACGTTGCATCCTCGTTAAGATGAATTGTAAATTGCGCGGCAACTTGCCTTTTCCCCCCGTTTAAGGATAAACCCAATTAAGTCATTGACATTACTCCCTGGAGGGTATTCTCTCTTTTGTTTCCTTTTGTAAAGAACGCGTAATTCATAGCGCATTCCTGATCTAACATACCGAACGAGCTTTTCTACATCCTCGATAGCATAGGAGTACAGCTAAAGTGGCATTACGTGTACTTTTCGATTGCAAATTGCGACACAAGTATGCTGGGAGCTATTATGCAACAGTCAAGTGTTTCTGCTGACATTGTGCTCCATTGAGATTCGTGACCAAAGTGGGTTGGGTGGTAGAACGGCTACCATCACAACTTTGCAAGCTCGAGTAATTGAATAAAACAAATTTGTTGGCTGATGTCCTTATTTATTGCAAAAGTTGTGCGTTTACACTTTCAAAGGTTAACCGTTCCAAGTTTTTAACAATTCAGGTGGAAAAGTGTTTCTCCTTTGCTACCACGCAATTGGGTTTGAAACACATTTCGCAGAATTCTTTTTTTAAAACACAAGGAAAAAATAAAAAGACTCTCAAGAAGAGCGCTTGTCTGCACAAATCTGTCGCGCACGTTACAGAACCTATGGCTCGTTGTGGAGGCGGTCATTCATTGTACGAATTCGTTTGCCTTGCCTCAGGTTTGTGTAGGCAGACGTGATTGTTCACAATAAATTATTTTACGTATATCAGTATTTTGTATGTTGATTGAATCGGTGTACCTTTCTTTTTCTGCTGTTTTCAGGTGAGTTAGAGGACACTTTTCGGTAGGGCACTGAACAGTAAGTGCAACATTCAGGTATATACATCCAACCCCAACTGGATCAAAAAATATTTTTAAACTCATAATAAGAATTGATTTTCACAATAATTCGGTATGATGGGGCTTTCATAATCCAAGTGGGGATTTAAGCTGAAATTCGAGAGAATGAAAACGTTGGAAAGTAAAAAGCCCTCATGTGAATGGTGGAATGCGATGAACAAGAGAGTTCCTTTCAAATCGTTTTTTTTTTGTAAACAAACACTTTGTTTGGATTTCAAATAATACCACTAAACAGCCCGGCTGAAACAGGAAAACGTTTATTTTAACATTCTGCCAGTCAATTCTCCGATATTTATCATACCCACTGTGGTATCTTTTGTTACGTGCTACTTCAAAAACATGAGGAGAGTTATCCTCGCTAATCGTGTTTTCGTGATTTTTGCGACATTAATGCCATGAAATAAACGATCAGCACGCACACATTCCCTGTAACCACGAGCATGTATGTAAAATATTCTTCCTGCTTAAATATATAAATCCAAATATCATTCGTGTACCACATTCAGTTGTAGTGCCATCCTTGTCACTCTCAGGCATCTAAAACCAATCACTGTCAATGTCACTTTGCGCTGATTTGCTCGTCGCGTATCGCCTAACCATGACCAATGCGTTGGCTTATTATGTATATCAAAAAGTCAAAGTTCAATTTTAAGGACACAATTCAATTCGTCTTGTTCCAATTCAGTATCCTGGAACACGACCATAACGAACACATAAGAGTCAGATAACGCTCTGTGGCTGTGCCTGTTCCGGTTTCGATTTCAAAAAGTCTTCTGTCATCTAGCAAGCTATCAAGTTTCTGGGAATTGTGTGCTGATTGAAGCACAAACAGGATGGTGCGAGTGAGTCGTGTAAAAGGGGTTGGCCCATATACATAATACCATTTGGCAAATGGCCGATAACCAATTCCGACCTGTAAGTGATTTCAAAGTGTAATTTTCTATCCAGCTCGCTCAAAGTGCAAACACACTGTACGTTCTGAATTATGCATGAGCAGTTCGGTTCGGTTACTTGTATGATTCGTCCTGGCGGCCAATGGAATTTTTCTTTTTTGTACGGATTTATTGATTTTTGTATACTCTGGGGTATTTTTAGTCGTCCATCCGACGTCAAATTCTGCGGTAATAAATTAAAAATTAACCTGATGTCATTGGTTGCGCCCTTTTTTCTACGTCGGGTATGACGTATGATGCAGCACGTGCGCAGAGTGATAGGTAAAGGTCATGATGTAAGTTTCGTAATATTTTTAGCCATTTACTGATTGCTAGGCAAAACATTTCTTCATATTGACTGGTCGATTACTTCGGATGAGTGATTGGTAATGACAGTGAAGACATTTTATTACATACTGTCGAAAGCAGAATTTACACTTGCAAAACAGACTGACTGATTATTTACATTATCGGTAAATTACAGCAAATGCGTGTAAAGAGAGAAAACACCTTAGGCACACCTATTTTGCAGAGCTTTGCGAAATTGGCTTATACCTATTTATAGGCGCAACGCTGTGGAGTGAGCCATTTTTTGTAAAATAGGTATTTTAAAGTTTACATGTGAGCTAAGATTAAGCTGCCGGTTTTTATGACATGATCTAAATTTGTCCAAAGACTTGCCAACGGGCCATATAAAGGGTTTTCCAATAAGAGGTATTATTTTGGTATTCAAAGAAAAATGCCATTTTTTGAGATAAATGATCGGATGTTTATTTCATAATAAAGCCGTTAATAATGAAAAACAACATCAGCCAAATGGCCACCACGGGCACGCATATAGTTCGCGATTTGACGCGTTTTTTGATGCTTTTTTTTGACGTTTTATTTTGCGCGTTTTTGACGCGTGTTTTCGCGCGTTTTTTGACGCATTTTTTGGCGCGTTTTTTTGACGCATTTTTTCGCGCGTTTTTTTGACGCATTTTATCGCGCGTTTTTTGACGTGTTTTTCGCACGTTTTTTGACGCGTTTTTTGACGCGTTTTTTGACGCATTTTTTCGCGCGTTTTTTTGACGCGTTTTTTGACGGTTTTTCGCACGTTTTTTGACGCGTTTTTCGCACGTTTTTGACGCGTTTTTTCCCACGTTTTTTGACGTGTTTTTAAAACGTGCGAAAATTTGACGCGTTTTTTTGACGCGTTTTTTGACGTGTTTTTCGCACGTTTTTTGAAGCGTTTTTTTGACGCGTTTTTTCGCACGTTTTTGACGTGTTTTTCGCACGTTTATTGACGTGTTTTTTCGAGCGTTTTTTGACGCGTTTTATGACGCGTTTTTCGATGTGTTTTTCTGACGCGTTTTGTACGCGTTTTTTCGCGGGTTTTTTGACGCGTTTTTTAAAGCGTTTTTTCGCGCGTTTTTGACTCGCTTTATGCCGCGTTTTTTACGCGTTTTTTCGCTCTTTTTTTGACGTGTTTTTCGCACGTTTTTTGGCGCCTTTTTTAACTCGTTTTTTCGCGCTGTTTTTGACGCGTTTTTTTACGCATTTTGTTGACGCGTTTTTTTGACGCTTTTTTTCGCGCGTTTTTTTGACGCTTTTTTTTGACGCTTTTTTCGACGCGTTTTTTGACGCCTTTTATGACGCGTTTTTCGACGCGTTTTTTTGACGCGTTTTTGACGCGTTTTTTTACGCATTTTTCGCGCGTTCCTTGCCGCTTCGATTGAATTTACCATTTTGTAACAAAGACCTCAACTTGTTGCATAATTTTAGCTGTATCCTTCACACTTGTGTGCTGAGTAAATCGCGATTTGTTTCAGTGCTTTATTTTTGTATGGTCTGGCAATAAACACCGGGTATGTATTTTACGGCTTATGTTAATGTTATAAACTCCGAAACAACAACGAAATGCAATACCTTAAGAACTATCAGATGAACTAAGCTCGTCAGGTAAATATTTATCGCCCCTATAGTTAGAAAACCAAAAAATATACGGAATCGGTTGACTTATTGAGTTATCATATTCTTTAACATTTAGGATACATCCAACCATGTTCTTCTTCGTTTATTGTGCAGAAAATCTTCTAAATAAAAAACCTTCTTGAAATTCTTCTTCCTTTTTTGTGCAGAGAATCTTCTAAAAAAAAACCTTAAATTCATGAAAAAGAAACAAAGAAAAAAAACACTTTTCCAACTTCTGCAACGTTTTCCGCAGACTCGTTCTGTTTATACATTTAAATAATGCCCGCAGCATCCAAAATAAACCGCGTTCATAAATTTGACATCAACACCCGAGGTTATAATATCAATTTGATACGGATCGATAAAGTCAAATACTACCGTCTGATAAGCCGCAAATGTGGTGTCCTTTAGGCGATTGGCCTTTTTTTTTTTTGGGTTATATTATTAATTTTTTTTATTATTTTACACGCGTTAACCACAAGTCGACTCAGGCTAGCGAGTAATGGGTGTCGTGTTGATATTTTGGTATAGACGTTTATTTACAGAAAACCAGCCTTAATTTGATTATATCGTGCGAAGTGGCGATACCAACCGCGTGGTTTGGGAGTGGAAAAAGTGATTATTCTAATAAATTTCCATTATCGGGAGTCATTTACTTTCCGTTTACTAATGAAATTATACAATAGGGTTGCTATCGTTGACACCAGATCTGTTGGCGATTGATTTCATTAGCTTTTGCATTATCTTCTTATTGCCGGTCATATGGAGTTGAGAGGTATTTCATGTTACATTGGTATTAACAAAGTTCCATTGACTTATCAACAATAATAGGGGTTATTATGTTTCAGCCTGTTCCTTATCCTATTTCCCAAGAAACTAAAGAGCCACAAAAAAATAAAAAAAATAATAATAAAATACTTGAATGTGCTTATGACTGAAGATGGAAAGTCTGCATCCAAGAGCGGATTATGGTATGGGGTCAATTAGTTTGATGTTTTTGCATTTTTCTGTCACTTGGGTAGATTTCCAAGTCCTTCAAATAAATTTGAAAAAAATTTGAGTAGCTCCACGATACCACTCATCAACTTGTTTTCCGGGGTCTAGAGATATGCCGACGATTCATTTCTTTTGAAGTGAGCAACTTATCTGCAGCTGAACTAGTTCACTGTTCAATACGAAGCTTGATGGCCAAATCTGTGGCAGCTAATATGGGTTCAGTCTGATCGTATTGGTCAGTAAATTGCTGACGGTATTGGTCGTTTTGAAGTTCATATTTTCAATAAAAATCTTGCATATTGCATCGTTTTTTAAGGTGTCAGTAAAGCTTCTCGAAGAGAACCCAATTGAGGTTATATTTTAAAATAATTTTCCTCCATTCTGTTCTCTTATAACCACAATTTAATTTTCAGCACTCAAGAATGCATTGAAGTCGTATGAATGTGTTCTCAAAATTCGAACCGTGTTCTAAATGTTCTGAGCGTTACGATCGTCACCAGTGAGTGTCGTTTCAAAATAAATTATATAATTATAAAGAAATTTGATGAAAGTTGGTCAGTTGCAGTCTCAGTACGTAAACAGAAGATGCGGTTGACTGAAAGCATGGTTGCGTTTCAATTTCGCGTCGTTCGAATTTTTTCAAAATTGCTCCTGCTTTCGTACAAAATTCAAACTGTTTAAGAACTGTGGCAAACTTACCTTGCAATTCCACGCTCTTAGCCTTTTTTCACGGATAGTCCAGCATCAATTATCAGCCTTGAGGTCAACGCTATGTTCACATCATATTTACTAAAAGCTGCCTTATTAGTTTGCATGTATTGTACGAAGATTCGACATCGAATAAAGGATGCAGAAAGGATCTGACTGCCACTTTCATATATCTTATCTACAAAAAAGACAATTGCAAGAACAACCGAGACATATTGCTGTATCATGTCGCACATAAGATCCTGTCTAACGTACTATGTCAAAGTTTCAAACACCCTTTAGTCGAAAGTAAAAGTAAAAGAGGAGTTTAAGGCATTTTGTGTATAGACTAAACTTCTATATCGAGACAAATCGTTTAAAACACCAACGAAACACATTACATCGTCAGGAGCTCCTGATTCTTGAAAAACTGACTCAACTACGCCGGGGACGCTACAAAAAAAAAAACGCGTAATTGGAAAAAGCATACAGTCGGACCTGGGTCATTCGAATCTCATGGTCCATTTACTTCAGTATTACAAGAGATATTCCACTTAAGCATGACGACCTGGTAAATGGTCCATTAGATTCCATTGATCCAGGTTCGACTATATTTCCAAACGTGCAGTCTTAGAACACGCTTTACTATTGGTAGCAGCAACTTAAAGGTAGCTAGCGAACGCGTTCAATTCTGTAGTGGAATCCGTTGAAAACAGCTGCTTCATTCGTTTAGCAAATCAGGTAAATTGTCAAAACCTCTGATTCAATTTCAATTTTCAATTCAATTCAATTTATTATTAAACAATATTTATAAGTGCAGTAAGACTAAGGGCCGGGTTGTTTAATCTTGGTTATATTTAATCATCGGTTATTCCAGCTGCCAATCATCGAATGTGTTTGTTCAGCAAATTATTCACCAGGAAACCGGTGGCTTGATTAGTTAACCAGAGAAATCGATAACCAGACGATTTTGCGAGGTTAATGAGATTTAACCAGTGATTTTCTGGAATTTCGTTTGTTCAAGTTTTATTTTAAGGACTGCGTTCGTATTAATTTTGACGTTGCTGCTATACACACCAACTCTTTGTACAATATTGTGGAGAAAAAATACAAATAATACAATAAACGTGTATATAACTCAAGATGGAGTGAACTGAACCAATAAAATCTGTCTTGTCAGTTTCGTTGACGTTTTAAACTGACAGATGCATAGAATACAGTACACGCCAGTCTATTGAAGGTAAAAGTAACAGTCCCCAACGCAATAATGGATGCGAATGATGAAGTAAGATTATTTTCAACATCTTTAGATGATGACAGCTCTCACAAATTGATATAAAGCGCAGTCATTGTAGCAAATATTGGAAGAATGCAAAATTGAGACGGCTGTTGAATAAATTCAGATGATCCATTTGTAAAATGGTTGTAGCTTCAATTCGGTTTTGTTTAAAAAAAAAAATTGCTTATTGTTTCACAACAACAAGATTTTATTTTTCCAATTTAAAAAAAAACGCCTGTATCATTTGAGGATGACAAATTTTGCGTTTAGTTAGATTAAGGAGTAGAAGGAAGCGCCTAGGCAGGTACTTCTTTAACAACTTAGAGAAGGTTGGTTCCTCAACCAGTGTTGGAACAATAATTAAATTCTGCAGGGAAATTAACTGTTTGGGCGATTTCGTTTAGGTTTTTAACCGTAATGGTTCCCTAGGGATGGCGATGGGCCCGTCTTGGTGCCTGGTCTTTTGTGACGATCTCACAACCCTACTCAACCTAACCTAGATTAAGGAAAATAAATACATTAATAAAATACCTTAACAAATTAGTTATCAAAAACAAACGAACCCGGAAAAAAAATGTAACCATAGATTTGATGTAACCGTCACTGAATTGACAAATAAACTGGAAAAGTGGAACGATTTGTGGCAAAGCTATGGTTTGGTGACCGAAGTGAAAAATCATTCAACAAACACTCGTCGGTTATTAAATATTTAAAATCATGCGGGTTAAACAAATCGGTCCTAAGTGTGTTCAGAGAAACCCTTAGTCTGTTAGTTCAACTCTGTGGTCACGTGAAAATAAACAGGAAAGAAGATCAGGTACTGAGCTCTTTTAAATGAATAATTCTTCGACGGAATTGTAGTTCTGACCCTGAGTGCGAGCAGAGTGAATGGAACGAATGGAATGGAACGAACGAATGAATGTGAGAACTCGTTCTCTGGCCAAGAGTATCTTCGCCAATTCGAACCGCGAACATTTTGTTTCAAGTTTTTCTGAAGAAAGCGGGCTCAAATTTTATAAAATGTTCTCTTCGTCAAACTCGTATCCATATTCTTTACCACCTTATCACTTCAGTAAGCGCAGTGGGTTAGTGGTTAGTGTGTTGGACTACTAAGCGCGGGGTCCCGAAAGAAGCTAAATTCCATTGTGGGCTTTTTTTCCACTGCGCCACCCTCGTGAACGTCTGACAAACATCCGAGAGTATAACTGTCATGAAACAGCTTCTCAATTGGCCGTTTGGACTTGGCATAAAATTATAGATCCCTTCCATTCGTCCCAATAATGAAAAACTCACACAAGACGAATGGATGTGAGAAGCTAGGCCTAGGGTCCCTACCGACATATAGCGCCAAATATTTTTTTTTTCCATTTCACTTCCTGATGGCCACATTAGGAAGACAGTGTTTTGCTGTAATTGAAAGATCCACTCTTTCGAAACTTGTCTGTTGGTCTATAAGAAGCTTAATGGACGCCAATCAAGTTCAATCTTTGAGGCTATCTAAAGTCCTCAATTTAGGGCATTCTTCGTGAATATTTGCAATTTTCCTTAAAAACGTATTTGAAACAAAATAAGTCTGTCAAAAGGAAGAAAATTCAAAGTTTGTAAATTGTAACATAGATATCTGCAGTAAAGTTTGTCATTCGTAAATTCTAACACAGATGTCTGGGATAAATTTAGATTTACTGATTGATATCTCGAGTTTGAAATTTCGTCCCATACCGAACACGTCGGAGAAAGCCTCAGTGATAATAAAAAACATTTCAAAGGTGTAATTTATTCATTTCTGACAATGAAGGTCAAAGCAATGAAAATCTATATCCAAACAACCGCCACGGAATGGGCTCCCATCTTGTAAAACCATTCAATAATTCACCGCACAAGAGCTACAATATTCCAAGAATGCCAACGCAATTATAGAGAAGAACACAATCCTACGGACATTTGGAAACGCGCTATATAGACTCACAAACAGACGTCAAAGGACACTCAGTGGGACAAATTGAGTGTATACCGCGTTAGGTTATTTCACCCCAACACTCCAATCAAATGAAATTGTTGTCCATTCGCAATTACATGTCGCTCGCCAGATTAAAGAACTCGAACTGTTTGCTAGGAGATTGTGAGCACATAAAGGACATGCCGTAGTGTCCGTATATCAGCACTTAGCAAACACTAATGCTGACAGGACCGAGGCACATATGGAACAGGGACCCAATTCCCTGTTGTTATACCTTCAAATATAGCACAGCAAATACAGAGATGGCGTATACATGCGATATCGCTTCCTACATAATCATCGACATCTTCATCAACACAATCGGAGGGCAATCGAAATTACTGCCTCGGTCAATGTAATCTCTGCCATCTCGTACGAGGTGCGAGTCTCTTTCAGTGGTACACACTCGGCATTCATTTTGTATTTGATGGGCTGTGCTTGGAAATGTCCTGCCGATGGCAGGTATAAATACAAGTGAGCCGATTGGGGCCACGTTTGCAATTTGGCCAAGCTTATAGCTGTGATTGACTTGAAAACGAAAAAACATCATTTCATAGATGGACGATGTGCAGCAATATTAGTATTTCGTACATGTGCACGATTTTTTGTGGGCATATCAAATTAATGAAGCGTTGTCTTCGGGTGGAAATAAAATTAAACTAAGCAAATCAACAGAAATTGTTAAGTACACACAGATGAACGTGAGATACATGCAAAATGAAAGAATCTCTCGGGGCATATTGTAAACATGCTTTGGATGACGTCTGGGGCTTGTGCTCCTTGATTGTAGTAGATATGTGCGTAGTGTGTCCTGAAAGCAGGCGTCATTACAAATGAGCGGCAGGGTTTTTCTTGCGGTAAGTTCCAAAGGATGAGCAATGAATGTGCCGCGCACATATTGTTATCTAAACATTTTTCGTGACAGTGGCTATAAAAAATACATCCACCAACTTAGCTCAGGCGAGGAGGTATTTTTTTCCAATAAAATCGATTTTAAGAGGTGGTGGAATTCGGAAAATTAATTCGGGACTTATGTCCCACTTAAGTGGGATGTAAGTCCGGAATTCAATTCGGAAAAAATTAATTCCGGACTTATGTCTTCAGGACTTATGTCCCTGCGCGCAATTCAACTACTAGTTAAACTAGGGACATGAAATAGAGATCACTGTTAAACTGAGCTTCCGCATTTTTCTACCATTCCCTCCATAGGACTGCAGTTGGGTATTACTACAGCGGCTGATTAGTAAGTTGAGCTTGACGTCTGCGCCAGCTACTTTGTCAGTTGTTAGCTCGTCTGAGAATGAATGAAAGCGTGCATGCTGTGGTGAAATATATCTCCAACTACTCATCTTAGACCCCGAAATTAAGCTTAGTAGAAACTGCAGACCGGTTGACTCCTCATATTCAGGACAGTAGGGCAAGCTATGGCGAATATTTTTATAAGTCTTGGGTCCGGATAGTAACGGCTGGCGTAAGCTTGTAATTTCAATTCTTTTGAGTTATCTTTATCAGTACAGCTATGGTAGGGTTCAGTTTTTGGATCCTCCTTTTTTTCCAAGTTCCCCTACCTGTTTTGTTATACTGCGACTGATATTGACATTTTTTCGCTTTCGCACCCTCCTCTTAAAGATGATCTTCTGTTGTTTGTTAGTTGGTCTGAGATAGACTTTCTGCGAATATTTTGCAAGAATGTTAATAGGGGCCATCCCTCTTGGATTATCCAGGCTCACCGATATTCGCACTGTTCTAGAAACAGCAGATGTTTACATATCCCCAAGCCTTTCGTCTGATCAGTTGTTACAAGGAGAGCCTCTATGTTGTGGTCAGGACGGCAGATTTTGGTCAATAACCCTGGCGACTGCTTTATTCATGGTGGACTCTATCTTCTGGACATGTCTAGCTAGACTAACCGTGGTGATACCGTCAGTACATTTGGTAATCTGTACTTTTTGTGGCAGTTTAAGTCATAATCCCGCTTTAATTATTATATTTTTCAGTGGTGGGATCACAAAAACCCAACCTTGTGGCATTCCAGAACGACTCATCATCCTAGAACACTATAAAAAGCCTGTTTACGACTTTATTTATTCAAGTCCCGGCATATGGTCCAGGAGCATATATATTTGGCAGTTCTTTGGAGAAATTCTTGCTCGTCTTAAACGCAACGCTGTTTGAGTGACTTTCAAGCCCTTCTGTGTTGAATGGCTTTAGATGAGGAGATCTTACGGCGTTCTACAATGTGCATTTCTTATCATGACCACGTCAGTGTCAGTAGCCAAAGATATCTGGAACAATATACAGCTGGATGTCAACGCTCCGGCCCAAAGATTTTTCGATTACAATGAGCACAGCTGTAGACTTGAACCTCTGCTTAGCAGAACTGAAAGGTGAGTTCAAGAAGCTTGAACTGAGCATTTGTTTGCAGTAATGCAAACCTTAACTCGAGTACTGGTTGAGTATCAAAGGTCCACCTCAGTCTAAATCAGTTAGTAAGAAGATCGTGTGTTTCTTATTCGTTTGTGTTCTTTTGTATTTAGGGGAAATCATTTTTTCCCGGCAACTTTAACTTTGACTTCCTCCTCAGGTGTTATACGTAGCCTTCTGAGAGCCCTGATGTTACTATTCACATTGCCCGCACCAAACACCCTATGTGATGAAGTAAGTCTCCAAAAAAACTTCCATATTAAGGTTAAGTTAAAAACGTTGTACGCCTCGATGGTCCTCTGCATGTCGTTCTTGTTCTCCACACTGTTGAATGAATTTCTAAACAGCCAATTTATATATTTACCCACTCGATCGAATTGCGGAGAAAAACGAATCAAATGAGGTGCGAGTAGACATCGGTAGCAACCATATGCCCACGGGGTAATTTACTGTTGATTTGCAAAAGACTAAGTTGGAAGTTCATTTGAATTAATGACAATCGCCACCGGAATACCAAGTGAGAGTTTCTTTACTGAGTATGTGTTGGATATGTACCTACGCGCAGTCCGTTACACATCAGACCGATAGTTTCATGTTCCTTTATTGCACAAATGAAACCTAACACCCAAAGGCGGTTAACCCCCTTTTTGTAATTTATAAATAGCTCTGCTTAAATTTGAATATTAAATGTCGCTGTGATTTAACTATCATTCGATGCATTTTAATATGCAATTTAAAAGCAATTACTTTTGTTTATCGCATCTATATAGTTAACTAATTGAGTTATCCGATGGATGAAGTCGGTTAATTTGTGAATCATTTAACACACTGTATGGTCATTCATGTATATGTACATATAAATTGAATGCACTCACTTGATTGTAAATGGTTTCAGTTTTAATTGATTAAAAATAATTGTATTACAGCTCATCATAGCAGAATGTGATATATCGCATTTTGCCATTTGATAGGTGGGATTAAATGCATGGCGGAGAGAAACTTTGAAATCTTGTCCTACAAGCTGACATCATTGCTCACGGTTGAAAATATGGTCTGGTGAAGCACTCTTGACAAGGTACCATAAAGTGTTGCTCACACATCTTAATTAAAACTTTGACGAGGCTACGGGTAATAATGAGAGACACGCTGTTGTGATTGTGATTCTCTTAACGAGAGGAAAGTTTCTTAAAATAGATGTACGGCTTGATGACATTTTTGAGGGTGAAAAACATTTTCTCAAGATAGCATTCGTACGTATTGTGCGAGACGAGCTCTGCACTCAACTTTGACTGAAGCCAGCCTTCTGATGACACCAGTTTGTTCAAGTTTTTCCTGTGCATTTGTTTTTATATTCGTTTAAAACCTTTTCTTTGACATATTCTGCAGATTGGTTTGTGTGTTATACAGCACTTGAGACACTTTAAAGCTACAAAAGGGATAGAACTTCGATAGAATCAAAGGCCATGATGCATTAATAATGAAAGCTTCCTTCAAGGACAAGCTATTCCATATTCCACATTTTTTTCTTAACTACATTTCCATAGGGGTGTTAATTTTTCAATAAGTTGTAGTCTTCTGGACAAACTGGTCGTCATTAAGGTTTACGATTCGACCAAGTCTACATTCAAGCTTTGTTCTGGGCTGCAAGGACACACTGGCCACGGCGTATTATCGTCATCCGTTTGTTAGTATTTACTCTGTGTTTTGGCCATAGGAGAGACACAGAGGGGAGTAAGAGAGCCAGACGTGGCTCCGCTGCAAACGTTTCTTCTGCAAAGGAAGTCTGCCCTACGTTGGGATGCACAAAAAGAGAAATTCAAAGTCAAGGACTAGGTGGGCGAATCTGACGAACTGCATCATTTCAATGAAGATTTGGTTAACCTCCGACAGAACAAAGAACTCATTCAGATGTTTCTAGATTAACGACGGGCCACTGGTCTTTAAAAACTCACGCAGAGAAGCTTTGTATCCCCCATAGCCAGTGATACCAACCCGGATCGAATTTTTATACCCTCCACAGGAAGGTATATTCACTTTGTCATTACATTTGTAACGCCAAGCAGGAGTCACCGGAGACCTCATAAAGCATCTATATTCTGAATCAAGATCACATTCTGAATCGATTTAGCCATGTACGTCTGTCTGTGGAAAGCACGATAGCGTCCAAAGGAATTGACATAGGCGAATGAAATTTGGTGAAAGGACTTCTTTTTATCGTCGTCAAGTTGGTATTGAAAATGGGCTATGTCGGTCAAGTAGTTCTGGTACCTCCCATACAAAATCAATACTAGGCCCATATGTCTTTCTGTCCGTTGAAAACAGAATAGCGTCGAACCAAATCGCCCAAGGCAAGTGAAATTTTGTTAGAGGACTTACTTTTATCGCCGTCAGCTTGATATTAAAATTGGGCTATGTCGGTCAAGCAGTTCTGGTAGCTCCCATAAAAAACCAATTGTGCATGACTTGTATGCAGTGGAGGGCATCAAAGCATCGACCAGACCGATGATAACACTTGTACTTGTTTATGTCTAAAGTTGAAAAAAATTATGCCTTTTTAGTAAAAAAGATAAAAATTGCATCTTTTACAAAAGTAGTGCAACGATCCTACAAGGTGACAAAAGAATGTTTGTCGATAGGTAATTTAACCTTTTTCGATCTCTGGAATCCATGGTTTGGTTTTGGTGAGCAAGGAAAGTAAAGAATCGGAAAATAATCATGACGCACAGTTGTAAATAAAAATTAGTGATGCGACTTTATTCGAAGATTGTACCAGATTTACCAATTAAACAATTTATTTGTATGAGTTGAGTGTAAAAAACAATTCACGAAAAAATATGCCTTTTATCAAAAAACCTGAATGCCTCAAGTATCGGAATTATGCCTAAAAGGCCTTAGTTGGCATCACTGCCCAAGTTGATCTCAGTGACTATAATGACATCGAAATTTGCTGCAGCCATTTTCAACTGACACTCACCGCTTAAATATCCAAAATATACATCGGGCCTTACCAATAAACACTTTAAGTTTCGAGTCTTTACTTTAATAGCTCACAGTGGTTATATTTTCCATACAAATATCGCAATTGTGACTTTCGTAAATTCAAAGTCGTCTGTATCTATAAATTAAAATTAGATGTAAAAAATTAATTTTTTATCAGATATTTATTTGTGAATCCTTCAGATTTTATTTCAAAAACGCTAGTGATATTTGTGTAGAGCTTAATAATTATGACTGGGTCCTTATCAGTCTTTTGATATTAATGAAATTTGCTCCAAGTTATATGACGGACAAGCAATCCAGTTATTTCCAAATTTGTGCCTGTAGTTCGCATAAAAAATAAGGTTAATTCAGGGGACAGCGAAATCACTCGTAACCTTAAAACGTTAAAAAATCGGGCTTATAGAAAATGGTTTACTCTGGCGGATGAGGACTACTTTGTATTTGAAAGGCTTAAGTCTAAGTTGGAAACTTCTCTTTACCATGCGTACCGTATGTATGTAAATGAAATACCGAATATAGTATTAGTTCTAGGCCCGATAAAGTTTGGATATTTATAAGTGATGGTTTTCCAGCCTCACTCTCTTTTGTGGGACAACTTTGTTGATTCTTCCAAAACTATTTTTAATAACTTTGCATGTTTTTTTTCCAATCAGTTCATTTGAACCATCATTTTGATAGATGAGCAATTTTTTGATTATCTCGATGGTTCGTATATACACCAAAACCCCGATTAGCGTCGTTAATTGGGGCCAGAAAGACACGACGCAAATCGAAACGACGCAAATAAAAATAACTATTTTTAATATTAATTCAAATAATAAAAAAATAAAATAAAAATGTATTACATAAAACCAAATAAAAAATCAGTAAATTCTATAGAAAACATAACTTCATGTTAACATGAGAAAATTCAATTCTTTTGAAAGTTTCAGTGTACATTTGAATCGCCTGATTTGGTTGGCGTGTTGGTTTTATTAAAAATTGGTCAATAGTTTTCTGCATTGTCACTGCCTTTTTTTCCAACTAAATTTCTTTGTAACAATTGACAGGATCTGTCACAGATTTTGTGACTTTTAAACTACGTTTTTCGTCAGGATCATTATCCATCGCCTGTGAAATAAGTTGCATCGCTTTCGAAATAAGAGCACTTGTTAATTTCCTCTCTTTGACAACCACTTCAGGTGCAACAGTATCGTCTTCCGACACGTGTTCTACAATCAAATGTTCGTTATTAAGCTCTTCAGTGTGCGATATCAATAGCTCGTCAATATCTCCCTCCTCCATACCTTCAAAGTTTGCTGCTGCAGCTAATTCAGCAAGTTCTCTGCGA